>JAVKPL010007797.1:0-316363 GCA_032173675.1 Gastrolobium villosum | reverse complement strand
GGTTTACGTTAGCTGCACGGCGTCGTTTAGCGATGAATGGGAGTGGTTGTGGGACCCATTTGATTAGAGACTAACCATTGCTCCTCATGCTGATGCTTCCTTCCCTATCTATCAAAAGTCAACCTCAGATTTTTGGGACCCACATGTGGCGCGTGAGAGTTTGACGCGTGTGGAGGATGGGTCCCGCACGTGTGGAGGATCACTTGTGGAGCCCCTGAGCGTTGGATCCAATTGAGATGAGCCCATGAATGTGGATGTGACGGTGCAATTACAAAAGAAGCCCAATGTGGGATGAACTGGCATTCTAACTATTCCTCTGAAATGTATTATTATATAGTCTTAAATAAAAAAAATTATAATTTAATGAAATTAAGAAGATAATAATATAAGAAAATATATAATAATATTAAGATGAATATTAGTTTTGAATGATAAAAAAAAATACTGGAGAAAATAGTGCTCAGCATTTAAATTTAAAAATACTAAATTATGGTGATATAATATAATCAGAGTTGAGATTTGATGAAGATTAATTGTAATTTCTTGAATTCAATTAAGTATTCAATTCAAAGAAAAATAAAAGATTAAGACATCAAATGAACACCTAAATAATTTATACTTGGATCAATTTAAAAGGCTTGATGTTAATTAATTAGAAATTCTGAATGAAGAGTGTAAAATGTGTCATTACAAAATATTAAGTTAAAAATAATTGACTGGAAAACAATATAAAAATATAATATATTAGAATTAAGGAATAAATATGTCAACTTTAGAATTTACTTTGGAGAAAAATTAAAAAAAAAACTAAATGAACTCCTCATAATTAAAAAAGTAATACAAAAAAAGCATAATATAATAGAATCAACTTAAAATATATTACTACATTATTTTTGAAATTAGATAGAATATAAAGTTACAATTTTTTTACTGTTACATTATTTTTTAATTACATGACATGATTTTTTTGTTCCCAATATATTAAGTACTCGTTTATTTACCAAAAACAATAGTACTCGTTTGCGGGTTTTTTTTTTGTTGGTAAATCTCGTTTGCGGGTTTTTTCTTTTAACTTGTTTTTCTTATAAATAAAAATTCAGCCAAACATATTTTTATTAAAATTCTTATCATAAAAATAATTTTTTATAATGAATAAAATAAGAAAAATTGAATCTGCAAGGAGGAGCATTTTTTAATATGTACATCACTTTTTCTATGTACACAATTTTTTTTTCTGACTATGCCCTTATTCTAAAATTGTATTTATAAATTGTACTTTCTAACTTAATGACAAGTCATTTAATCTTCTTCTTCTCCCATTCAAAATATTAAAAACTCACCAATAAAGATAAATAAATGGTATTTTATTCTTTTTCGATTATATTTTTTTCTTTAAGATCTTCATCTTTAAAGCTTGTCTTTTGTTTTTTAACCATATTTGTGTTTATATAAATAATAAATGTTTATAATACCCTTTATGGTAATTTTGTTATAAAGATATAATAGAAAACCATTTATGTACCTTCATTTAACAATTTGAGTTGTCAGGTGATGTGATTACTTAACATGTTACTTAACATGGTACAAGAGCCTCCATTATGATGAGATAACAAGTTCCATGAAATTAAATCAGTGTAATGTATAACTAAAAAATGGGTCTATACAATATTCACATTTCAAACTCAAAGGGATATTTTATGAAGGTGTATGTAACTTTAATTAAAGAGTTATTTTATGAAATAAATCTTACAATAATTATTTTACCAAATAACTTACTTTTAGTTTGAAAGGAAATTTTAAGCTAAAGTTATTGCATAATCACTACAACTTTTTTATTATTATATTATGAAGGAAAACAAAAAGAAAAGCTACAAACAAATCATTCTAGGTTCACTCACACCAATAGACACTACAAAAAAAAAGTTTATTTGTGACGAAAAATTTCGTCATAAATTTTGTCACAAATGACAATTTTCGACACAAATAATTAAATTTCGTCACAAATAAACTTGCGACACGAGAATTTGTGACAAGATTTACTTGCGACATAGGAATTTGAGTGAGTCTCTAGAAATAAGGCTAATCCATTCAAAGGGAGGAAAGTCATAAATAGATGTATCTCAGCTATGCGCATCAGCGTGACATGCCATTCAATCCGCAACATGATTAGCTTCTCTAAAAACTTGTGTTAGTTGTGTGATCTAAAGCTTGTTGAGCAAGTTCTTGATAGGAGTAAAAATGGGTGATAAAGGATGGTGACCATAATCAGTACAACTTTTAACTTTAACCTATGAAGCATCGACACTTCAAAACATCTGACGTATCGTGTCTGACATTTTCCAACACTCCGACACTTCCCGACATTCCGACACGCATTACTCAAAAAAGGTTCAAAGATTGCGTTGCGTTTTTAGTTCCAACTATTAGATTTGCTCGATTACAATTACCATTTTATTGAGTTTAATATAAATATTTGTGATATCTTATGTTTCTTTGCAAAATTGAAGGGTATTATAAGTTTAGCTCTAATTTTTTTAAATTATTGAATATTAAATATAATATACACTACATAAATTAAAATTATTATTTAATATCAAAACTTGTCCTAACGTGTCGAAATCTAACATTTTTTAGAATTAACGTGTCAGAATTCGTGTCGTATTCCGTATTCCGTGTCGGTGTACATAGACTTTAACATAAAAATAACTTTTATTGTGATATAAGGAACTGTTAAATCTACATTTACCATGAGAGAGTCATATAGTCTGGGGGTTCAGGCAATAATTTTAACCAAGAACTTTAGACTTTTAATAGAGGATAGATTTTTTCGTACCCAGGAATTATGATTTTCATGACTATGGTGGGAAAATCACTTTTCCAAGAATATTAATAAAAAGCTGTTTGGTAGGTCAAAATATTACCGGGACTATGTCCCAAAAAAAATGCAAAATTTTCACAACACTTGGCATTCTAAGAATACCATTCCTTTTGGTGGTATTTTTGGATGGCATTTTGGAAGAAAAATTGTACACAAAATAAAATCCCGGGAAAATCAGATTTTCAGATAAAAAATTAGAAACCTTATACCAAATATGGATAAATAGGATTACAATTATCACTTTTCCATGATCTCAAAAAAAATTTCTTTCTATCAAACACCGCATTGGGTAAACATAAAAGTCAGAGTCGTCTCACATTCAGACTAAGGCATGCCAAATAAAGAAAAAGAAAATTAATTTATTGTAATTTAATTAAAAAAATACGAATTTATTGTTATTTTTAAAATATTTACGCATGTATTACAGTGTGTCACGCCCAAAGAAGACGTCACTGCCTAATGAGTTACACCCAATTTAAGCGTTACCCTCACAAGTACACACACCTATAATAATCACTTAGGGGGCGTTTGGTAGAGGAGAGATTTTTTTAAATCCGGGAAATAATTATTACTGGAATGTAGTGTGAAATATATTTAGTCTGAAATGTTAGTAAAAGATGTTTGGTATGCTAAAATTTTCTCGGGAATTTATGATTTACTTTATAAGTGTGTGTTTGGTTGGTTGTGAAATATTAATGGAAATGTGAGGTTATTTTACGAAAATAATCCCACTTTAAATTGTACCAATATGTTTACTATTTTTATAAAGGTTAATTTTGTCTAAAAACTTTTCCCTCAATATCCAATTTCCCGGAAAACAAAACATTCCATCCAATTTATGGAATTTCAATTTTGGATTATGTACAACAAATTGCACTATCCATGATTTTCCCGGAAACTATTGGTGTCTGGAATTTTTTCCTTTTTGCTTTACCAAACATGGATTCGGTATTTATCTAAGCATGCTTTCCCGGGAACCAATAAAATAACCCGTAACAAACACCCCCTTGGTGTCTGGAATTTTTTCCTTTTTGCTTTACCAAACATGGATTTGGTATTTATCTAAACATGCTTTCCCGGGAACCAATAAAAAACCCCGTAACAAACGCCCCCTTAGTTTCTTCCATTGCTTTACACAACGTGATTATACAAGTACGCACACCGCAAACCAGTTATGTCTGACATTCCATACATGCTAGAGATGCATAGCACACACACATATATATTATTTTGACATATCCACACATTTAAATTTTAGAGAATCTCGTTCATCTTTATCATATGATGATTTTTTTTTCAATGAGAAAATGAAAATGATCTAATTTATGTGGATATATTTTACTTATGCATATTATGAAAATTTATTGAGAGACCGACATTAATTGAACATATGTTATTCTTTGGATATTTTAAACTATAAAGATTTATTTTGAGACTGATACAATATTCTAGAAAAGAACTAACAATTTTTGACACGTTGCTTTTAAAAATACATTATGAAATTCTCTAACAAATTAAGAGTTCATATCTTCAAAATGAACGAAAACAATTGAAACAAGTAATTTGACTACTCACAGCTTGTATATAAGCAATTTAATTTTAATATGGACAAAATTGTGAATTATAGCCTGACTATTACATTAATGTTATAATTTTTTTAGATTGGAAGTTCATGCATTCTTATTAATTTTTCCCATGTTATATATTGTGGACACAAATCACAATAGAAAGAGTAATTGGAATCAGCATAATTAATGAATTGGTTTCAAATCAGCATATTAGTCAACATGAAAAGAAAAAATAGTTAGGCCATAATATGTTGTATTTTCTTTCACAGAAAAAAAAATAGTCAGCATAATTTCATAATGTATTTTTCGAAATAATGTGTTAAAAATTATTAGTTCTTTTCTAGAATATTGTGTGAGTCTCAAAATAAATATTTATAATTTAAAATATCTAGAGGATAACAACTGTTCAATTTATGTCGGTCTCACAAAAAATCTTTAAAATATGCATAAGTCGAATATATCCACTTGTGTAATCAGATTGTATAAAGCAATGGAAGACACTGGCTCATTTTGCGAAAAATAAAGTGTCACTAGTGTAATCACATTGTGTAAACTGTAAAGCAATGGAAGACATTGAGTAATTATTGCATGTCAGTGTAATTGTGCAAGGTTACACCTAAATAAGGCATTACCTGTCCAAAAATTATTTGTGAATTGGTCATGTTTAAATTGAGCATGACTAATCAGGTATGTCTTCTTTTGATCTGTGACGTTCAATTAATGTGTGACACACCGCAATACACTCGTAAATATTTTGAAAACAATAATAAATTCATATTTTTTTATTTAAATTACAATAATTTTTTTTTGCCGCCAAATAAAAAATAAACTCAAATAAGAATTAATAGATAAACTCATAGAAGTTAGAGTTGTCTTCTACAATCATTGGCTTTTATTAAGAGTTACTAGAATTTTATTTCTTTCTTGAAATTTGAAGGTTAAATCATCAGAAACGCGGAAGCGCATCGTACCGATGCGATGAGGAATGGAGAACACCACTTTGATTACCTGGGATGAAGAAGCGAGCGTGACGATTCCTCACGTTCAGTTCTCCTTATCTAGTCTCACGATCTGCAGCAATGCACCTCGAACGGTCGCAAGATCCGCTCTACAGTTGATCTTCCAGGCTATGACTCAAGGGGATTAGGGAGTCGTATGGGCAACCGTTCTGTTCAAATGATGAACGCCTCTTGGAGTGTTTCTGATGCATATTACCCTAGGAGGCACAAGTGGAGAAAATATTCCATATATATCCTGCCCAATCCAACTAACCTTAAACCTCATGGGTTAGACTTGGTCTTTGGGCTCTCACTAAAGCCATTGGGCTTAGTGCAAAGAACATACCCAACAAAATTAATAATTAATTTGAAGATAAATTCAAATAAAAGATTCTTAGCTAGGAATTGCCAGGGTTAAAATATGAATGATATAGTTAAAATAGTATTTAGGAAGAAAATATTTTAAAACACAAGAAATAATTAAAATAAAAAAATACAAACTTGATGGCACTCTAATAAAATTGCTACTTTTTAATTTAATGAACTTAAATAAAACAATTTATTTGATTTTTGTTTTTATTTTTCTTCTTTCATCCATCTTCATATAATAACACAAAAGGTTTAATATTTTTGTTTTTGTTACAGAAATATTTTCCTTTCTTCCATGTATAAAATATTCAGAGTTGTGACAAGGTTCTATGAACTCCGACATGTCCCCCCACAAGAATACAATGGAATTCAACTAAGAGTTTAGGAATCAAGGTTGATCTTGCAGGCAAGAAAATGCGTCTGCGGTGAAGTAATAAGCCATGGTTTATTCTTAGATGACTATAATTCTTGTATAGTCGTAGATGCATGGGGTCCTTCTGTAATTCTGAGCGTAATAATGAAGAATAATTCGAGTGCGGCGCAGTGAGGACGGTGAGATGAGCAACGGGGGATCCAACATCCCCTTGGAGTGTGCGTGAGAGACAATCTGCGTTAGCATTCAATTTACCATATTTGAAAGTAATAATATATTGGTAACCTAACAATTTAACTAAAACTTATTGTTGTTCTGGTGTCTGAATAACTTGGGACATCAAATTATGCAAGCTTTGATGATCCATTTTAATAATGAAATGGGATCCTAGGAGATATTGGTGCCACTTGGCTACGGCTAAGGTAATGGAGAATATCTCATGAATATAAGTAGACAGTTGTTGCATGCGCTTATATAAATTTCTACTATGATAAGCAACTGCTCTGCCTTCCTGTAATAGCACTGTCCTAATTCCTGTACCAGAGGCATCAGTCTCAATAACAAATGGTATATTAAAATCTGGGAGAACAATGATAGGAGCCTCAATAAGTTTCTGTTTTAGACATTCAAATGATTTTGTGGTTGTTGTTGTCCATATAAATTTGCCTTTTGTAAGCAAATTAGTGAGGGGAAGCAATCCTGACATAAAGGCGGATAAATCGTCGTTAATATCCCAATAAGCCTAGGAATGATTGGACCCGAGTTGCTGATGAAGGTGTCAACTAGTCTTTAACCACTTGGACTTTTTGTGGGTCGGGGGCAAATCCATTAGCAAACAGTGACCCAAAAAGTGCATAATATATGTTGCAAAGGAACATTTTAATAATTTGGCAAATAAACGGTGAGTACAAAGGGTTGCAAGAACTTGTTGCAGATATATAAAATTACCCACCGAAATAAGGCGCATTAGGGTGCTTGGTCTCGCCCAGTGATGACACGTGGTAGTCAAAAGTCAACAATTTTACCATAAAATTTCAGAAGGCCATAACTTTTGACTCAGATGTCCGAATGAGGTGATTCTTTTTTTTATTCCACATAACTTTTCGATTACGTTAACTTGAGCCAACAAACTGGCACTCCTTTTTCTCCTTTATCGTTCTCTGAACCAACATTTTTTTCAACAAGAAGATTAGTACTCTAGGGCTTTATGTAAGAAGAAACATTGTTGTTGTTGTCCTTTATTGCCTATGCGTGTGGATGGAGAGGAAATCATTGTGATGATTAGAAATATTCCTAGAAAATAAATGTATGTTGTCCTTATTTTGGAAAATTTTGAGAGATAAACTCTTCTTGTGGTGGCACCATTGTTGCAAATTCGGAAGAAAAAAATGGAGATTTTTGTGACCAAATCCCGTTCAATGAGATGTCATTGCGTAGATTTCAAAAAGTTATGTGAAATAAAAATATCTGATTTTGATACCTGAGTTAAAAGTTATGACCTTCCGAAATTTTATGGTAAAAATGTTAACTTTTAACTGCCATGTGTCATCACCGGGTGAGTTGTGCCCAGATTAGGCGCGACCATGCACCCTAATATGCCTTATTTGGGCACGATCAATCACATCTAATTTGAACTCAGCTGGTTGCTATAATCCTGTGAATTGGTTCCAAATTGTAATGTTTTCGTAATTTTTTATCTAAATAATAATATTTTCATTTTTTGCCACCTAATTACTGAGCTTTAGCTAATGGGCTCAGCTTTCTATAATCCAATAAATATTTGGGTTTCGTAGTATGCCTCTTGGGCTACTCCGACTTTAAGTCTGCTACAAAAATATCAAACCACTTAACTTTGATTTGTAAGCATGTGATATTATAGATTTTTTTATCTATCGGTTTTCAGATGAAGTGTCAAATTTGAAATTTGACACTGGTGTCAAAGGATCCAATATATATATATATATATATATATATATATATATATATATATATATATATATGTGGGCAGGATCATCTTACACTGGTGTAAGAATAATAAATCTTACACATCTTAACCATTGATTTTTTGCATCTAACAGTTAAGATTTATTAGGTCTCACTCATTAATTAATTTTTAATTCCCAATAAATCTCAACCGTTAAATGCACGGAAATCAACGGTTAAGATTTGGTGTAAGATTTATGATTCTTACACCGGTGTAAGTTGATCTTATCCCATATATATATATATATATATATATATATATATATATATATATATATATATATATAAATATATATAAAAATTTCTCAAACAGCTTGAGATATATTTATCTCCGTCTACCCAAAATTTACGTATTTTGTTTATTTGTTTCCTTATATTAATTGATTTAGCTTTAAATGCTCATTGTTCATTTTTCTCTCTCTTTCTTTATCACAATCGATTCATGTTTGTATGGTTATGATTTAGTAGCCGGAGATAAAGTTATCTCAAAACAATTGAGAAATGATAATAATATACACACACACCCACACACACAGATATATATATATATGGGGCAGGATATTCTTACACCGGTGTAAGAGTTAGAAGTCTTACACTCAATCTTGACAATTGATCCACTTGTATCCAATGACTCACTTTACTAAAAAATTTGAGCCCTTAGATATAAGTGAGATCAATGGTCAAGATTGAGAGTGTAACTTACACGGGTGTAAAATGATCCTGACCTTTTATATATATATATATATATATATATATATATATGAGGTAGGATCATTTGACACCGATGTCAAAATTAAAATTTGACTCCTCGTCTGATAGCCGTTAGATAAAAAAAATCAATGGTGTCACATGCTTACAAATCAGAGCCGTTGATATTTTTTTTATCGAATGACTTTTATATGAGGTGTCAAAGTTCAAATTTGACACCGGTGTCAAAGGATCCTGTATATATATATATAGGGTTTTATAAGAGTTATGTTGTAGGAAAAGTGATTGTGTTATATTATAAAGATTCGTTTTGTGTGCCGAAGTTTTTTTTTTTGCAACGGGCCCCACAAAATATTGTGTGTGTAGGAAATTTTTTGTGATCATGTTAAATGATAGATAATAAACCCATATATATATATATATATATATATATATAAAAGGTAATAGATAACCGATGTGAATATCAACATTGGGCCGGGTGATTCTTCAGTGCAATGAATTTTGTCAACACTTCAGCCCATATCCTGACTACACAACAGATAGGGCCCATACTAATTAGGCCCCACATTGCATTCAAAACCCTATCAATAACAGCAGCACTAAACTCACGACCCTCTAAGAAAAACACGGAACGACAGCTGCACCATCCACCGTTCACTCTCTCCGGGACCCACCTCTGTACCACTCCGTGATTCACTGCTCGGTGATGTTTCCAAAATAAATTTGTTCCTTCCCGCGCAAACACCGACCTCCCCCTCCTGCCGCCGCCTAATTTGAACCCAAACCAAAAAAAACGCGGCGAAACGTGGCCTACATGGAGCCACATCATCCACTCATAAAACAACACGTGTCAAGTTTAAATGTCTCAGCTTAGCTGTCACCTACTCACACCGTTCGTTAATTCCGCTCCTCCTTACACCCATCCCCACATCGCCCACTTTCCCCTCTCATCCCATAATTTTTTCAAATTTTCAAAAATATTTGAAATTAAATAATAAATTTTTTACAAAATTATTTCTATTTTATTTTCTCCAATTATATATACCCATCTTCTAAAAAAAAACTCTTTAACGTCTTGAAAGTTTGAAAGTTCACACTTTTATGGTGAGAATTTGTGATTTTCTGGTTCAACTTTGATTTCCCTGTTGTGTTGGATTCTGAAGAGAAGGGGCAAAAGGGTGTCTGAATATATAGTTGAATTTTGATTTGGTTGAGTAGGGTGCCATGGATGAAGGTGGAGTAATGAGGGAGTGGGAAGAGGAGTGCAGGACGCCAAGGTTGCTGCAGAATCAGATTCCAGCGGTGTTCATTTGTCCGCCGCCGCCGCCGAGGAAGAAGCCGGTGGCCGGAAAGAGACGGCCGCCGCCCAAGGAAGGGTACTTCCACCCTCCTGATCTTGATTCCTTATTTCCTCTTCCACCCAGAAAAGAAGCATGTGCTTAACAAAGTAGCCTTTTTTTCTTTCTTTTTTTGGACTTTTGTCTTTTAAATTTAATTTGTAGTTTGTAGGAGTGAAGTAGAGTATTTATTAGTTTTATGAATATAATATAAGAATAATTTTACATGGTGTTATTAGAGGGCATTCCTTGGCTGATGATTTAAGAAACAAATTTGTTATACAGAATGCTGACACATATATATATGCTTTGTTTCAATGTTTACTCTCTTAGATTTTGTATGATATATTTGTTCCATTTTACATTTTGACTTTTGCAATTTTCTTTATGTTTTCTTTCCTAGTTGGTTAGTTCTAGCATAGCTTCTTTCTCTGACATTTACTGCTACTTATGTTTTGGTCTTCTAATTCTCGTTTTGCAGTTTTCCTTTTCTTCTTTCATCTGCATCTGCTGTTGTAGTATGAAAATATTATTATGTATTAGCAGCTTCTTTGCTGCTAAGGCTAGTAGTAACTTTTACTCTCTGTATCTCATCAAGGTGAGAGAGGCTTATGCGTTGCTTTAAGGGGCGGTTGCCATAAGAGAAATTTTTTATTTTCAGTCAAAAAAATTTGCCCCGAACATGTGGAGAAAATTTATAGTCGGATAAGATAAAAAAAGGTGTTTGATAAATCAAAATTTATTGCTGGGTAAGATAAGAAAAGATGTGGATAATTTTTTTTACCATAGTTTAGATGGTAAAGTTTTCAATTCAAATCATGTTTAAAATTGTTATCCATAAAAAAAAATTTGCCAATCACTTTTTTATTTCACTCCTACCAAACATAATTAAATTATTTTCCTCACCCCACTCTTCTAGGCAACTTTTTTTTCCCTCTTACCAAACACCCCCTTAAGTTAAAAAAAAATGTTTGATAGGCAAAAAAAAAAAAAAAAATTTGTTGGGAAAGTTGGATTATTTTCACTGAGGATGTGTAATGAAATTATGAAATTACCTGTTAATTTGTTTTAGCACTCCATTCAAGTTGTACTTGATATACCCCACTTTTAGGGTATTTTTGTCCACAAATCATAAATAACATTTCTCCATTAGTCGGATTAAAAAAATATCACACTTCAAATGATTTTTTTTTTCCACTGCCTCATTCAAAACCAAATGCACAGGAACAATAATATACCAATATGTATTTTTTTTATAACATAATATACCAATATTTTGTTTCTTGAAGACATACCAAACATAATTAATATATTTTACTTACCCCATTTTCCTAACATTCATATTAGATTCTCAATACCAAACATCCCCTAAGGGAATAAAAGGAGATTCTGATGCAAATTAGTCTCTCAAATTATTTAAGTGAAAAGTTAGTATTAACTAGGGAGTGAGGATATTCTAACTACCAAAAATTTTTACTACTAACTTACTACCGATCACATCATCATTGGATCAAAGAGAGAAAGTGTTAAAAAGTTTTTGAAGAAAGAGAAAATGTTAATCTAATGATGATTAGATAGGTAGTAAATTGGTAGTGAAAATTTTTGGTAGTGAAAATATCCCTCCTCTTAATTAGGTACTTATATTGATTGAACCAGAATAAATCATCTGTTTTTTTTTTCTCTTTTTTGTCTTGTTGATTCTGCAATTTTTTTTAGGAAAATTGAAGAGTTATGTTGCAGGATAATAAAATTCTATTCCTACAAATACACGGAGAACAACGCCCGCTTTTTTTTTAAAATTATAGCGGACCCACATATATTCTTTCTGCAGGAAACTAGGGTATTATCATGTAACATTACATACATAAACCTTTTTTTTTAACGTGGGTAGAAGGCACAAAGCCTTTTCTTTTTGTAAAAATATAGTAGAAAGCAATCAGGCTTCACGTAAAGAAAAAGAAAATAGCTAAAAAGCTTTATCTTGATTAATATGAAAATTCATATGAAAATATCCTTAGTGTTGTATATTGTGGTAGTTTACAAATTTCCATTGCCCTAGCATGCATGTTCGATAAGAGTAGTTAATGACACCTTTTGGTAACACTATTTCTCATAAAAATTATGTCGTAGTTAAGACATTAATTGATAGATGAGTTTCTATGAAAATGTACGTTGAGACATGATCTTCGTAAAAGTATGTCTCATTTGAGACGTAAATTTTCATGAAAGAGTGAATTTTACCTGAGAAACATCTCATTGATAGTGATAACTACTTATGCGCGTCTTGATGGCCATAACTACATCTTGTAAGAACATGTCTTCTCATGGAAGTCAGTTTCTTAATTAAAGTGTATTTGTTTAATGACGTCTCTTGATCGTGTACAGATAGAACATGTCTACTACGCTAGAAGGATATTCGAATAAGTCTTAGTTAAAACAAATCAAAGATCCGGTAGCGAACCTCAATGCATCTGCTATTCCAATAAGGGACTAGCCTACAGTGCCGTACCCCGAGGACAAGGTGAATGGAGGAGGTTGAATGGGGATATCTCCGGGTTATACCAAAAAAAAAAAACAAATCAAAGATGTTAGGACAAGTAACAATTTGTATCTTGTCAAATTTTTTTTTTTGGTAGGCATAGCCCCAAAACAAACAGAAGCAAAAGACAACAGAACACAGAAAACAAAAAAGACAACATAACAGCAAAATCAAAAGACTAGGACTCCTAACTAATATCAGTAAACAGCTCCAGGGTCCAGCAGATCTGCAGCCAACAGATTAATAATGCCATTAAGAGGGGATGAAAAAACAGTAAGGCCATGAGTATCATCCACGACCTGTTTTGCTAACCAGTCCGCACATGTATTACACTTTCTCGGGATCCATTTCAACAAAATAGTCCAATCTTTTCGGAGGAGGACTCGAATCTTAGCTACCAAAGGAAACTCTCGAGTATCATTGCCACTATTAGTAAGAAGACTTAAAGCTTGTAAAGAGTCAGATTCCAAAACAATTCTTTTCCAACCTTGCTTCCAGGCATAAGACAAACCATGGAAGATAACCCAAAATTCAACAAACAAAGGGGAGCATGAGCCAAGAAAGATGGAGAAGCCTCCCATCCAATTTCCACACCAATCCCTTGAAGGCCCCCACAAGCAGCTCTGTCTTCAATCACAGCACCATCAACATTAAGTTTAAGGAACCCTTGATCTTGATCTGGGGCAGTCCAAGAAGAAGGGGAAGGGGAGGGAGGGTTTTTGAGCAAACATTTCTTGTTTCTGAGCTTGCAGTACCTTAAATCTTCCACTAAGCCAACTATGATAGTAGTGGGATTCTCAGGTCTCTTATACCCCTCTTCATGGAGTTCTCTATTCCTCCAAGTCCACAAGGAGTTACACACAGTAAAGAAAGGATCTCTCCAATCTCTTGTAGGCCGATTGCCCTTAGGAGCCCTTTCATAGAGGGGGATTTTTTTTTATCGAAAAAAATAATTTCCAAAAATATGATAAGAAATTTTTTCCCTAGGTAAGTTACTAAAAGGCATTTGGTAGGCCAAAATTTTCTCAGGAATGTTGAGTTAATTTTACTGATGTTGTGTGTTAATTTTCCCACCACATAGAAAAAAATAATTCCACCATTTCAATGGTAATCTTCCCTAACTATTTTACATAGAAAAGCAAATGCTGGAAAAAAAATAATTTTTCAACCACACTTTTACTTCATCTCTTATCAAATATAGACAAATAGTTTTTCCATCCCATTTTCCTAGGAAATTTTTTTGTTAGCTCCTAGCAAACACCATCTTAAACTCTTGTTGGTTACGAATTCATTTTAATTTAAATATTTAATTTATTTCAAATGAAATTTAATATATTTCAAATGAAATTTAATAGTCTATCATCTTTTCAATAGAGTTTGATGGATGGGATTGACACATACATAACTTGTACAAAGAGGTTACCTTTCCTATGGATGTATTTTTTGTTTTTTTTAAGGTTTGTGACAGCGACTAGGTTTTTGAGCTAGTCTTTCTTCAATCATAAACACCTTGTTTGATACTTTTCCGTAGTCATCCTTTTGTTCATTACACTTATTAATGTAAATTTATTGTTATAAATATAGAAAAGAAGTGAGTTATTTTAAATGACATATTTTATATTCTTTTATTCTCATAAAAAGGTGAGACTCGCATATTTAAAAGTTTTTTCATTCATTCTTTCTCCTATAATTTATCTCTTTTTCCCATTTAACATGATTCAATTTTGTGTCATTCAAAATGATACACATTTTTCCATAAATATAATATAAAAATAATTGATGTAGTTTCATTTGTCAAGTTAAATTATTTGCTTGAATTAATTGCATTGTTTGATATCAGAGCATCTGTCTAAGTAATTACGGGTTCAAATCTAATCATTATCGTTCTCTATCAAAATTTTAAAAAATAAGCCCGCTAATATAAAAGTAATTCATATAATTTAACTTAATTAATTAATTAATTAATAATAAATTTATGTAGCACTTCTAATATATATAATGAAAATTTCATGTTAAACAATACTGAAGGTAAATAAATATCTTATAAACCGTGAGGAAAGATTAATATAACCATATATCATAAACATGTAGGTTCGCCAGGTTATATATTTCAATATATCTTTGTTTATATCTATTTGCCATAAAAATTAGTGAAATTGGAAAAGACCATCACTAACTTGATAAACTTCTCAATTAGAATTGGCTTTGTGAGAATTACCGTCAAGATTTTTTTATTTTTTATTTTAATTTTGCAAAACTCTAACTGGATTTTTACTTTACGAGTGAAATCTCGTTTTAAGAAAAATCACGCCAAACCTTAATATGTTTAATGAAATTAGCATTTCAATTGAACAAAAAATTACTCTGAAGACTAACTTGGATTGTAAAAGAATAACTATTTTCGTGAGTAGAGTTTGTTATTTATTATCCCAAGCATTGTTAATAAAACGTAGGAACCGGTTATATAACCACTCTGAAACAACGGATCGGACATGCATTAGACTACGTGCGACCCTATCGATTTTGGTGAAAATCGATGATCTGGTAGGTTAACTGGGCCCGATTTATTTTAAAAAAAAATCCAAAAAATAATAATCATAATTGACATATTTGATTGATCTATTATTTATTGATTTACATATGTTATGTATCTACGATATTAATATTATCTCAGTTATGCACTATGCTAGGAATTTTGATCTAATTTATAGTTAGAGATATCATTTACTGAACCTGAAACACCAGTATCACAAGCATTATATGTTTGTTTGATCTTTTATTGGACAACAATGTGTAATTTATTATTTTATCTTAAAATATTTAGAATTTATATTATTTTTTTTAGCTATTTGTATATGTTTAAATTTTTTTAAATATAAATTACAAATTTACTTATAATTAGAGGGTAATATGGTTGAACCAATAATCCATCGGTTGAACTAGTGACTTAATGACCCGGTATCTGGACCGGGTCAATAACTGATCCAGTTTTAATAACATTGATCCCAAGGTCTTACAATTCTTGAAAATCTTCATTATGAAAAGTGGTTCTTATAAAATAAATACATATATACATAAGAGAAAAGAATAATGAATAACATGCGAAAAGAAAACGACTCTAACTAACTAACAAAATTAGTTTTTGAGTCTCTCCTGACGTGGCTTCGTTTTGAGTCTATGTTGACATGGCTTCATTTTGCTAGTTAATAGAAGGATTAGGGTATATTAACACCCCCCCAACAAGTTGGACTATGGACATCCACTAATCCGAACTTGGAAATGGCAGTTCCGAAGGCAGTAGCAAGAATAGGCTTGGTAAAAACATCCGGGAGTTGTCCATAAGAAGATACAGGAAGAAAATGTAAGAGACCCATTTGGACTTTCTCCTTAACAACATGACAATCGAGTTCCATATGTTTGGTGCGTTCATGGAAAGTGGGATTATGTGCTAAATATATTTCAGAAGCATTATCACTAAACTGAGATTGGTTGAATTGAGGGGAGATAAAGATCTTGAAGCAAATAGGACATCCATTGAAGCTCACATGTTAAATTGGCCAATGCAAGGTATTCAGCTTCACAGGAAGATATAGAAATAATGGTTTATTTCTTTGATTTCCATGAAATTAATGCAAAATCAAGAAAACACAATGACCCGTGATTGATCTTCGGGTATGTGGGAAACAAGCCCAATAAGAATATGAGTAACCAGATAGTTTAAGTTAATTGTTTGATGGGAAAAAGAGACCAATACTTAGAGAGCGTTTGATGTATCGTAAGACTGTATGAGCAAGAAGGAGGTGGATATCAGTTGGGGCAGAGACAAACTGACTGAGTTGTTGCACAGTGAAAGCAATGTCAGGTCTTCTGGTGGTTAGATATAGGAGTCTACCTATAAGTCTGCGATATGGAGAAGCATCAGGAAGTCTGGTTCTAGCAGAACGACTAAGTTTGGAGGCTACATCAATAGGGGTAGAGGATGGCTTGGTAGCAAGTAGGCCAATATTAGATGAGAGTTCAAGGGCATATTTTCTTTGGTTAAGTATGATTCCTTTTCATGAGCGAGAGATCTCGAGTCCCAGAAAGAAACATAAAGACCCAAGATTCTTGATTCGAAAACGCTGATCTAAGAATGTCTTGACACATTAAATTTTCTCCATATCTTTGCTAGCCAAGACAATGTCATCCACGTATATCAGAAGAGCAGTGAAACATGAATCATTTTTAAGAGTGAATAAGGAATGATCAGCTGAGGACTGATGATAGCCAAGAGACTTGAGAGCTGACGTTAACTTCTGATGCCATTATCTGCTAGCCTATTTAAGGCCATATAAAGATTTAAGTAACTTGCACACTTGTTTGGGTCTATCACCAATAACACCAGGGGGCAGAGTCATGTAGACTTCTCCGTTCAAGTCTTCGTGTTTAAATGCATTGTTAACATCTACCTGCTCAAGGAACCATTGATTTGTAGAGGCAATAGCCAAAATGGTGCGAACTGTGGTTAGTTTAGCCACTGGAGAAAAAGTTTCTAAGTAGTCGATGCCTTCTACTTGTGTAGCCTTTTGCAACGTGTTTTGCTTTGTGCCTTTCTATCGATCCATCAGCATTGAATTTTTTTTATAAACCCATTTACATCCAATTAGTGACTTCCCTTGTGGTAAATCAGTTACCTTCCATGTGTTGTTTAATGCCAGAGCTGTCAATTCTGCATTCATGGCTTCTTGCCAGCAACTATGTTTAATGGCTTTAGTGTAAGTCTTCGGGTCTACCTGCATTGAGACATTAAAACAAAATTTATGGAATTTGGGTGAGCATGAGTTATAGGTAAGTACATCTTGTAAAGGGTATTTGGGTTGATTGGGATTTGTATGGGCTAAATTGTAGTGAAAGTCACGAAAGTAGTTAGGTGGGTTTCTGAGTCGAGATGAACGATGAGGTAATGGAACTTGAGAATTAGATAAAGGATTAGTAGTAGAAGTGAATCAAGTGATAGTGGTTGTGGCTTCATTAGGTAAAGAAGTGGTAAGAGGTATTTGGGCATTAGGTAAAGGGTTGGTCATTGTCATATATTGACTAGGAATAGGAGGTGTGAGTTGAGGTATGGATTGAGAATTATTATGGTCAGAAGTATGGGTCAAATGAGAGAAAGGAAAAATAGTCTCATAGAGAACAATGTTTCGTGAGATGAAGACTTGCCTTGAAGTGAGATCATAGAGAATGTAAACCTTTGCTTGTTTCAGAATGCCAAGATATACACTTTTGCGAGCTCTTGAAGAATGTTTGTTTCTCTGTGAAACCAAAGTGGAAGAAAATACTAAGAGGCCAAATACACGTAGTTGATTAAGGGATGGTGGCTTCTGATAAAGAACTGCATAAGGTGACTTTTGCTATAGTAGAGGAGTGGGAAGACTGTTGATCAACATGACTGAGTGTTGAACTACATAACTCCAAAAGGATTGTGGTAGGTGAGCTTGAAAAGCAAGGCTACGAGTAACATTCACCAAACCATTTTGTTGTGGAGTCTCAACACAACTGGTTTGGTGAATGATTCATTGTTCGGCATAAAATTCTGGCATCAAGAGCTCTGCTGACGTGGCTTCATTTTGCTGATTAACAGAAGAGTCTATATAAACCTATTAATTTTTGGTATAGATAATTGGCCAAGTGTATAGAATTAATTTTATAATCCACGTGTGTTAATATTTCATATGCATATCTAAAGTCTTAAATTATTCATCACAATTATGAGATTAATGACGACTTTATATATGTTATTTAAAGTATTATATAATGTCATCGTTCAACTTTTGTTAATATTAGGAGTCATTGTCACAACTGCCAATAACAATCTATCCAAGGAGAATTGAAAATTCTCATTACCACCATCATATTGAGCATTGGGTACGATAATAGTTCAAAATAAAATTACAAATGATGTTAGATTCGTTGAATTACGATTACCATTTTATTGAGTTTAATATAAATATTTGGGATATCTTATATTTCTTTGCAAAATTTGGAAAAAATTACAAATGATGTATTTCGGGGAGTATATAATTATAATGTTAAATTAAGTTGCTTTTGTTTTTCTTTCTTTACGAAACGTGTTATAATGTGTTATGCTGCTATTTGTAGGATGTACATACGAGGGTAGTGTTGAAGAAATTTTCTTATCCAAGGCGTAAGAAGTTTGTTCCCTATAATCAAGAATATAAGTTCAAAAAAAAAAACATGGTCTTGGACTCTTTGGAGCACTGTTGTAAAACCCAGCCCAACTCGGCCGGGTTGACCCGAAACCTAGTGAACCGATCATCAGACGGTTCGGGTCAAGCATTAGACCGGTCATGCATCGACCCAATCAAAATTTGGACAAAACCAGTGACTCAGTGACCTGGTCGGGTCATGGATTTAAAAAAAAAACAAAAACCAAAACCGTTTTATCTTATCAGAAATGTTGAGATATATAGTCCCACATTGGTTGGATGAACAACCAATGTGGAGTTTATAAGGCCTTGGGCACTCCCACCCTTTGAGCTAGCTCAAAGGGTGGGAGTGCCCAAGGCCTTATAAACCACACATTAGTTGCACATACAACCAATGTGTGACCATATATCTTTACACGCCTCCTCACACGAGAGCCCATTGGGCTTGAAGAGTGGATGATGTAACAGGCCCAACCTACCTGTGCTAAGAGAGTCCACAAGAGAAAGTGGGGGACGGCGAGGCTCTGATACCATGTAAAGAATCTTGAGATACACCACCCCAAAAGCTAGCTCAAAGGGTGGGAGTGCCCAAGGCCTTATAAACTCCACATTAGTTGTTTATCCAACCAATGTGGGACTATATATCTCAACACGCCCCCTCACACGAGAGCCCATTGGGCTTGAAGAGTGGACGATGCAACAGGCCCAACCTACCTATGCTAAGAGAGTCCACAAGAGAAAGTGGGGGACGGCGAGGCTCTGATATAATGTAAAGAACCTTGGGATACACCACCCCAAAAGCTAGCTCATAGGGTGGGAGTGCCCAAGGCCTTATAAACCACACATTAGTTGCACATACAACCAATGTGGGACTATATATCTCAACACGCCCCCTCACACGAGAGCCCATGGGCTTGAAGAGTGGATGATGCAACAGGCCCAATCTACTTGTGCTAAGAGAGTCCACAAGAGTAAGTGGGGGACGACGAGACTCTGATACCATGTAAAGAACCTTGTGATACACCATCCTAAAAGCTAGCTCAAAGGGTGGGAGTGCGGACGACGAGACTCTGATACCATGTAAAGAACCTTGTGATACACCATCCTAAAAGCTAGCTCAAAGGGTGGGAGTGCCCAAGGCCTTATAAACTCCACATTAGTTGCTCATACAACCAATATGTGACTATATATCTCAACACGCCCCCTCACACAAGAGCCCATTGGGCTTAAAGAGTGGATAATGCAACAGGCCCAACCTACCTGTGCTAAGAAATTCCACAAGAGAAAGTGGGGGACGGCGAGGCTCTGATACCATGTAAAGAACCTTGGGATACACCATCCTAAAAGCTAGTTCAAAGGGTGGGAGTGCCCAATGCCTTATAAACTCCACATTAGTTGTTCATCCAACCAATGTGGGACTATATATCTCAACAAACCCCCTCACACGAGAGAACCATTGGGCTTGAAGAGTGGATGATGCAACATGCCCAACCTACCTGTGCTAAGAGAGTCCACAAGAGAAAGTGAGGGATGACGAGGCTCTGATACCATGTAAAGAACCTTGTGATACACCACCCCAAAAGCTAGCTCTGATACCATGTAAAGAACCTTGGGATATATCCCACCCTTTAAGCTAGCTTTTGGGGTGGTGTATCCCAAGGTTCTTTACATGGTATCAGAGCCTCGCCGTCCCCCACTTTCTCTTGTGGAATTTCTTAGCACAGGTAGGCTGAGCCTGTTGCATCATCCACTCTTTAAGCCCAATGGACTCTCGTGTGAGGGGGCGTGTTGAGATATATAGTCCCACATTGGTTGTATGAGCAACTAATGTGGAGTTTATAAGGCCTTGGGCACTCCCACCCTTTGAGCTAGCTTTTAGGATGGTGTATCCCAAGGTTCTTTACATGGTATCTGTAAGAACCCGCACCGCTAATTAAGGTAATTAACGAATTAATTATGATAATTAGGAAATAATTCCATAATTGACCCTAATAATTATTAATGGGCTTAGATAATTATATTGAGTGAGTAAAAAATGCTGAAAGTCGCTTTTCGGAAAAGCGCAGATACCGGTTCTGCTACTCGGTATAAATGCGTACCGGAAAAGTATCCCGGAAAATTATAACGAATGCATGATAATTACTAGAATATTATGTAGGACTTGTAAATCAAGTTTCAAGTCAAAATGACGTAATCTGATGCCAGAACTGATACTGGCTATGGAAAAGCGCGTACCGGAAAGGTACTCCGAAAAATAAAATAAAAATATGATAAATCTTAGAAAAATGCGTAGGTCTAGATTTCAAAGTTTGGGATCAATATCTTTTACTTTGCGATTAAGGCTAATACTGCGCGAGGTGGCCAAACCTCTATAAATTCATTAGTTGGCACATGATCCTAGGTCAAGTTTTTGCCTCCTACGTGCCTTCTTCTTTGTGTGGCAGCTGCTGAGTTGCCACCTTCTCCTCCCTCATTCTTTTGAGCCAAGACTCCATTTTTACTCTTGGTTTCTTCTCCTTCTTCCTTCCTACACACTTGTGATCATCCTTGTGAGAGTGAAAGGAGTGTTCTTGGGCAGTGTCCACTGCTGTGTGTGTGTAGTTAGTGAGCTGAGTTTGAAGCTTTTGTGATGGCTACTTTGTGGTAGTCATTGTAAGCTTCAAAGTGCCTTCTTGTGGTGTAAGAACCCACCTTGAAGTGCCATTTTCGTGCTCCTACTTAGGCTGAGTTTGAAGTGTCTTGAGTGAGCTCCAAGAGCAGCCTTGCCTCTGTTTTGAGCTTTGGTAAGTTCCCTCACCTTTGATCTTAAGTTTCAATGCTTAAAGTTGATGTCTTGGCCATGTTTAAAGAGTAAACAAGAGGGTATAAGGTATATGAACCTAAAATGAACTAAAGATGCATGCTTTAACGTGTACATGTGTTAAAAGTTGGACCTTTGGGATGGATATTCACGAAATGCAGAAACTGCATTCTGTCGTGAGATATCCGGATATTCGTCGAACAGATATCCGGATATCAGTATCCGGATATGGTATCCGGATATTGATATCCGGATATGGGATCTGGGTATCCGGATATGACATATCCGGATATGTCCAGTGTGATATCCGGATATGACATATCCGGATATGTTCTTCATGATATCCGGATATCCTGGGTTCTGCGCAGACAGTAGCTTTACTGTATGAACAGTAAGCTATTGGGTGTGTGTGGACCCTAGTTTAAGGAAGTTGAACTTCTGTAATAAATGGACTAAGTCAGAATCATATGATTAAGGGCTTATGGCTTTGTTGGAAGCCTTAAGACGTAAAACGTAAAAGAAAGGCGTAGTCTTTAAGTTGTATGCATGTTGTGCATTAATATTGACTTGATATATGGTCCATATCAGATTGTGATACTGCTGTTTGAGGACTTGTGAGTGGTTGGACTCTTGGCTTGGATAGCTAGCTTGCAAGGTAAGCTTTCGTGTCCTCGGTTTAGCCATTTTGATGTTCCACCATGTCCCATGGGGATGGGTTTATGCATGCTGTGTTACATGCTTTGATTATTTTGAAATGCTGTTGAGCTGTTTATATGTAATGAGCTATTATGATATGCATGTGGTGTCCACCTATACGGTAAGCCTGAGTATGTAGTACATACAAGATGGTGAGGCTGTGGTGAGGTACAGGTAGCGTCCTGGTACTCATGTAGGCATAGACGTATTCCTACATTTCTCTGGCCAGTAGATTTGATATGCACACATGACATGATTAATTGCTGCATCGCATAGTTTTGGAACTTATATCGTAAATACTGTTTTTGGAACTTATATTACACATGTAAGTGAGCTTGGGGTGGAGACTCCTTGAGGACCCCTTGTCTTACTGAGATTTCTTGTTAGAGATCTCACCCCACGTTTGGGGACGCTTATTTCAGGATCAGGTAATGTTGAGGGCTCAGGTGGCAGGAGGCCAGAGCTGAGCTGATATTCTGATATGCTGACGTGCTGGTTGTGGATTGCTGTTTATTTCATTGTTGTTATGTTTTCTGCTTTATTTATGTTAAGCTTATGTTGAGACTATTTGTGGGCATTGTTGCCTTATTTGGTGAGCATGGGGTTTGTCCATGCCACATGATTGTTATCGTCTTTTTAAGTTAATGTTGTAATTAAAGTATCAGGATTTTGACCCAGGCTACTTGTGTAGACCTGTGGCTTTAGATACTCACTTATTATATTTATGTACGAGGTATTCAGTTAGTTGTCTTGCAATTTACATACAGGCAGTATTTTTATGAAAATGATTAAGTAATCAAGTTGGCTAAGTTAATGACGTCATAATTGAATTAAAGAAAAAGTTATTCCGCATTTTTATTAAGCGTGGCTTAATACGATAGTGTGTTAACAATCCGGGTTAACACGGGCTGTTACATTTTATGGTATCAGAGCACTTTCTAGGGAAAAGCCTGTATGTATTGCAATAACTTAGGATGTGTCGTTGCGTGTCTACTTTGTGTTCACTCTGACTGGTGTGTGTAATGATAATGCATATGTGACCACATGGCGTGGGTCTGATCAACTCATTCTTTGTGTAACTTGTGCAGAGTCATGGTGCCGCCAAGGAGGAACACGAGTACGAGCGAGGATCAATCGAATCCTGTCCTGGCTGCATTAGCTGAGATGCAGGCGGCCCGACTAGCCGACCAGGAAGCCACGAGGCTGGCAAACCGGGCGATGCTGGACGCTATACGAGATGCGAACCGGCAAACCACGGCAGAGGTTCTGGAGGAGAACCGGATGGCCAACATGACGATGATGAGGGTCATGTTGGAGGAGCTGAGGGCTGGTCCTGCTGCGGGCCAGGGTCCTCCACCACCTCCACCGCCGCCACCGCCTCCACCTCCGCCTAGTCAACAGGAGGACACCCAGAGCCAGATGGGTGAGGGTAGTCACTTGACGGGGGCTATGCAGACTATCCCCGTACTTGCTGAGGATCGTGACGAGATCGATCGCCGGCTGAATGCTTTCCGCAAGCATAAGCCACCTTCATTCGACGGATCGTATGATCCCATTGCTGCTGCTAGATGGCTTCAGGCGCTAGACAAGATTTTCCGGATCATGCAGTGCACCGATCCGCAGAAGCTGTTGTTCGCCACTTATATGCTGGAGGGCGAGGCCCATGAGTGGTGGACCAACCTTTCTCAGGTCTACGAGATGCAGGGTCATGTGATGACGTGGCCATTCTTCGAGGAGAGCTTCTTGGGTCAGTACTTCCCTTATGACTCTCAGGAGAGGAAGCAGGGGGAGTTTGACCGGTTGGTACAGGGCTCGTTGTCTGTTGACGAGTACCTGGCCAAGTTTAATGAGCTGGTGAAGTTTTCACACTTCAGGATGGCGAGACCTACTCCTACATTCTTGGCTGCTAAGTTCCGCAGGGGACTTAATGAGGATATTGCTGGTTACTTAGCTGGGTCTGCATCCAGAGATTTTGGGACACTGGTCCAGCAGTGTCGTGATATTGAGGACTTCTACAGCACGAGTAAGGCCAAGAAGGCCAAGATGGAGGTACCACAGGGTACCGGCGGTTCCACTCCCTGGAAGAGTAAAAATTTTGCGAACAAAGGCAAGGGCAAGCAGATGGCGGCTAAGCAAGCGCCAAATCAGTTTAGAAAGACTGCGACTCCGGGGAATGCCGCTAGACCTCCTGCTCCCAGATGTTCGGGATGCGGGAAGTCACATTTTGGGCCGTGTTCTACCGGGCAGCTGATATGCTTCCAGTGTGGCAAGGAGGGCCACTATTCCAGAGATTGCCCGACGGCGAGAGTTGCTGCAGTGCAGGCTGTGCCACTGCAGATGGTTCCTACTGGGGCACCAGCCGTGCCACCTATTACAGGACGAGTCTACACACTTGATCGTCAGCAGTCGGACAGAGCTCCGAACCTGGTCAGAGGTACTGTTACCATTGGTGGATCAATTGTAGATGTTTTGTTTGATTCCGGGGCAACGCACTCTTTTGTTGCTACCCCTATTGCTGTGGGGCTCGAGTTGCCCAGTGATGTGCTTTCTCCACCGATGCGGGTTACCACCGCCACCGGAGAAAAATGTTTGACCTCCACTGTTCATCGCGATGTAGCGTTTCAGTGGGATGGCCGTGACTTCTCGGTAGATCTGATAGGATTGCCGATGGCCAACCTTCAAATTATTTTGGGCATGGATTGGTTGTCCAGAAACTGTGCAATGATTGACTGTTGTGCCAAGAAAGTGGTGATGTCTCCGGGTGGGTCCACAGCCAGTTCCTCACCGTTCATTTCAGTCCTGCAGGCGAGGAGGGCCTTGAGAGCAGGGGCATTTGGCTATGTCATGTTGGGAGGTTTGGTGAGTGGGACACAGGAGGATCTCACTGGCATTCCTGTGGTGAGGGAATTCCTCGAGGTGTTTCCTGAGGAGATTCCTGAGTTTCCACCACAGAGGGAGATAGAGTTCTCCATTGATTTATTGCCTGGTGTGGGGCCTATCTCATTGGCTCCATACCGGATGTCGCCACCAGAGTTGGCGGAGCTGAAGAAGCACATTGAGGAGCTTTCAGCGAAAGATTTCATACGGCCGAGCGTGTCTCCCTGGGGAGCACCGGTCATTTTTGTGAAAAAGAAAGATGGGACCATGCGGTTGTGCACTGACTACAGACAGTTGAACAAGGTGACAATCAAGAACAAGTACCCTCTTCCACGCATTGACGATTTGCTGGATCAGCTCAGGGGTGCTTGTGTGTATTCCAAGATTGATCTCCGGTCCGGTTATCATCAGATACGGGTAAAACCGGAGGATGTCCCAAAGACAGCATTTCGCTCGAGGTACGGGCACTACGAGTACTTGGTGATCCCGTTTGGACTCACCAATGCACCCGCAGTGTTCATGGACTACATGAACAGAATCTTCCAGCCGTACCTGGATCAGTTTGTGATCGTCTTCATTGACGACATCTTGATCTACTCCAAGACGGAGGAGGAGCATACCGAGCACTTGAAGATTGTGTTGCAAGTGCTAAAAGAGAAGAAGCTCTATGCGAAGCCGTCAAAATGCGAGTTTTGGCTCAAGGCGGTGAAATTTCTGGGTCATGTGATTTCTGCTAATGGAGTTGCAGTTGATCCTAACAAGATTGAGGCCGTGATGGATTGGGAGAGGCCCAAGACGGTTACAGAAGTGAGAAGCTTCTTGGGTTTGGCAGGTTACTATCGGAGGTTCATAGAAGGATTCTCCAAGATGGTGCTACCGATGACTCGCCTTACCCGCAAGGAGACTCCATTCGTGTGGACACATGAGTGTGAGGAGTGTTTCCAGGAGTTGAAGGAGAGACTGACTACTGCTCCTGTGTTAGTCCTTCCTGATCCTGCGGAACAATTTGAGTTATACTGCGATGCTTCTGGTAAAGGACTTGGCTGTGTGCTGATGCAGAAAGGTAAAGCGGTTGCTTACGCTTCAAGACAGTTGAAACCTCATGAGGAGAACTACCCGACTCACGATTTGGAGTTGGCAGCCATTGTTTTTCCTTTCAAGATTTGGAGGCATTACCTGTTTGGCATGAAGTTTGCTGTATTCAGTGATCACAAGAGCCTGAAGTACCTGTTTGACCAGAAGGAGTTGAACATGAGACAGCGAAGATGGATGGAGTTCTTGAAGGACTACGACTTTGAGTTGAGGTATCACCCTGGCAAGGCCAATGTGGTAGCCGATGCTTTGAGTCGGAAATCCGTGAGCTTATCCAGCTTAATGATGAACGATTACGAGATGATCGAGAAGTTCAGAGACTTGAGAGTGAACTCCTTGTTCGGGGGTGCACTACTTGAAATGGAGACAGCGGAAGTGATCAATGAGCTGATGGAAAAGATCAAAGAGGCGCAAGTGCAAAGAGAGTGCCTTGACTATGTGAAGAACCAGGACGGTGTGTCTTGGAATGAGGATGGTTTATTGCTGTTCCAGAAGAGGATAGTTATTCCTCGAGGGCCTTTGACTGAGGAGGTTATGGCAGAGGCTCATAAGGGCCGGTTCACTATCCACCCTGGTGCTACAAAAATGTATCAGGACCTAAAGAGGAATTTTTGGTGGCCAGGCATGAAGAAAGACATAGCGGTCTACGTGTCCAAGTGCCTTATTTGTCAGAAAGTGAAGATCGAGCACCAGAAACCGTCTGGTAAACTTCAACCTCTGGAGATTCCACAGTGGAAGTGGGAAAGTATTTCCATGGACTTCGTGGTGGGATTGCCCAAAACTCAGGCTGGATGTGACTCTATCTGGGTCATAGTGGACAGATTGACCAAGTCTGCCCATTTTCTTCCAGTGAAGGTGAGCTTCACTACAGAGCAGTTGGCCAAGCTTTATGTCCGCGAGATCGTGAGGCTTCACGGGGTGCCCGAGAGTATCATCAGTGATAGGGACCCGAAGTTCACATCTCGGTTCTGGGAGGCGCTGCAGGAGGCTTTTGGTACGCAGTTGAGATTGAGTACCGCCTATCACCCTCAGACTGACGGACAGACTGAGCGGACCATCCAGACATTGGAGGACATGTTGAGAGCTTGCACGTTGGAGCAGGGTTCTGCATGGGATAGGTACCTTCCGTTGGTTGAATTTTCGTACAACAACAGTTTTCATGCTAGTCTGGGCATGGCACCCTACGAGGCGCTGTATGGTAGGAGGTGTCGGACTCCTACTTGCTGGTCTGAGGTTGGAGAT
Source organism: Gastrolobium villosum (assembly GCA_032173675.1). Lineage (NCBI taxonomy): Eukaryota > Viridiplantae > Streptophyta > Magnoliopsida > Fabales > Fabaceae > Gastrolobium > Gastrolobium villosum. The sequence continues at coordinate 288,697 of JAVKPL010007797.1, read as the reverse complement.
AAAGAGCTATTCGGCTTGGACTTTGTTCAAGATACTACCCTACAGATCCAGATGATCAGGGAAAAGTTGAAGCAGGCGCAGAATCGTCAGAAGAGCTACTATGATGTCAAGCATCGACCACTGGAGTTCAGTGAGGGTGAGCACGTGTTTGTGAAACTTTCACCTGTCACCGGTGTTGGACGGGCACTCGGTGTGAGGAAGTTGAGCCCGCGATTCATTGGGCCCTACCAGATCCTTGGTAGAGTAGGACCAGTTGCCTATCGACTCGCCTTACCTCCGAACCTAGCCAACATCCACGACGTGTTTCACGTGTCTCAGCTTCGAAAGTACATAGCAGACCCTTCGCACGTGGTGCAGCCGGATGATGTGGAGGTTCGGGAGAACCTAAAGACTCCCGTCGGACCACTCAAGATCCTCGATCGTGGCGAGAAGCAGTTGAGGAGCAAGATCATTCCGATGGTCAAAGTACAATGGTCAGGAAGAACTCCTGAGGAGTGTACCTGGGAGCGAGAGGACGAGCTTCTCCGACAGTATCCCGACTTTCGAGACAGGTATGTTTCTGATTTTGAGGACAAAATCCTTAAAAAGGTGGGGTGAATGTAAGAACCCGCACCGCTAATTAAGGTAATTAACGAATTAATTATGATAATTAGGAAATAATTCCATAATTGACCCTAATAATTATTAATGGGCTTAGATAATTATATTGAGTGAGTAAAAAATGCTGAAAGTCGCTTTTCGGAAGAAAAGCGCAGATACCGGTTCTGCTACTCGGTATAAATGCGTACCGGAAAAGTATCCCGGAAAATTATAACGAATGCATGATAATTACTAGAATATTATGTAGGACTTGTAAATCAAGTTTCAAGTCAAAATGACGTAATCTGATGCCAGAACTGATACTGGCTATGGAAAAGCGCGTACCGGAAAGGTACTCCGAAAAATAAAATAAAAATATGATAAATCTTAGAAAAATGCGTAGGTCTAGATTTCAAAGTTTGGGATCAATATCTTTTACTTTGCGATTAAGGCTAATACTGCGCGAGGTGGCCAAACCTCTATAAATTCATTAGTTGGCACATGATCCTAGGTCAAGTTTTTGCCTCCTACGTGCCTTCTTCTTTGTGTGGCAGCTGCTGAGTTGCCACCTTCTCCTCCCTCATTCTTTTGAGCCAAGACTCCATTTTTACTCTTGGTTTCTTCTCCTTCTTCCTTCCTACACACTTGTGATCATCCTTGTGAGAGTGAAAGGAGTGTTCTTGGGCAGTGTCCACTGCTGTGTGTGTGTAGTTAGTGAGCTGAGTTTGAAGCTTTTGTGATGGCTACTTTGTGGTAGTCATTGTAAGCTTCAAAGTGCCTTCTTGTGGTGTAAGAACCCACCTTGAAGTGCCATTTTCGTGCTCCTACTTAGGCTGAGTTTGAAGTGTCTTGAGTGAGCTCCAAGAGCAGCCTTGCCTCTGTTTTGAGCTTTGGTAAGTTCCCTCACCTTTGATCTTAAGTTTCAATGCTTAAAGTTGATGTCTTGGCCATGTTTAAAGAGTAAACAAGAGGGTATAAGGTATATGAACCTAAAATGAACTAAAGATGCATGCTTTAACGTGTACATGTGTTAAAAGTTGGACCTTTGGGATGGATATTCACGAAATGCAGAAACTGCATTCTGTCGTGAGATATCCGGATATTCGTCGAACAGATATCCGGATATCAGTATCCGGATATGGTATCCGGATATTGATATCCGGATATGGGATCTGGGTATCCGGATATGACATATCCGGATATGTCCAGTGTGATATCCGGATATGACATATCCGGATATGTTCTTCATGATATCCGGATATCCTGGGTTCTGCGCAGACAGTAGCTTTACTGTATGAACAGTAAGCTATGGGGTGTGTGTGGACCCTAGTTTAAGGAAGTTGAACTTCTGTAATAAATGGACTAAGTCAGAATCATATGATTAAGGGCTTATGGCTTTGTTGGAAGCCTTAAGACGTAAAACGTAAAAGAAAGGCGTAGTCTTTAAGTTGTATGCATGTTGTGCATTAATATTGACTTGATATATGGTCCACATCAGATTGTGATACTGCTGTTTGAGGACTTGTGAGTGGTTGGACTCTTGGCTTGGATAGCTAGCTTGCAAGGTAAGCTTTCGTGTCCTCGGTTTAGCCATTTTGATGTTCCACCATGTCCCATGGGGATGGGTTTATGCATGCTGTGTTACATGCTTTGATTATTTTGAAATGCTGTTGAGCTGTTTATATGTAATGAGCTATTATGATATGCATGTGGTGTCCACCTATACGGTAAGCCTGAGTATGTAGTACATACAAGATGGTGAGGCTGTGGTGAGGTACAGGTAGCGTCCTGGTACTCATGTAGGCATAGACGTATTCCTACATTTCTCTGGCCAGTAGATTTGATATGCACACATGACATGATTAATTGCTGCATCGCATAGTTTTGGAACTTATATCGTAAATACTGTTTTTGGAACTTATATTACACATGTAAGTGAGCTTGGGGTGGAGACTCCTTGAGGACCCCTTGTCTTACTGAGATTTCTTGTTAGAGATCTCACCCCACGTTTGGGGACGCTTATTTCAGGATCAGGTAATGTTGAGGGCTCAGGTGGCAGGAGGCCAGAGCTGAGCTGATATTCTGATATGCTGACGTGCTGGTTGTGGATTGCTGTTTATTTCATTGTTGTTATGTTTTCTGCTTTATTTATGTTAAGCTTATGTTGAGACTATTTGTGGGCATTGTTGCCTTATTTGGTGAGCATGGGGTTTGTCCATGCCACATGATTGTTATCGTCTTTTTAAGTTAATGTTGTAACTAAAGTATCAGGATGTTGACCCAGGCTACTTGTGTAGTCCTGTGGCTTTAGATACTCACTTATTATATTTATGTACGAGGTATTCAGTTAGTTGTCTTGCAATTTACATACAGGCAGTATTTTTATGAAAATGATTAAGTAATCAAGTTGGCTAAGTTAATGACGTCATAATTGAATTAAAGAAAAAGTTATTCCGCATTTTTATTAAGCGTGGCTTAATACGATAGTGTGTTAACAATCCGGGTTAACACGGGCTGTTACAGTATCAGAGCCTCGCCGTCCCCCACTTTCTCTTGTGGACTCTCTTAGGACAGGTAGGTTGGGCCTGTTGCATCATCCACTCTTCAAGCCCATGGGCTCTTGTGTGAGGGGGCGTGTTGAGATATATAGTCCCACATTGGTTGGATGAACAATTAATGTGGAGTTTATATGGCCTTGGGCACTCCCACCATTTGAGCTAGCTTTTGGTTTGATGTATCACAAGGTTCTTTACAAGAAAAAAATGTAGAACTCATTTTATTTGCTAATATACTCTTCTACAATGACCTCAAATTTCAGTTTTAAATAATGAAGCAATTTGCGGAATAATAAATTAAGAGAATGTGATATATGTCATTTTAATGTAGTTGAATTTGAAAAATATGAGTTCAATGTCATTGAGAGGTATGTTTATGGGGATTATGAGTTGCAATTTAAATTGACATAGTAAAAACGTGCATTTTAATTTATTTATGCTTCATGTTTTTTAGCATATTTAGTGAACCTTGTTTAATTCTTTTTATATATGGAAAATATAATTGAATTTATATATTCATATTTATATATTTTTTATATATCTATATATATCTGGGTTCACTGGTCTGACCAGTGACTCAATGACCCAATACCCCGACCAGGTCGATGCCCGGCTCGAGTTCAATAACAGTGCTTTGGAGAGCTACCCAAATATAAATCTCACAATATTTGAACCAAACTAATTGGGTAATTGATCAACTTCTTGGAAGACCAAAAAAGTTCTTATCACAATTAATAAATTTATATAAAAACTTTCTTCCCCTTGTAAATAGGGTGAATCCCTTTAATTTTGCATTTAATCGTAGTTCTGTCATGTCATGTCATCTGATAACAAGTTATAGCTTAAGAGAAAAAAGTTGAATACAATAGATTTGACGCACCCAATTTAGAAATTGAACTCAACTAAACCGGACCACAGAAGGAAACTCAGACTAAAAGCAACAAGCCCAATTGATCTAGGAACATTTCGAGTTTTGAAAACGTAAAGTGTGAGGTGAACTAGTAATGTTGACAAGAACGTGAAAAGGACCTATATTTGTGCATTTGGATCTCCATATGTATACCTCACTTTCAAAGGTTGTATAATGTATTCAAGATTTCAAGTAGTCTTGGACTTTTGCTCTTTCTTCCATGCTATGCCATTTGACATCTACAATGTTTGTTGAGTAATAGAACAGAAAAAACCTACTCAACTTTGAACAAATTGACTCTCTAGCAACATGCAGGGAAATTGGTACCCTTGAGCAAGTGATCATAATTTTTTGGGACAAGACAAGTATAAAGAACCAATTCAACCCAAAAGCTTAAACTACTGTTGGGTGAAGATACATTAATGGTTTTATATATCTCAACACGCTCCCTCACACGAGAGCCCACCGGGCTTGAAGTGTGGACAATGCACAGGCCCACCTAGAGGTGGCAAAGTGGACGGCCCGCCCCATCCCGCCATCAGCCCGCCAAAAAATGAGTCAGCCCGCCCCTCCCCGCTTTTGAAAGTGGGCTGAAAATCTCAGCCTGCCCCGCCCCGTTTGGCGGGTTGGCCCGCCAGCCCGTCGAGCCAAGCCCAATTTGCCACCTCCACCTACCTATGCAAACAAAGAAATTCCATTTGAAAGAAAGTGGGGGGCGGCGAGGATCGAACCCGGGACACGAGGCTCTGATACTATTTAAAGAACCAATTCAACCCAAAAGCTTAAGCTATTGGATGAGGATGCATTAATGGTTTTATATATTTCAACAACAAGACTATGTATACAATATGCAGTGTTCAAAGATTATTTGTGATACTCAAAACAATATTGGGACCTCACAGTTCTTACTTCATATCCACTCTAAAATTAAACTAGACCTACAACCGTCTGTCTACCAGACATGGTGACATGACCACCACAAAAATGGAACAGTGCCTATCTCTGTTTCCTTATTTTGGAAGAATATTCTCTCTATATAAAGTCATATGAGCTCATTCTTCTCAACAAGAAACCAACACAACAAATGGATTTTCCCCACTTCCCTTCATTTGCATCTGTCAAAGTTCTTCTGTTTAGTTTTTGGCTTATAACTTTGTTTCCTGAGTTTGTAGTGAGCATAACAAGGCACTATACATTCAATGTACTATATCAAACTCATGCTACATAAAGTTTACTTCTATCATTGCATTATCATTTGCATTTGTTCACTCATAATTTTTCTTACTTCTTTACCTTTTCATGTATAAGATCGAGTACCTCAATGTCACAAGATTGTGCCACACAAGAACCATTCTGAGTGTAAATGGGAAATTTCCAGGACCTCGATTAGTGGCAAGGGAAGGTGATAGGGTTGTGGTCAAGGTGGTTAACCATATCTCAAACAATGTATCTATTCATTGGTATGTGTTTTTTACTTGGAAACCAAGCTTTCTCTTTTAGGCAATAATGCATGTAATTTTCTACCTTATTATGCAAATTTTTCTACTGATCTTGGATTGTTGCAGGCATGGCATCCGTCAGATAACAAGTGGGTGGTCTGATGGACCAGCATATGTCACACAGTGTCCCATACAAACTAACCAGACATACACATACAACTTCACCATCACTGGCCAGAGAGGAACTCTGCTTTGGCATGCTCACATTTCATGGCTAAGAGCAACCCTTTATGGACCCATTATCATCCTCCCCAAGCACAATCAATCTTATCCATTTGAAAAACCATATGAGGAAATCCCCATTCTTTTTGGTATAGTTAATAGCTAAGACACCATCTATCTATATATATATATATATATATATATATTTATATCGATATAAGTTATACTTTAAATAAAGGGGACGAACTGGAACAGTGGTAAAACTGTTCCTTCATGACTGAAAGGTCATGGGTTCGAATCCAGGAAACAGTCTCTTTGCAACTATGCAAGGGTAAGGCTGCGTACAAGGATTTCCTCCACCCCACACTCGCTAGTCGGGTTTAACGGGGAGTTAAGTGTAAGACATCTTATTCTTGCACCGGTGCAAGAATAACATGTCCCATGTATAAGTTCATGCAACTCTTTTGATAAATTTGCTTATATAAAGTGGTAACTTGCACAGTCCTGGGATTGCAGGGGAATGGTTTAATGTTGACCCAGAAGCTGTTATAAAACAGGCCTTGCAGACAGGAGGGGGACCCAATGTTTCAGATGCATACACCATCAATGGCCTTCCAGGGCCTTTGTATAATTGTTCCTCTAAAGGTACAAAACATAGCATGTACAATGGCACCATAAAGTTTGATGTTCAATCTATCCAATGAAAGGGTGAACTTAACAAAATTGAAAAGGGAATGAGAGTAGAAAACTTGTGAATATTAACAATGTTTTTAGGTACAATAAATATCTTTAATACATTTCCGTTTCACTTTTACTAAATTGTAGGAGTGAAGATTGGGTAGAAAATGTAGGAGTTAAAATTGACAAGGTATTTGGACACAGTATAAGTTGTAAAATACATTACTACCTTTTTTTACTTTTAACCTTCTCATTTTCATTCATATCTAGTACAAGTGTGCATCTTTTTCCAAATCATGCAACACCAAAAAGGGTAGAATAGTTATTGTTAGGACACGGATTAATCATTGAAATTAAATGTTACATAATTTGGTTTGAGTGATAAAACTTGAGAAAGACTAAAGGAGTATTAGGTACACTAGAGCAATTGAGAACAACCAAATAATGTCTCAAAATCAATAGACAATTATATATACAAGTGACTATTCACCTATAACATATAACATACCACTAACACTTAATCTGTATACATTATTTTTGAAGATAAATTCAGGCTGAAGGTGAAGCCAGGCAAGACATATTTGCTGAGATTAATCAATGCTGCACTCAACGATGAGCTCTTCTTTAGCATTGCCAATCATATCCTAACTGTTGTTGAAGCTGATGCTACATACACAAAACCATTTGACACAGATACACTCCTCCTAGCACCAGGACAAACCACAAATGTTCTTCTCAAAACCAAACCATACTATCCCAATGCCACATACCTCATGGCTGCTCGGCCTTATTTCACCGGCACCGGCACCTTCGACAACTCCACCACCGCCGGTATCCTCCATTACGAGCAACCTTTACGCCACTCAACTCTTAAAAATCTCCCCCTTCTCAAACCAACACTGCCACCAATAAATGCCACAAACTTTGTTACAAACTTCACAGGAAAATTCAGAACCTTAGCCAATGCTAAATTCCCTGCCAATGTACCACAAAAAGTGGACAAGAAATTTTTCTTCATAGTGGGATTAGGGACAAGTCCTTGCCCAAAAAACACAACATGCCAAGGGCCAAGTAACAGCACAAAATTTGCAGCCTCAGTGAACAACATTTCTTTTGCACTCCCATCAGTTTCCATCATGCAAGCCTACTATTTTGGAAAGTCTAATGGTGTTTTCAAGACTGATTTTCCTACTTACCCTTTGAAAACTTTCAATTACACAGGAACACCACCAAATAACACTTTTGTTAAGAATGACACAAAGTTGGTGGTGCTGAAGTTCAATACAAGCGTGGAGTTAGTGTTGCAAGGAACTAGTATTCTTGGAGCTGAAAGTCACCCTCTGCATCTTCATGGCTATGATTTCTTTGTTGTTGGACAAGGTTTTGGAAACTATGACCCCAACAAAGACCCTTCAAAGTTCAACTTGGTTGACCCAGTTCAGAGGAACACTGCTGGTGTTCCTGCTGGTGGCTGGATTGCAATTCGGTTTTTTGCTGATAACCCAGGTAGGAACATTTCAATCATTGAGATCATGTGTTATTATACATATAAAGCATGTGTTCATACATAACCCCTTTTTTCATAAGAAAATTGTTTTACAAAGAGAAAGATACAAACTTATTTTATGTAAAATTGGTGGACTCTATGCAAAGATATAATAGAATGTTTCCGTAGAATCAAATATGTTGTCTTTCTTTCTCAAAAATAACAAATGAACTGTTAGTTACATATGTTGCTAAGAAAATGAAAACTTAGATCTTTTTATTATTAATAAATGGGTTTATAAAAGTTACTTTGTATTAAAAGTGATTGTGTCATTTAAAATGATAAACACTTTTCCGAAACAAATATGTGTCTTTTCTTTCTCAAAAATAACAAATGAACTGTTAGTTACGTATGTTGCTACGAAAAATGAAAACTTAGATCTTTTTATTATTAATAAATATAACATTCTAAAATATAATACTTGTTTGAAAGTTATGGTTTTTTTTTACTGTGAGTGTCATTTTTTTAAACTTTGTCTAAAAAAGGTAAAGAAAATTAAATTATGACTCATAATGAAAATTCTAAATAAAATAGAAATTTTCTCGCTATGCTTTCAAATCTTACGTTGAACGTGGACAGCTACGCTCATTTGGAACATCTTTGATTAGAGCAAAGGTGTAATTGAAATTATACACTATTATCTCAACTATCAAATCATTTTGACATAAATACTGCATTTTATTGGATATCTTCATTTAGCTATATTGTCCAATAATTAAAAAAAAAAATTGTATTATACTCTTAACTATTATCAATTGATCTTAAGCCTTTCAATTTTTCCTCATTATCATTTATGTTTAATTAATATAACTGATTTTAGTGTAAACGTACAACTCATATTTTCAAGTTCCAACTTCCAACTTCCAACTTCCTCTCTTCATCATTCATAAGGAGAAGAAAAATGAATTATTTTTCTTTTAGTAAGGTATAGTAAAATAACAGTAATTATGTTTATTAAAAAAAAATAGTTAGTAAAAATAAGCAATGAAAGGTGAAGTGTGTATGCTCGTTCATCCATATCTTCGCAACTTTAGTTAATTATTTAATAATGGGTTTAGTGAATATCCTTTATATAAGAATATAAGTTATGTCCTTTTAGCTAATTATAATTATGTATTTCGAGGAGTAAATAATTATAATATTAAAGTTAGTATTTTTTTTTTTATTTCCACGTCAGCCGATAGTTTTTGAAGAGAGAAAAAAAAATAATTTTAATTATAATATATAAAAAATTCACACACACTTTACATAAAGATATACTTTTTTTTTTTTTGATAAATATAAGATAGTCCTTTTAGCTAATTATAAGTATGTATCAAAATAAATAGTTATAATATTAAAATTGTATTTTCCCTTTAATAATTGCACATTAAAATGTAATGGTTTTTTTTTTTTTATATTTGAAATACTAAGGGTGGAAAACAAAGAGTGAAAACTGCTTCAAAATTGAAAAAATAATTAAAATCGTTTGTGGGGTATTATTATGTCTTATAATTCTGTTAAGTTTACTGTTGAAGAGTGATATTCATATATTTACACTCATATAAACATACCCTTTTAAAAGTTAGAAATTTTGTACCTTAATTTCTTTTATTTTTTTTTTTTTTTTTAGATACTGTTGAAGAGTGATACTCATATATTTACACTCATATACTTTACGTACCCTTTTAAAAGTTAGAAATGATACTCTAAAATTTGAGGTTCTCTTATATATGGGACAATGCTTGCATGTTATATATGCAAGTTTCTTGTCTAGAAAAAGGTTATAGCAGATAGAATGGCATTGTCATCATACATTAGTTTGTAAACCTTTGTGTATCATGTCATTGTTGCTTATCTCATATTGAGTCCTGTGATGGCAACAGGGGTGTGGTTCATGCACTGCCACCTTGACATTCATACAAGCTGGGGATTGAGAATGGCATGGCTAGTATTAGATGGACCTGGCCCCCACCAGAAGCTGCAACCACCACCATCTGATCTTCCAAAATGTTGACTTTGACTGACCCTTTGGGTCCGGATTTGTTGGTCATGAGTTATTCTTCAATGCTTTGTTCCTTTCATTTCAATAATAAAGAAATAGTTGTGAAATTCTTTTGAGGAGTAGCGATATTCTTACTACCAAAATTTTCTACTATTAACTTACTACCTATCTAATCACCATTGGATCAACATTTTCTTTTTTTTCAAAAACTTTTTAACATTCTCTCTCTTTGATCCAATAGTGATTAGATAGGAAGTAAATTAGTAGTAGAAAATTTTAGTAGTAAGAATATCTCCCTCTTCTTTTGATGTGTTAAAGGGAAAATGAATAAGTCTTTTAAGTTTTGACATGTGTCACTTTGGGTTTGTTTAGGTAAACGGTTTGTTTGTCTTAATGTTGTTGTCATGTTTGGTTGAGGGGATGAGCAGTTCATGAGTAATAGTCAAAAGGTGTTTGCCTTCTAATTGAATGATTAAAGCAATATCTGATAATTAACATTTGATCAGTTCCCCTCATTATGTTTTGCTTCTATTCAAATCTAAGTCATATATTTGTCTTCAAATTATATGCAATAACATTATCATTTCTTAAAAGTTGAGAACTGAAATATAAGGGTACTCAACCACTTGAAATTTCGCTTAAACGTTTTGGGTTGAGTACTTGGATTAACTTTGGAGTTAACCTTTGAAGCTCTCATTTTATATGATTAATTGATTATGTCCCTTCTTTTGTTTGTGATAGAGAAGGTACAAAATGACAAATCACAACAAGTGATACCATATCTAACCCAAAACATTAAAGATCCAAATTTATGAGTCTGTTGAGATATATAGTTCCACATTGGTTGTATGGACAACTAATGTGGAGTTTATAAGGCCTTGGGCACTCCCATCCTTTGAGTGTCCAAGGCATTATAAACTCCACATTAGTTGCCCATACAACCAATGTGAGATTATATATTTCAGCAGAGTCTTTTTGCACTTGTGTTATTCTTACTTGATTCATTTCTAACCGATATAGAATTTCATTATTACTCACACTTGAATATTTTTAATAATTTCTTCATTGCCATAAATTGGAGTGAAGTATATACATGATTATTTCTTAAAGATTAAATGGTAATAAAGGGGAAAATGACATGTATACTCTTACTATTAACTCAATCATGGGTATCAACAAGAGTTTTGGAGCCAGTTACATAAGGGCTGTTTAGATCTTGTTAGTTTTGACTGACTAAAAAATCAAGCAGATAGACACACAGATGTTCCTTCAGAAAGAAACCTGATCTATGAGAATGATACTTCAACAAAGCAAATTCATCCTCAATTTTTTTGGTAATGCAAACGAATTACATTCAAGAGTTCATACTAATCATGACGTTATTCCATTGTAAGAAAAACATAATGATCACAACTGTGGGATGGGACAACAACTATGCTCCCACTTAGGGACAATGAAATACAACTGTCATAGATTATTTTTTTCTCACTTTATGCGCCTTAAAGCATTCGCACAAATTCAATTATGTTTTAAAGAAACTTTACCATTTAAATGTTATAGAACCTGTTATCAAAAAAAAATAAAAAAATGTTATAGAACCATCTAAAATAAAGTTGCTGTTATCTGAACAAAGAAATGAAAATTGGAACATTTCTCATTCAAGACTAACGTCATCAAAAGACAATTTGACTTTGTAACGTTCGTAACTGTTAGAGAAATATAAAGTTATTAATCTAACCTCATTTAATAGCTTAAGTTTTTTGGTTGAAATAGTTATTTACATGGTATCAGAGCCTCTCGATGTTACGCTCTCGATCATCACCGCCCCTCATTTAGTTAATAATTAATTAAGTCTCGTGGAGTTTCTTAGCACAGATAAGTGAGCTTGTGCATTATCTATCCTTTAAGTCTAGTGAACTCTCGCGTAAGGGGACGTGTTAGAGAAATATAAAGTCATTAATGTAGCCTCACTCAATAACTTAAGCTTTTGTGTTGAAATGGTTCTTTATAGTAACTATGGGTTAGATGAATTTAAGAAAACTATCAATAGGGTACTGCAAATAGTTTGTGCACACCTCTTCCTGTTGTGGTCCTCCTGAAGGAGAGCCCACGAACTTTTTTGAAGTTGCTTAAAATGCATGTTTTCTCTTTTTGAGTTAGTTGTGGTTGACTGTAAGGTGGTGTTTGGCTCGCCGCTTTTTAAAAGAAACCTATGCAAATGTAAGAAAGATTCTTGAAATGAGATGTTTGGTTTAAGGTGATTTAGTGAGAAAGCAATCCATCCAAAAAAATATATAAAAAATAAAAAAATACAAAATAAAAAAATAAAAAAATAACAAAATGTGTGTTTTGAACAAATCTCAGGTTTAAATGTGCTCATCTTGTTAATGTACATGATTAAATTCTTGGAATATATTGTATGACTTTCTGACATAACATTGCATAGGCATAATTAGATTGCATGATTGCTCGTTTGTCTGAATTAATATTGTGAAATTCTGATAATGTCTGAGGTCAATTTTCTTGAGTCTGCATTGATACCATAGCTGTGAGGTTTTGAGCCTAAACACTGAAATTTTTGTTGAGAGGCCTCATTGTTGTAATACTCTAGAACTTGATTTGTTTCTCTATTATGCATGCATTGATTGATATGATAAAAACATTTTGTTCTTATTTGCTATTGGCCAAAATAACCCACTTGTATGAGATTTTCCCTTGCTAGCCCTTTGAGCCTGAACTTAATTCTTGATAAATGACCTGTGGCCTGATTGATGGCTTAGCCTATATCCATTTTTCGTGACTTACCTTGATTGAGATTGAATCATTGAATGTGTTGAAAATAAAATAAAGAAATTGAGGTAAGCTCCACAATGGTAAACTAATTAAGGGATGAAAAAATAAGTCATCTATGCCCTTAAAAAAAAAGAGGGAGAGAAAGGGCAAAATGGAAAAGAGAAAAAGAAAAGAAAACAAGAAAAAGGAAAAAAGTAAAAAGTGGTTAAAAGGAGTTAATTCCCGAAATTCTGTGGGAATGTTAGTGGAGCAAAATCATTGAGTTGAATGTGTTAAAAATGAAATAATACTAGTTTTTCAATCTCATTGTTGTTTGAGCTATTTTTCCATATATTCCTACCTTTTACCCCGGCCAAGTTAGAACCTCTGAAGTCCTTTTGATCAATTGATGCATGTGTTTGATTCTTCAATTTTAAGAATTTTTGAGAATATGATCAAGCATATGGTAGTGTTATAGCTTTGAGTAATTGAGTGCTCATAATACCCTTAAACACTGAGTGTTGAGTGAACATTATTTATCTGTGTGAGGGGTAATCAATGTAGACTTGCATCTTTAAGAAGCTAATGACATTGTTGGAAGCTTATGATATTGAGTCTGGCATACATGGCATATTGTATCTGAGAGTGTCTATGATAGTTATGTTGGAATAATTGAATATTTCCTGGATTAAGTCTTTTACATTGCTGGGGACAACAACGTTTAAATCTGGGAATGGTTTGATATGCCTCTGGCAAGTATGGTTTTTTTGTGTTTAAATTTATAAGAATAGAGTCATAAGAGAGCAATTTAAATACAAATTTGCTAATTATATTGATTATTTGTATATCAATAATATTCACCTTTTAATTATATTTTTACAGGAAAAATAAGTGAAGAAATTCAAAATGTGAAAAACAAAGAAGGGAAGACCGCCCGAGAGACCAAACAAGGCGCCAGAGGGTCGCACCACTGTTGAATTGAAATTCGAATTCAAAATTTGAATTCAAATATGTTTTAATTACATCTTTCTGTTATATGTTTCTGTAATAAAGTTTTAATTAAATCTTTACGTTATACGTTTCGGTAATAAAGTTGTAATTAATTATTCCATTACACGTTTCATCAGAGGGGTAATTTTGGAATACGCGGAGAAACCCTAGTTGCTACCTATGTAAAGGTTCCTCTCCACACACTCCAGGGCACACAATTCAGTCTTCAGAGGAAATCCCACACATTTTGATAATTCCATTCCATTCAGATCTGGACCGGGAGAAGAGAGGGGCAGCTGTGGAGTTCTTCGCATTCTTCGTTCTTCATCTTCATCTTCTTTTTCTTTCTCTTTTATTTTTAGTTTATGTTGAATTTTAGATCAGCGATCAGTATGTTGATTGGCTAGATCTTTTTATTGTAGTCAGGGTCACGATCTATGTGTGAACCCTTGATACGAAGGATTGATTTGTGGTTTTTGGTTTATATAATTATCTTTATTTTTACTCTGTGCGAATTTTATATTCCCTTTGTTAGAGTTGATCAATCTGATAGTTGGGGATATTCTGAGGATTAAAACCCTAGATAGGAATATTGGGGTTTTGATCTCGAAAGGGGGTAAAATAACAATCTGTATGCGTGCTAAGAATAGACGTGTATACGATTGCAGATGCTTAAATTATCGCGCCCATTTCTTGATCCCATGAGAAACATTGCAAGGAATTGGGGTTTCTGATGGGATTAAAGGGTTAACACTGCAAGGAATTGAGGGTTAACTATTAAATCTTTTAGATGATAATTTATCTGAGTAATTATATAAATAATTATTGTAAATCAATCCGGAGTAAAAAACGGGGATCATTTGGTGAAAGAACCCTGTCTACAATGCTTTTCTCATAATCTTTCCAAAATAGTTTTCAATTTTATTGTTTTATTCTTCAATCTAAAAATACAAAAACAAGTCTTTTATTTTCAAAATTCAATTTCCATCAAATTGACAATATTTGTCAAAAATCCTATTTCAAATCTTTCATTCCTTAAGAGAAAGTTTAATTGATATTAGATCCTAATCCCTGTGGAGACGAACCTTACTTATCATTTTATTACTTGTGCGATCGGTATACATGCCGGAGAGCAACAGCTACTCATGCAATAAGATGATTAAATCTTAGAGAGCATATAGGATACTGTGTGAGAAGTCATAATGAATAAATGTATGAGTAATGCATTGAAGTATAAGACTTATTATTGCTCGTTTGATTGAATCCTTTGTTAAGAGTTACAGTTGATATGTGATGATAAAGGGAATTTAGATTCTAGTTTGATTGCACAGCCGTGAGGTTTGAGCCTATACAGTAATTTTTCTATGTAGAGAGACCTCACTGTGATAATACTCTAGAACTTGATCTGTTTCTCTATAATGCATGCATGATCTAAAATGATAAAGGCAATTCTTTGTTGTTAACTACTTGGCCAAATAGCTGTCCTAAAAAAAAAACCATTTGCTAGCCCCCCCTTTGAGCCTTATCCTGTTGTTTCTTATTAAATTCAACCATAAGACACTTGACCTTTTTTCTTGTTGACATACCTTGAATGAGATTGAAGCATTGATTATAGAAAATTCAAGGAAAAAGTTCTCAGAAGTTAAAGTGATGGCAAAAAACAAAAGATGAGACCAAAGAGAAAAAGAACAAAATGAAAAGTTGCATAGCAACGGAAAAAGCATGTAATGGTCACGAAGAAAGAAGAAAAAGAAAAGTATGAATAGAAAGGAAAAGAAGTGAAATTGTGTCTGAGTGTGAACAACTGAAAATAAACAGTTGTGTTTCAATCTCATATACAGTAAAAATTAGCCTCTTTCCCAGATATTCCTACCTTTGACAGTAATTCAGTAATAAAGGTTATTATTTTTAATGAATTATTAACAATCCATGTTCAGACATACTTTCATTGATTTTTCTATATTTTTATAGGTTAAGAGGTGAAGAAATTCAAAATTCAAAAAACAAAGAAGGGAAGACCGCGCGAGAGACCGAACAAGGCGCCAGAGGATCGCGCCACTGTTGAATTGAGATTTGAATTCAAATTTTAAATTCAAAATTTGAATTCAAAATTTGAATTCAAATCTATTTTAATTAAGTCTTTTCGTTATACGTTTCTGTAATAAAGTTATACTTTAATATTTCCGTTATAACGTTTATGTAATAAATTGTAATGTTTCCGTTATACGTTTCGTCAGAAGGGCAATTTTGGAATTTCGCGAGAAAACCCTAGTTGTTGCCTATATAAAGGCTCATTCCCACACATTTTGGATATACCACTCCATTCAGATTTCTTTGGAGGAGAATCCGGAGTTCTTCGAGTTCTTCAAGTGACCAATCAATTGGTCTCTGATCGGTGACCAGCCGCCGGAGCACCATTGACTCTTAAACTAGCCAAACAGGACAAACCACCAGTAGTGAAAGCACGATGAGGGAAATCAAGTTGAGATCTTGGCGATGGCTCTACTCTACCTCTTGGTCCAACAACTCATTGACGACGTGCTTGAATGGAACAATGTCATCATCTTCATCATCAGCCACAGTCACAAAGGGATGTTTCAAAAGCATCTCAGCCGTCCATCTCTTCTTGGGATCCCTAAGAAAACACTTGCCAAGAAAATCCTTCCCTTGTTGTGACAATTCATCCGGAACATGCGTCAATTCTTCACCAAACCCAATTCGAATCAGCAATGACCAGATATTCGATCCGCTACTCACATCCCAAGCGGGTTTTCCGGTCACCATCTCCACCACAGCGCAGCCCGCTTGGAGATGGTGACCGGAAAACCCGCTTGGGATGTGGGTAGCGGATCGAATATCTGGTCATTGCTGATTCGAATTGGGTTTGGTGAAGAGTTGCCGCATGTTCCGGATGAATTGTCACAACAAGGGAAGGATTTTTTTGGCAAGTGTTTTGTTAGGGATCCCAAGAAGAGATGGACGACTGAGATGCTTTTGAAACATCCCTTTGTGGTTGTAGCTGATGGTGATGATGATGACATTGTTCCATTCAAGCACGTCGTTAATGAGTTGTTGGGCCAAGAGGTAGAGGTAGAGCCATCGCCAAGATCTCAATTTGATTTCCCTCATCGTGCTTTCACTACTGGTGGTTTGTCCTGTTTGGCTAGTTTAAGTGTCAATGGTGCTCCGGCGGCTGGTCACCGATCAGAGACCAAATGATTGGTCAGAAACGGATGGGTGGACTAGTGTGAGGGGAGGTTATTAGAATAATTCATAGCATGCAGATGATCAAGATAAGCAAGGGAATCAGAGAAAAGATTAATGTGTTACGATTTTTTATTTTATTATTTTAATATTTTCCGAATTGTTGGTTTGTTTAAGCATTGAGTAGTTATTTTGAATTTCAACTTTCTTAAAGAATAAGTCATGGCTATTAGTGGAGCCAATTTATTGTTAGTGGGCAATTATTTTTAAAGTTGTTTGTATTAGCTATTTAAACCTTCAAGTAATTTGAATAAAAGTATCTGATCAAGATTAGAAAAAAGTTATTCCAAAAGGCACTTGTACAAGAGGTCAGGCTTCCTCAGTAAAGCCATTTGAGGTCAGACTTCCTCAATAAAGCCATATCCCCATTTTTATTTTTTGTGTTCGTATCAATTGGTATCAAAGCTCAGGCATGGACAAACGCATTCAGAAATTGGAAGACGCAGTCTAGTATTTGTCGCAGCAATTCAAGGAGATGTTCAACCAAATCTCCAACCGGTTAGACATCTTGGTGCCTAACAAGCTCAACACCCTCTCATCTGCTACTGGTCTCGCAAGACTACACGAGGCTCGCGATCAGAAGATCGTTTTTACTGCCCAGAATGTGCAACGGACAATAACAGTCAGCAACGCCAAGGGTTCACCTTTATCCACTCCCACCAATGGTGCTGCATCTTCTGGCAATGGCGCCTCCTCCACCAGTTCGACTCCCGTTCGCTATAATGACGCATTCACTCTAGACCATCGCTGCAAACAATTGTTCACCATCCAAGTAGTGATAAAAGAATGCGATGACAGACAAAAGTGAAGGAAAAACAAATATTGAAGATGATTCAATCTAGGACAAGTGATAACTTTAAATCTATATATATATATATATATATATATATATATATATATATATATATATATGTGTGTGTGTGGGTCAGGATCATTTTACACCAGTGTAAGTTACACTCTTAATCTTGTTTATTAATCTCACTTATATCTAAGGGCTTAAATTTTTTAATAATGTGAATGGTTAAGATTGAGTGTAAAACTTCTAACTCTTACCGTAAGAATATCCTCCCCTAATATATGTTTTTATATATATAAAATTTAACAAGCTCATTATATTGGAGACAGTGACGAACACTAACACCACACTTGAGCTAGAAGCTCGAGATTGTTTGAAGAAGATATGATAAAACTTGCATAAGATACATAAATCTTCCCTAAAGAAGACTTGGCCTTTTCATAATATCGCAGTTGGCGAAAGATAATACCGTATTACATTCAAAAATAGATAATTGAATACTGTAACCTACATATAAAACTGTCACTCTCATAATTTTTCTAATGAGAGTAACCATATAAGAACTGAGAAAATCATGACAATCTAAGTTCCTAAAACTCTACTTTTCTTTCTTTTTTGGTACAAATTGTGTATATAACAACATCACTAAAAAAAAAATGAAAGAAAAGAATGTGGACAAAACTAAAAACAAAAAGCACAAGCAAATATCCCAAATCTAACCCAAAAACAGACAAAGAAAAGTGAGTAATCTTTTCAACATTTGGGAAGATCAGAGGGTGGAGGTGGCAGCTTCTGATTGCGTCGTTTTCCATCTTGGACTATCCATGCCATTTTCAAACCCCAACTGGTATGTACTTCAAGGTGGCAGTGCATGAACCAAACACCTGCTCATGCATGATCAGCAAAATAATGTTAGTAACACTCACTAACAGTAAAAATCATAACAAAAATCCAATATATTAAAGTTTGGGTTTGTTTAAGTCTTAATTGAAGTATGGATCCATTTTGGAACTTTAAAGTACAATTTATATTAGATTGGTCCTCTTTTCATGTTGATATTAGAGTAGTTCTTCGATGTTAATTCCTATGATCAGAATGAATTTTAAAGATTATTTATTTTTATTTTTTTCCAACCTTTTCGTATTTTTTATTTGGGTTCATCTCTCGCTGAATCCAATTGATTTGGGATAAAGGTGTAGTTGATATTGATGTTGATCAACTTAAATATTCTACTTTAAAAAGGGGCAAATTCCGATACAGAAGGCTTCTTGGCTTGCAAAAATAAAGATGAGGATCGATTATACATAATCTTACTCTTACATTTCTATAAGGATTGGTTGTATGGGCAACTAATGTGGCCTTTATAAGACCTTGGGCACTCCCACCCTTTGAGTTAGCTTTTGGGGTGGTGTATCCCAAGGTTCTTTGACATGGTATCTTCAGAGCGTTTGAAATCTCACTGCCTGCCACTTTCTTTGTAGTGGAATTTCCACATGTAGGTGGGCTTGTATGTTGTCCACCCTTCAAGCCCAAGCCCAGTGGGCTCTCGTGTGAGGGGGCGTGTTGAGATATATAGTCCCACGTTTGTTGGATATGCAATTAATGTAGAGTTTATAAGGTTTTGGGCACTCCCACCCTTTGAGCTAACTTTTGAGTGGTGTATCCCAAAATTCTTTTTACAGAAACGGTTTTCCATGAACAAATTTATGACCTTTCTTTCACAAGGAGTAACCTTACTACATCACTCTCAATGATTAACTATTATCAAGAAATTATTTAATTTTGTGTATAAATAGATGTAAAATATATATTTCAAGTAACAAAATGTAAGTATAATCTTCTTAATTATGTAGTACTCAGTACTCACCTGGGTTATCTGCAAGGAAGCGCACAGCAATCCACCCTCCAGAGGGCACACCAGCAGTGTTTCTCTCAGCAGGGTCAACCAGATTGAACCTTGTGGGGTCCTTTTTGGGGTCAAAATTTCCATTGCCTTGGCCAACAATAAAGAAGTTAAAGCCATGAAGGTGAAGAGGGTGACTCTCAGCTCCAATAATGCTTGTGTCCTGAAGGATCAACTCCACAGTGGTGTTGAATGGCAACAGAACTACCTTAGTCCCACTAGTTACCATGATGTTGTTTGGTGGAGTGCCAGTGTAGTTGAATTTGAAAGGTGGGTTAGAAGGAAAATCAATGGTGTATACACCTTTTGATTGGTTGAAATAGTGAGCTTGGAGTAAAGCAATGTTTGGCATCACAAAGGACACATTGTTAATGGCAGCAGCTACCTTTGTGTTATTAGGCCCTTGGCATGCTTGGTTTTGTGAGCATGTGCTGATTCCTAAGCCAACTGTGAAGAAGAGGTGCTTGTCAACAGTTTTTGGAACTTTTGCTGGGAATCTTGAATTGGCCAAGCTACGGATTTTCTTGTTGAAGTTATCAGCAAAGACTGTGTCATTGAATTTGGGAAGCACTGGTCTAAGAAGAGGAAGCTTGTGATTGTTTAGTTTATTTGAGAGTGAAGTTTTCTTATACTCAAGTAAACCAGTGGTTGTGGTATTGTCAAAAGAAGCTGGTCCTGTAGCATAGGACCTGGCAGCTATGACAAATGTGGCTTTTGGAGCCTTTGATTTGGTCTTCAGAAGGACATTGGTTGTTTGCCCTGGTGTGATCAGAACAATTGTAGAGCAGAAGGGCTTTACATACACAGCATCAGCTTCCACAACAGTGAGTGTATGGTTGGCAATGCTAAAGAACATCTCATCATTAAGTGCAGCATTGATAAGACGAAGCAGATAAGTTTTTCCAGATATTTGAAGTTTCGATGGGAGGCGTTAACGGCAAGTATGATAACTCCCGTAACTGAAACCGCGAAGTTGAGAGGTTGAAACGGTAAAATGAGTATTCATCTAAGCATGTCGTGGAAGTGGGGTTGAAAGTTGATGAGACTAAGAAAAAAGTAGTAGTTAGTAGTGTTGGAGGAAGAGATGGAGATAGGGATAAGGATATAGTAAAGGGTGTTGATAGAAATGATGACAAGACCAGTGAGGTTGGGAATGTTTCAATGAGGTCAGAGGAAAAGAAGAGATTGCAAGCTATGAATTTGTTGATGGCTGACCAAAATGGCTTGTTGATAATATTCCCCAAAAACTTTTTGGCTAGTTTGGTCCCTAAGGCTTTGTTTGAGAGTTGGTTTTAGGAGGGGAAGGAAAGGAAAGGGAGGGTTTTAGTAAGCCCTCCCCTTGTTTGTGAGTTTAAAAAAAGGAGGGGAAGGAATTGGGGATTTTTACTAAACCCTCCAAAATCCTCCTTCTTCCTAAAATTAAAGTTCCCCCAATTTGGGGGGTTTGAGGGAGAAAATATTAAAAATTATTTATCTATCCTTAGCATTAAAATGTAAAAATTACATAAATGTGAATCATTTTTAGATGTGACATTTTTAGAAAAGTCTCAAATACCGACAAAATTTATCGACGAAAAATATTTCGTCAAAAATAATGATGAAATTTTTGATGAAAATCACATATGTCAAATTTTTTTTATCAAAACTAAAGACGAAATAAGATTTTGTCATAATTACTGACATAAATTTTCTACGGGAAAGAATTCAGTCAAAACTATTGACGAATCTAAATTTCATTGAAACTTTCAACGAAAATTTTTTCGTCCAAAATTTGACGAAATACATCTCAACCGAAAATTTTCACCAAAATTCTTTACAGAATTTACATTCCGTCAAAAGTTTTCGACGGAAATATTTTCGCTAAACTTTTTGACAAAAATTTTTAGTCGAATATTCAAGGAAACACATTTTCATCGAAAATTTGCTACGGAAAATATTTACGTCAAATTTTTTGATAAAAAATATTTCCATCAAAATTTTCAACGGAACATATTACTGTCAAAAAATTTCAACAAAAATTTTTTCCATAAAAAAAATTGACGAAAAATATTTAGATTAAAATGTTTGACAGAAAAAATATTCTATCAAAATTTCTTACTGAATCTAAATTTCGTCAAAAGTTTCGAATGAAACATTTTCCTCAAAATATTTGACAAAACAATTTCCATCAAAATTTTCATCAGAACACATTTCCATCGAAATTTTGAACGAAAAACATTCCGTCAAAATTTTTGACGAAATATTTTTTACGTTTAAAGCATTTCATGGAGGAAATCATTTTCGTCAAAACTTTTGTCAGAAACTAAATTTCGATAGAAAATTTATTTTTGTAAAGATTTTCATCGGAGAAAAATTTCCATCACTTTTCGACGAAGAGTATTATGACGAGTTTTTTTGTAGCTTGCAGCGTAGAAATTTCATAAAAAATATTATCTTTTTTAATATTGTGAAAAGTACAAAAATAATTTCGTTAGAAATTTTAAATTTAATTTAGTTTGTAAAATATAATAAATATATTAATTTTAGAAAGGGGTAAAATGGTGAAAATATCTCATTAACCCTCCATTTTCCTCCCTTGCCCTTTTTTAACTCCCAAACAAGGGAAGAAAATACCCTCCAATTCCCTTCCCTTCCTTCCCCTCCCTCCTCCTTGTATCCCCTTCCTTCCCTTCCCCTCCAAACTCCCAAACAAAGCCGTGTTGATTCCTATGAAAAACTTGATAAGGTAAAGAAATAATGGGAAATGTATTTCTTGTACAAATTTTTGTATGCAGCAACTGATTTATATATGATGGGTTGTATATAGTTAAAATAATAAAATTATTATTTTTTATTATAATTAACTATATAAAACGTACCCATAAGTAATATTATCTATAAATTTTTAAGTAGACAAAACATACTCTTTGTTGAGTATGGACCTACAATCGTCTTTTGGGCTTTTACTGATTTACAATACCACATTGGATGGTCCAGATCAATTTTGATTAACATAATAATCATACTGATTATTGATTAGGATTTACATAATATCAACATCAACATCAACATCACCTTTATCCCAAATTAATTGGGGTCGGTGGTAGATGAACCCACATGAAAGATATAAAATTATAGAAAAAATAAAATAAAAATAATAATATATATAAAATTATTTTTAATGAATTATTAACAATCCATATTCAGACACACTTTCACTGATTTTTCTATATTTTTATAGGTTAAGAGGTGAAGAAATTCAAAATTTGAAAAAAAAAAAGGAAGACCGCGCGAGAGACCAAACAAGGCGCCAAAGGACCGCGCCACTGTTGAATTGAGATTTGAATTCAAATTTTAAATTCAAAATTTGAATTCAAAATTTGAATTCAAATCTGTTTTAATTAAGTCTTTTCGTTATACGTTTCTGTAATAAAGTTATATTTTAATATTTCCGTTATAACGTTTATGTAATAAATTGTAATGTTTCCGTTATACGTTTCGTCAGAAGGGCAATTTTGGAATTTTGCGAGAAAACCCTAGTTGTTGCCTATATAAAGGCTCATTCCCACACATTTTGGATATACCACTCCATTCAGATTTCTTCGGAGGAGAATCCGGAGTTCTTCGAGTTCTTCAAGTGACCAATCAATTGGTCTCTGATCGGTGACCAGCCGCCGGAGCACCATTGACTCTTAAACTAGCCAAACAGGACAAACCACCAGTAGTGAAAGCACGATGAGGGAAATCAAGTTGAGATCTTGACGATGGCTCTACCTCTACCTCTTGGTCCAACAACTCATTGACGACGTGCTTGAATGGAACAATGTCATCATCATCATCATCAGCCACAGCCACAATGGGATGTTTCAAAAGCATCTCAACCGTCCATCTCTTCTTGGGATCCCTAACAAAACACTTGCCAAGAAAATCCTTCCCTTGTTGTGACAATTCATCCGGAACATGCGTCAATTCTTCACCAAACCCAATTCGAATCAGCAATGACCAGATATTCGATCCGCTACTCACATCCCAAGCGGATTTTCCGGTCACCATCTCCACCCCAGAGCCCATATACTCGACCACCTAGGGTATTGCCCGCATATCGTTATGTGTTACGGCCATGATTACTTCCGGGCTCTAGACTGCGCTGTGGTGGAGATGGTGACCAGAAAACCCGCTTGGGATGTGGGTAGCGGATCGAATATCTGGTCATTGCTGATTCGAATTGGGTTTGGTGAAGAATTGCTGCATGTTCCGGATGAATTGTCACAACAAAGGAAGGATTTTCTTGGCAAGTGTTTTGTTAGGGATTCCAAGAAGAGATGGACGACTGAGATGCTTTTGAAACATCCCTTTGTGGTTGTGGCTGATGATGATGATGATGACATTATTCCATTCAAGCACGTCGTCAATGAGTTGTTGGACCAAGAGGTAGAGGTAGAGCCATCGCCAAGATCTCAATTTGCTGGTGGTTTGTCCTGTTTGGCTAGTTTAAGAGTCAATGGTGCTCCGGCGGCTGGTCACCGATCAGAGACCAATTGATTGGTCAGAAACGGATGGACGGACTAGTGTGAGGGGAGGTTATTAGAATAATTCATAGCATGCAGATGATCAAGATAAGCAAGGGAATCAGAAGAAAAGATTAATGTGTTACGATTTTTTATATTATTATTTTAATATTTTCTGAATTGTTGGTTTGTTTAAGCATTGAGTAGTTATTTTGAATTTCAACTTTCTTAAAGAATAAGTCATGGCTATTAGTGGAGCCAATTTATTGTTAGTGGACAATTATTTTTAAAGTTGTTTGTATTAGCTATTTAAACCTTCAAGTAATTTGAATAAAAGTATCTGATCAAGATTAGAAAAAAGTTATTCCAAAAGGCACTTGTGCAAGAGGTCAGGCTTCCTCAGTAAAGCCATTTGAGGTCAGGCTTCCTCAATAAAGCCATATCCCCATTTTTATTTTTTGTGTTCGTATCAATTGGTATCAAAGCTCAGGCATGGACAAACGCATTCAGAAATTGGAAGACGCAGTCTAGTATTTGTCGCAGCAATTCAAGGAGATGTTCAACCAAATCTCCAACCGGTTAGACATCTTGGTGCCTAACAAGCTCAACACCCTCTCATCTGCTACTGGTCTCGCAAGACTACACGAGGCTCGCGATCAGAAGATCGTTTTTACTGCCCAGAATGTGCAACGGACAATAACAGTCAGCAACGCCAAGGGTTCACCTTTATCCACTCCCACCAATGGTGCTGCATCTTCTGGCAGTGGCGCCTCCTCCACCAGTTCGACTCCCATTCGCTATAATGACGCATTCACTCTAGACCATCGCTGCAAACAATTGTTCACCATCCAAGCAGTGATAAAAGAATGCGATGACGGACAAAAGTGAAGGAAAAACAAATATTGAAGATGATTCAATCTAGGACAAGTGATAACTTTAAATCTATATATATATATATGCGTGGGTCAGGATCATTTTACACCAGTATAAGTTACACTCTTAATCTTGTTCATTAATCTCACTTATATCTAAGGGCTTAAATTTTTTAATAATGTGAATGGTTAAGATTGAGTGTAAAACTTCTAACTCTTACCGTAAGAATATCCTGCCCTAATATATGTTTTTATATATATAAAATTTAACAAGCTCATTATATTGGAGACAGTGACGAACACTAACACCACACTTGAGCTAGAAGCTCGAGATTGTTTGAAGAAGATATGATAAAACTTGCATAAGATACATAAATCTTCCCTAAAGAAGACTTGGCCTTTTCATAATACCGCAGTTGGCGAAAGATAATACCGTATTACATTCAAAAATAGATAATTGAATACTGTAACCTACATATAAAACTGTCACTCTCATAATTTTTCTAATGAGAGTAACCATATAAGAACTGAGAAATCATGACAATCTAAGTTCCTAAAACTCTACTTTTCTTTCTTTTTTTCTTTTTTGGTACAAATTGTGTATATAACAACATCACTAAAAAAATGAAAGAAAAGAATGTGGACAAAACTAAAAACAAAAAGCACAAGCAAATATCCCAAATCTAACCCAAAAACAGACAAAGAAAAGTGAGTAATCTTTTCAACATTTGGGAAGATCAGAGGGTGGAGGTGGCAGCTTCTGATTGCGTCGTTTTCCATCTTGGACTATCCATGCCATTTTCAAACCCCAACTGGTATGTACTTCAAGGTGGCAGTGCATGAACCAAACCCCTGCTCATGTATGATCAGCTAAATAATGTTAGTAACACTCACTAACAGTAAAAATCATAACAAAAATCCAATATATTAAAGTTTGGGTTTGTTTAAGTCTTAATTAATTGAAGTATAGATCTATTTTGGTACTTTAAAGTACAATTTATATTAGATTGGTCCTCTTTTCATGTTGATATTAGAGTAGTTCTTCAATGTTAATTCCTATAATCAGAATGAATTTTAAAGTTTCATCAACATAAATGTTCTACTATAAAAAGATATATAAAACCATTAAAAAAGCCCTCACCCACCAGCTTAAGCTTTCGGGTTGAAGAAATTTTTTCTTTACAAAATAATTATTACCGAAATGTAGCAGTATATATTTTACTGGAATATTATTAAAAAAGCTATTTGCCGCCCCCCACTTTCTTTCAAGTGAAATTTCTTTGTTCGCACAGGTAGATGGGCTTGTACATTGTCCACCCTTCAAGTCTCGTGTGAGGGGTGTTGAGATATATAAAACCGTTAAGAAAGCCCTCACCCACCGGCTTAAGTTTTTGGGTTGAATTAGTTCTTTACAAACTTAAATGTTCTACTATAAAAAGGGGCAAATTCTGGTACATAAGGCTTTTTGGCTTGCAAAAATAAATGTGAGGATCGATTGTACATAATCTTACTCTTACATTTTTTGGTTTTATATATTTTTGGGATTTGATTTTCTCAGAATTGAAATCTCATGTTGTAGAGATAAAAAACGTGTGGGACCCATGTGTTAGAAAAAATTATATGTAGGACTCATATCAGCACGGAAATTGAACGGTGTGTAGGAAAATTGTAATTCTCATGTTGAATGAGAATTATAAAACCCTACATTTTTATAAGGAAACGGTTTTCCATGAACAAATTTATGACCTTTCTTTCACAAGGAGTAACCTTACTACATCACTCTCAATGATTAACTATTATCAAGAAATTATTTAATTTTGTGTATAAATAGATGTAAAATATATATTTCAAGTAACAAAATGCAAGTATAATCTTCTTAATTATGTAGTACTCAGTACTCACCTGGGTTATCTGCAAGGAAGCGCACAGCAATCCACCCTCCAGATGGCACACCAGCAGTGTTTCTCTCAGCAGGGTCAACCAGATTGAACTTTGTGGGGTCCTTTTTGGGGTCAAAATTTCCATTGCCTTGGCCAACAATAAAGAAGTTAAAGCCATGAAGGTGAAGAGGGTGACTCTCAGCTCCAATAATGCTTGTGTCCTGAAGGATCAACTCCACAGTGGTGTTGAATGGCAACAGAACTACCTTAGTCCCACTAGTTACCATGATGTTGTTTGGTGGAGTGCCAGTGTAGTTGAATTTGAAAGGTGGGTTAGAAGGAAAATCAATGGTGTATACACCTTTTGATTGGTTGAAATAGTGAGCTTGGAGTAAAGCAATGTTTGGCATCACAAAGGACACATTGTTAATGGCAGCAGCTACCTTTGTGTTATTAGGCCCTTGGCATGCTTGGTTTTGTGAGCATGTGCTGATTCCTAAGCCAACTGTGAAGAAGAAGTGTTTGTCAACAGTTTTTGGAACTTTTGCTGGGAATCTTGAATTGGCCAAGCTACGGATTTTCTTGTTGAAGTTATCAGCAAAGACTGTGTCATTGAATTTGGGAAGCATTGGTCTAAGAAGAGGAAGCTTGTGATTGTTTAGTTTATTTGACAGTGATGTTTTCTTATACTCAAGCAACCCAGTGGTTGTGGTATTGTCAAAAGAAGCTGGTCCTGTAGCATAGGACCTGGCAGCTATGACAAATGTGGCTTTTGGAGCCTTTGATTTGGTCCTGAGAAGGACATTGGTTGTTTGCCCTGGTGTGATCAGAACAATGTTTGTGCTGAAGGGCTTCACATACACAGCATCAGCTTCAACAACAGTGAGTGTATGGTTGGCAATGCTAAAGAACATCTCATCATTAAGTGCAGCATTGATAAGACGAAGCAGATAAGTTTTTCCAGGTTTCACCTTGAGCTTGAAGGTATCTGCACAAATAGACAAGTTAGCTTAATGGAATGAAACTAATCAATAATCATACATGGTCAAGAATTGACAATGTTTGTTTTTCTTTCATTTTTTTTCTTACTATGTTGTTACCTTTGGCTGAGCAATTGTAGAGAGGACCTGGAAGACCATTGATGGTGTGAGCATCTGAGATATTTGGTGCAGATCCTGTTTGCATTGCTTGGTTTATAACAGTTTCTGTGTCTGCTTTCCACCAATCTCCTGCCATTTTATCCGGGTTTAGAAAAAATGTATACTTTTTAATAGAGTAGGGTTATATTGACAAACTTTTTTTTTACAAACTACACTGTATCTGACCGATAACACTCTGCTCAAGAGTGTCTTACCGGTCAGACATAGTGTAGTTTGTAACTTTCCCCTTTTAATATGTAGAGCTCAAAGTAAAATTTGTGACATATTTTGAAGGCTCTCAACTTACCCAATACGATGGGGACTTCTTTGAAGGGATGAGTGAATGGGTAAGGGACATGCCTTTTGGGAAGAATGACAATAGGACCATGAACAGTTGCTCTAAGCCATGAGATATGTGCATGCCACCACAATGTTCCTCTTTGGCCAATAACTGTGAAGTTGTACACATAAGTTTGTCCTGTCTGAATTGGACACTGTGTGATGTAGGCAGGTCCATCTGCCCAACCACTTTTCAGTTGGCGAATTCCATGCCTGAAAAAATGAATCAAATGTTGAGAATATGCTACCATTCAACAACAAAAAAAGGGCCGACCCAATTCAAATACCCACATCGTGAGTGTCTGGGGAAGGGAATACTCTAGGCAGTATTTCCCCTGCTTTTTGCAGAGAGACTGATTCAAACCCGCGATCTGACACACCACGGCAAGCAAGCTTACCGCTGAGCCAAGCCGGGCCCTTCATACTACCATTCAACAATTACAACAAATTAAATCATGGAGTCTAATTGTATAATACCAATGAATGGTAACATTGTATTGAACATGGTTAACCACTTTAATTACAAGTCTATCCCCTTCTCTTGCTATGATTCTAGGACCAGGATATTGTCCATTGACAGTTACAATGCTCTTTGTTTGGCAAAGCCTTGTGATATTTTGCAATTTAATCTGTATATAGGAAAAGATAAAAAAACACATAATAATCAGTTAATAGTAAATTAAAATCTTCAAAAACATGATAATGAAATGCAATGCACATACGTTAAACTTGTAGTGCCTTGTCATTCTAGCATGCTTTGCTTGTGTTAGCTCTGGCAATATTGACAGAGAACATAACACAAGAAACATTGTCTTCAAGAACCTTGGCATGCTGAGATAAGCACAACCCATTTTTTTTCCTTCTCTCTTCTAAATCTTCTTTTGAAGCACTTGAACTTGACAATAAGAGCTTATTGTTTTTTATTTTGATGGAGAAAAGCAAAGTGATGCAACTTAAATAGTAGAAATGGATTTAGTGGGATTAGTTAATTAGGTGATTGAAAATGAGACATTACAGACTTGGAATGCCTTCAGCAACAAAGTTCCAAGCATGAACCATACCATTACCTCGTTGCTGGCAATGCTTAGAGTATAGAGTACTTTTCAAGCCAGATTATGTAATTTTGGAACTTCCTCTATCTATTGAACATCGTTTTCCAAAATGGTCCTTGTTAAGCAAGTAATGACACTTAATCAAATTAGCCCAACTCAATAGATTTTTTATAGGTCAATTAGTGCAATGGTGCGTGTGACAGAGATTGGACTTTGATATTTAGTGAGATAATGCATTTTTCTTATGTTCTTAGAGAAATATAATATAAAAATCATTGAAGACTCATCACTTACTAGTTTAAATTGTTGGGTAATATGGTTGTTTTTTATGTATCAAAATTAAGGCACGTGGTCACGAGTTCAATCTTGATCGCTCCACTTTTAAGAAGAATTAATTTAACACGAGATAGAACAAAATAATTCAGTTTGTGCAATATTCACGCTTTAAGTTAAAGAGATCTTATATCAAGGGATATGTTAGAGAAATATAATATAAGAGGGTAATACTTCTCTTATGTTGCATAAGAGAAGTATTATCTCATGCTCAAACAATAGATAGGAGAGAGAAAAAAATTGAAGATAAGAGAAAAATTTTTTGTAGGACCCATTTAAAAAATGTGAATATAGGAGATAATAATTTTTTTATGTAAGATAAGAAAAGTAATTCCCAATATAAAAACTATTAAAGGCCTATCCGCGGCTTGAGCTGTTGGCAAAGATGATTGTTTATCACTTGTGACTTGGGGTGTAATTAGGCCAGGCCGGGCCAGGCTTTGGCCTTTATGGCTTAGGCCTACACAAAAAAATGTTAAGCCTATCTGGCCTATAAGCCTATCAAAGGCTTAATTTAAAGGCCAAGCCTGTCCTGTTATTAAAAAATAAAAAAAAGCCTACATGGCCTATGAGGCCTTTTAGGCCTACCATGTTCAAAATTAAATTTAAAAAAAATGAAATATCTCATTCATTAAACAATATTTTATAGTTTGGGTCCAAATTATTAAAATTCTACAACAAATTTTTTAACAAGAACACAGATTATAAAAATTCATGACAACAAATAAATATTAAATATTAGGTTAACTTATTTAACTTTTATAATAAATAAATAAATAAATAAAATATTTTTATTTAAATATTAAACAGGCCGGCCTACAGGCTAAAAGGCCAGGCATTTTATTTTCAGCCTGTGGCCTTGTTTCTAAATAGGCTAATCCACAAGCCTTAACCTATTCTATTTACCTCGTAGGCCAGGCCAGGCCAGGCTTTTTGTAGGCCAGGCCATAGGCCCCTGTAGGCCGGCCTGGCCCATTTACACCCCTACTTGTGACAATGGTACATAAGAGCTACATGCAGGGGCAATTTGGTCAAATTAAATTGAAGAAAATATGTCTCAATTTCATTTTACACTTTGAATGAGAAATAAAATAAAATAAAATAATTGATGAATGAAAGGGATTGATTGATAATCACAAACCGGGTTAGATAGGACTTGGTTGCAAGGTAAACTTCAGCCTCCTACCGTTAATACTTGCTAACAAAGGAATAAAGGAAAAGCTGTATTGTTCACACACCATATTTGTTCCGTTAGTTTGTGTCGGTTGTTAAATCTCAGACCGTACAAAGTTTAACAGCTTTTGATGTTACTTTCATGGCCCATATATTTGTCTTTGAAAGAACCCTTCCTTTACAAGATCTCACATATTTGGCGGGACAAACATTGATTTGCATCTATCAACAGTTTCTCACTCGTTTTAGTCTCAGATTTATTGTCAAATGAGTACAACTTTTGGACCCAATTAGACCCGAACATTACTGTGGGTCGGGTTTGGATCAACCTGACCCGGCTTTTTATCTATTAGAATAAAATATTTTTATTTATTTATTTAGACAAAATGACAGAAAGAGTCACATGTCATATTTTTATTAACCAAGATACAAATGATGAGGCACATTTGAAAGCCTTTCTTGACTAAAAGAGTCAAACGTCGTATTTCATATTTCTCTTCTACTCCTTTTTTCTTGTTGTTTTTTCTACTTCAAATTAAGGGAACAGTGACCAAAATATCATATTTTGTCAAATTTTTTATTCAAATATCACGCGAATAGTATTTTTTACCAGACTGTCACGTATCATGATTGGCTACCACTGGTAGCGAATTTCGTGACCAATAATTTCGTGACACGTGAACATACTGCAGATCAAATTCACTACCAATGGTAGCGAATTATGACACGTCAACTTTTTCCTGCGAAAGTGTGCCATGTGTCAAAAAAACATTCACGAACATAATTTGCTACACAGTGTAGCGAATTACAACTTGTTTGACATGTGTCATTCTTACTGACTGTGCATTCTGACGTGACATAATTTGCTACACTGTGTAGCGAATTATTTGCAAGCATATTTCACTACACAATGTAGCGAATTATCCCACGTGACATTCTGAGAAAATTTATTATTGATGTGACAGTCTGATAATTTTTTTGGCCAAACGTGACAAAATGGTGACTGTTTTCAAATTAAGCATGGTTTTTCATGTTCTTTGGCACGTTATTCTTGAAAGATATCAGGATCTTGTAGCAAAAGAAAAGAATACTGAATTCTGAAATGATACTGTATATCGAATATTATGAGTTTTTCTGATTACATTCCTATTGAATGAATTACATTATATACTGATAGTAACTAACTGAATAACTAACTACTACATATTAGTTACAAATGGACTGGGCTTAGTTGATCCAATAGAATGGCCCAATAGGCTATGATATATCCTTTCAATTCTAGATACTCCGATATGCTTTTAAATTATAAAACTCAAGGCTTGTTGGACTTCTTGAAATTTTATGCATTATTCAGTTTTACGATCCATTTTTTTGCTTGATTCATCTCCTTTATCGGTTACTTTTTCTAATTGTTAGATCTGCTTGTGATGCGTTCTTATAACTTAAAACATATTTGATTTTTAAATGTGTAGATTAGTTTTGTACACACAAAAATTCGTCATTAATTTTCTAGTCTTTCGGAAACCTATAGTAAGTTGCATAATTTGTATTTTGATTTTTGAACTTTAACTAATATTCTAAATGCAAGGAATAGATAGCAAATTTATTTCATAATTACTTTGTTAATTTTCGTTTTTGTCTTTGATTGCTTGTTTCCAATTTTGAGCTTCATCTTAGCTCATATAAACGTTACATTATCAATGAAAGTGGGATACTATTTTCCATATTCATCTTTTTCCTTTGATCTCTCCCTTACCTCACTGTTACATTAGTACTTTCATTGACTCTTTTCCTACCTTCTTGTCAGCCATGGCTGAAAACACAAGTCGTGATCTTACCTCTCAACTTGACCAACAACATATAGAGATGAGGGATTCGATGGATCGTATGAACGCACTTCAGCAACAACTCCAGACCGGTGAATGCCTCCACGAGCAATATTTCATAACTTGCTTGAGTCCTAAACACAATTAAAAGAAACACATTTTCAATTCCAAGAATCTCAAAACCAAATCCAACATGATATTGGCCGCATCCTAGCACTTCAACAACAATGCTTAGGGCACACAACTACCCCATAACCTTGCATTCTAGGCATTGGCCCAAACCGTGGCAACCTGGCAAAGTATAACCGCCCCAAACCAATGAGACTCCAAGAAAAAATAAGACAAAGTTTTAGTTTTAAATACATTAAAAAATAAAAAAAATATAAACCAAATGGATTTATATCCCTCATGTTATATGAACCAATTTTTTTGTCATGTTAAGAAAAAAATAAGATCAATTCATTGAATAATGTGTATCTCACTTCCTTTAATATTATATAACTTGTCTTCTTTTTTTTAGCATGACAAAAAATTTCATTCATATAATATGAGAGATATAATCCTCAAACAACGAAAGAAAAAAAAAATTCAACTTAACATAAAAAAATAATAATCTACTTAAAGATATAAAATCATTAAAACATAAGCAGTAAATAAGATGTGTTTCTTTTCACCAAAAATAAAAATAAAATAAGATGTGTTTCTTTCTTAGTACATGTTCATGTGCTTGTATTCCTGGCAATGCAACCACTAAAATTGCTCTCTAAGAGACATTTCTAATTAATTAAAAAATACATCTCTTATTTACTATAAAATTGTATGACCAAATTTATGTGTGCACTTGCACACATTGGCAACCAAATAAGTCCGTCAATGCACTGACTAAAGTAGTTATATAATCACATCTGGGGGTGTTCATGAGCCGATCCAAACCGATTTAAACCGCAATAACCGAACCGAAAAATCAAAAACTGAATAAACCGAAAATCGAATAAACCGAAAATCAAAAAATCGAAAATCAAAAAAAAAATCACAAATTTTAATTGGATTGGATCGGTTTTCGGATGGGTTGATGAAAACCGATCCAATCCAAACCGATCCAATATATTAATTCCCCTCTACCTACTTGGGCTTTTTCCCAATTATAGCCCAAAAATTTCTAAACCCAAGACTCATTAATCCATCAACTAAACCCAAGAAAAAAGCTAGTCACATCTCATCAACAAAATTTAGAGCTTCATATCTCACTGCAAAAAAAAAAACTATATTATCGTTTATTGATGCTTTTGTATTTCAAACTTTTTTTTTGCAAAGCCAATATATACAAAAGATGTTATTTTCACCATAATCATGAAGCAAATTTTAAGATTTTCAAAAAATCGAAAACCGATCCAATCCAAACCGAAAAATATTGGGTTGAATCAGATCGGATTTGAAAAGAAAAATCCAAACTGAATGGATGATTACATGATCAAACCGAAGGGATTGGATCAGATGATTTTTACTTTCAAAACTGATCCAATCCAGACCGCAAACACCCCTAGTCAAATCTAATCTCCATAACCAACCTATTTCGGCAGTGTAAAGGGTTGGCAAAATAGGCCAACTCGGCTCGACCGGCCCAACCCGCATGCAACATGAAAAGAACGAGTTGGGTTAGAGTTGGCTAAAAAAACGAGCTAGAAAATCCAACCCCAGGTTGGCTCAAAAATATGTGTTGGGCTCACGGCGAGTACACTAATCGTACAAGTAATAAAGTGTTCGAGTAAGAGATCGTTCCCACGAGGATTATGTATTAATCACCAATTCACTATTGCAATCTTAGTTGAACGATCAAAGTTGTAATTTGGAAACAGGATTTGAATTGAAAGAATAAAATATTAACTAATTAATCGCAAGAAATTAAAAACAAGATAGTAAGTATTTGAATAAATTGATAAAATAAAAACGTAGCTAGGGTTTCGATTTCCTTCAATCTCTTGATTACGTTTGAATTCCTTCTTTACGTTAATCATCCTTAATATCAATCTAATCAATTCTTTCGCATGTAATTAGGGCTCAATCCCTTGTTACCCCAAAACCTTTACAATCTTGCAAGAACCCTAGTTCCCCGGTTATTCCCAAGAATGCAAGCATTAAGTTCAAGAATCTTAAAAGATTACGCACTCTCTATGTCTATCCCTAGAATCATAAAGTGTACGATGAAATTATCAGATAAGGATCACACACCAATATTCCTATTGTCATGCATTTACCTAAGATCGATATATAAGATTCAAGCCTATATAAAGCATTAAAAACCGATAACTTCATTCATGATAAAAAGGAAAATTAATATAACAAATTGTTCAAAGCATAATAAATCAATTAAATTCCATCTAAGCCTAACTACTTGAAGATTTAGCCGGACATAGCAAAATCAAGAACAAAAGAAAATAGAAAAGCTCCCCCAAACTCCATAGGTGATTGGTGAATCTTCAATATCTCCAGTGTAGACTTGATTCCGATCCGTCTCCGCCGCTCACGAACATGAACCGAGTGTTTCTCCGTCTTCCCTTTGCCTCCAAGTACCCAAAACCCTCTTAGAATATGAAAAGTTCTTGATTCTAAATCCCCAAATGTGTTTTTAAGGGTAAAGAATTCGTGCCCTAAGTGGATTCCTCAAGTGGGCTTAAGTTGGATCTTTCGGGGAGCTTAAGCTTGCTCATTCGCGCTTAAGCTTGCTGATTTACGAATGCAGAAGTAACGTTCGAGCTTAAGCCTGCTGAAGATTGCATGAAAATTTCACGTAGCGTGCTTAGGCCTGCTCTTCGAATATGAAATTCCTTCTTGGCTCGCGCTTAAGCCTGCTGGGAGCAAGCTTAAGCTTGCTAAGGCCGAACATATTTGCTTATATAAGAGGCTCTAGCTTGCTTATTGGGGCTTAAGCTTGCTTAGGCAGAGGCCATTGGCTGATTTTTGGAGGCTTTAGCTTGGAATTGGGGGCTTAAGCCCCCCTCTCTAACAACTTGATAATCTTGATAAGATCTTCAAATCTTTTTGTTTTGCTCTCCATCTATCATATCTTCAAATTTGACTCTATTTATCATCAAATCCCTTCAAAATAGAAAATGTATATCATTTAATTAATAATTCATGAAATTCATGATTATCATATTAAAACCCTAGTTTTTGACTTGTTCAACTAGATAATTCATATTATTTTAGTCTATAAAACAAGATAAACTAAAGGTTTATCAATACGGCTCGTGGGTTGGCTTGAAAAAATAGCTTGCGGGTTGGCTCATTTTCAGCCTATTTAAATGAACCTGTAGTATTAATGCATTAACTTAAACAAAGGGTTACAAAATGAGACATAAAAATAAAATATTCTAGTTTCAAATTTTCTTAACAATAAATTTGCACCAACACCAAGAAACAATCAGAACCACTTGCTACCAAGTGAGTAAGATATTTGAACCAAACAGAGCCAGCACAGCCTAATAATATAAAAATGGCAGGGATGTAAGAAGATTAGATACTTAGGTTTAGAAAAGGAAGAAAGACGATGACAACATGTATGGATTTTGTCCATTTTTGTATATTATATTTTTTAATTTTTATATAAAACAAAGTCAACCCGCGAGCTAGCCCGTTTGACTCGCGGGTTGGCTTATTTTTTCCCGAACTGGCTCGGGTTCGGTTTGCAGCTCATTTTCGCCAACTCAATCTGACTTATTTTTTACAGGTTACGAGCCAACCCACCCTAGCAGCGTAACATGCTCACAACTAATGATTTGTATGAGCTTCGGGGAAGGGGCAATTGCCCACCCTAACCTCCCTCGTTCCATCACTAATATATATATATATGGCTTATCATTTCTCAAATTGCCAGAGGTAATTTTATCTCCGGTTACTAAATCATAATTGTACAAAGATGGATCAATGATGATAAAGGAAGAGAGAGAAAAATGGAATCATAACCAATCAAAGTTGAATCAATTAATATAAGGAAATAAATAAACAAAATGACGTAGTTTTGGGGTGGCCTGAGATAAACTTATCTCAAGTTGCCGAAGAAATATTTGTCCCTATATATATATATATATATATATATATATATATATATATATATATATATATATATATAACATTTATAAGTTTTCTTTTAACATTTTAAACTTTGATCAATTCATATATTTGACATGCTTTGTAGATGATTTTGTGTTTATTCCAACCAATCAACTTGTGAACCTTTTTACATGATATTCATGCATGTTGTATGCCTTTGTTGCATTAAAACTTGATAGATATACATGTCTAGTTGCTTTATGAACATGATTGAAGTAATTATTTGTATTTATTATCACAATTTTCTATAAAATTCGTAGCACTTTTAGATTGTATAATATTTTGGTTTTATTTATATTTTCTACACTTATTTATATGTTTTGCTTTTCAGAAAAAAAAAAAAAAACTTTCTAGTTTTACTCCATGTTCAGGAGAAGAATATTTATCTTCCTTATTCGGCCTTTTGATCCATATAAAGCAAAATAGTAAACAATATATCCAGTTACTTTTTTGCTAAACATTTTTTCATTTTAATGTGAAAAAACACATATGGATCGACAAATAGAGATGCACACGGGAAAATACCATGTCTTATACAAAAAGGCACTGATAATGCGCATTAAGACACACTTCAACAAAAACTCTCGGCAATGAGACTATAGAAACTCTCAACAACAGAACTTCAACAAAAATACTCAAAACCCCTTAACACAATCCATTGGATACAAAAAAGCACAAATCTTCTAAGACACCCAAAACTACAGCTTTATATGTTTTATATATTCAGCTTTGTATATCTATAATTGCAACTGTGGTGGTCAAGAATAAAGAGAAAGAAAAAAAAATAGATAAACCTCCACCAAGATATTTCAAAAAAAAAAATTCTAGGTATGGATTATTTTTGTTGAAAAAAAATGGAGTCGGTGTAAGAACACGAGAAAAAGAATGAAAGTAAGCATGAAGCACAGTATGGATATCCTTAAAATGATAATCTATTTTGGTTGGAAGATATGAGAGTTGAGTATTTCAACAAAAAGAAATTGGAAAATGAATTTTTGTTAAGTGTTAAATGAACCCTTTTGATTAGGAATAATCAAAGGAGTTTTCTGATATAAATTTCTATAAAGATTCAAGAAACTTTGTGAAAAGTCTTTCTTAAACCTTATTATTGAATCTGGAAAGTTTAAGCTAAACTTGCCGTAGTAACTCAGAAACTGAAATAAACATGCTATAGCACTGTACGAATTTGCAGTATGCAATTATTTTGTCATCCACGAATTGAGATATATCCAGAAAGCCTTTTAAGATTGATAAATCATTTCTATACTTTTTAGATCAATTTTAATACTTGATAAAGATAACAAAAAATATTCTTGTTATAAAACAAATTAAATTTCAATTCAAGAATCTTTAATTCATAAAAATATAAAGAAAATACTTCAACCTGTTCCCTGAGAATGATAACTCTTTCATTTGAAAATTACTATTCAACAAAATGGCGCAATGAATGAGAGAGAGAAAGTCCTCAGAACACACAAATAATAGAAAAGACAGAAAAAAAAGAAGGAAGTAGAAGAAAAAAAGAACAAAATGACATTTGCATAAAATGAACATATAGTGGAAGTGTCTTTACGCGCCTTCGTGTGTCAATATATGAAACGCGCTTGGATTCCATGTGCATATTAAGGTGCACGACTATCCTTCTAACATTATATTGGTAAATTGTTTATCAAAAGAATTAAATGGATATATTATTTAATATTTTGCTTTATAAAGATCAAAAGGTCCCTTTATTCCTTCCTTGAAACTCATGATTTTAGCACAATTGTAGAGACACATAACACAATTGTAGACTTGCATATTTTGAATAAGTGATTACTAAATTAGTCTATAAATAAAAAGTTCTGATGACAATGCAATGAGCTGTAAATATCATACAATCCTCGCCCTATAAGGAAATAAGATATAAAGTCTACTTTTGGACTTTTTCATAGGTATCTTTTTCTCATTTTTCTATAATCTAGCACTTGGGTTGTAACCATTAGCTTAATTTGTAATTTGGAGTCGGTGGTTAATAATTTCATCAACAACTCAAATACAATTGTATTTGAAGCCATCTAATTCATGTTGATTTCAATACTTACTAAGTTACTATACCTCATTGTCCATATTTGTATGTTTACCATTTCACTTGATATAGTTTATGAATTATAAAAGTTTACGCAATATAATTGAATTATTCTAACAATTATTTATGAAGTCAAATGTCATTGGAAATATTGAGGTTGTTAATGCATGACTATGTGCTTAACGATCGACAAAAACTATCATTAAAAAAAAAATCTAGAATTTGTAAGGCCATGAATTATTACATGTAATTGATTTTGAAACTATAAAATTTAAACCCAAAACTGATTTTTCTCTTAAAATCTCTAGTTACATTTTGAATCGTTGAGAAGGTGGAGGTTAGCATCTCTTTCCATTAAATTATGAAGTATGTCTATGTAACAAGGGTCCAAATGGAGCAAAAATATTGAGAATTAGATCTCTAAGGGAGGATCGAAGTGTGCTAAAGCTCAGGAGGTAATTGTGCAAAGCAGGAACAAATGCGTTTGGGCTTGGTTTTGGCAGAGAAATAATATCCAAATCAATGGAGGAGACGAAGGTCCTTTAGTGATGAGGTATTTTATAGGAAGGAGAATGTTGTTAACGGTGTGCTACCAAGCTGTTATGCCTAGGGATGTGTATGAGTCGAATCGAATTGGTTTAAATGGTTCGGTTCGGTTCAAAACCGGTTCGATTCGGAAGTGGTTCGGAACCGATTCAAAATCGGTTCGGGTCGACCCTCTTTTGAAAAGAATAAAAGTTTAAAAAATAAAGTTATAAAAATTAATTTGGTTCGTTTTGAAAATAGTTCGGTTCGGTTCGGAAACGGTTCGGTTCTTAAACCGGTTCTAAAAACTGGTTCGGTTCATGAACTGGTTTTTAAAAACCGATTATTTTATGGAGCGGTTCGGTTTGGTTCATAATTCAACCTAATTTTTTGATTTTTTTGCACACCCTTAATTATGCCCATATAGGCCCGGCGAGGTGCATGAGTCAATAAGCCCTCACCGGAGTGCGAGGCATCTGGAAAATTTCTTTAGTGATATGAATGTACTGAATTTTCAGTATATCTTCTATTCACAATATGACAATGTCTTATTTTTTTTATCAAATCACTATCTTACTTTATTTTAAAATAAATTATTTATTAGTGATTTGATAAAAATAAAACACGTGTCATATTATGAGGGATAGATGCACCGAAATCTCAATGCATCCGTAGCACAAAAAATATTCTCGTGTGCATTGGAGACAGGTGTAAACTTGTATAAGAGAGTTTTTTTAATGGAAAAATTTATATTTATTATAATTTTGACTTTACTACTCTTACTATCTGATTAGTTATAATTGGATCAATTTGAGATGAATTACAGTTAATATTATACATTTTTTAATTATTGATTTCAAAATTAATCCAAGTATAATCAATCAGATAGATAGTAAAAATAATAAGGCTAAGATGATAGTAACTACAACCGCTACTTTTTTTCACAGTGACAATATAAGGTCTCATACAGAGACGAGAGTCTAGGACCCCCCATAATGGATCTAGTAGATCGGTCCAAAACATTTTCAATAACTAATTTAGTTATATAGAGTTCGAGATTAATTATATTTTAATTGAATTACACTTCTAAATAGATTATTTTAACAACATTTGAATTTTTTGACTTTCCAAAGAAGTCTCATTCTCAAACTATAATTTGTGAATAAGGTTCCTGTTGGTTATATTTTTCAACCAATTGAACTACATTTCATTTTTAATTTTTTTATCATATATATATGTTGTTTTTTATATCTTAGTTATTTGACTGTTAGGTTTGACTAAAATATTCAAATGCAACAATTGTATTTATATGAACAAAAGACTTAAATATTTATATAACTCATCTGTATATGAAAAATAAGGAGTCAAATAATAAAGGAGATTTTTGTAATGCGACCATTAGAAATAAAATAAAAATTGACTAGAATATTTCACAGAGAACTTCATTTATTTTAACATGACAATTTATTAACCTCGAATGCAACTTAAGTGACAAAAGAACAAAATTTCTTTCAAATGTATGTATTTTTCAAAAAAATAATAGAACAATGGATGTGCAAAGTAGGAAATTGATATTTTCTATAAACTCTCTTCAACTTTTACCTCTTTAATATTATTGAATTCCATTGGATGAACAATGCACATTGTTATTGAATGAAGTGGACCACACCCTTAAATGATCACAGGGTTCTTTAAACATTGTTGACCAAATATTGTATTCTTTATATAATCAAGGGAAAAGTTCACTAATGAACAATGTTAACGTGGTTTATTCCAGAATCACTTATGTCCCTATGGTATTTTTTTTTATCATATATGCTCCTGTGATTTGCAAAAGGGTATGTTTTTTTATCACATATGCTTTTGTGGTTTTTTATTTTTTTACAAAGTACATAAGCATAAGTGATAAGAAAAAATTCTAAGGGGCATAGATGATTCTGAAGCAAACCAGCGGCGTTGTGAATTTTTTCCTATAATTAAATGAGGAATGATATTCTTACTACCAAAATTTTCTACTACTAACTTACTACCTATCTAATCACCATTGAATCAAATAGAGAAAATGTTAAAAAGTTTTTGAAAAAAGAGAAAATATTGATCCAATGGTGATTAGATAGGTAGTAGAAAATTTTGGTAGTAAGAATATCCACCATTAATTAAATAACTCTAATTTGGACCTCACCAATCTCAAGTATATGGGCCTAGTTACCTTAAACCAAGTACTCTCTGGCCAACCAAATCACAATGTGCATGAGCCAAACCAACCCTAGATTTCACAACATCAAACTCCACCCACATATTCTGTTGTTGGTAATGACCAATAATGAAGGCTTCAACACCTAGTAGATCCGAGTTCCCAAATGTGAAGCAATAAACCGAATCATTCCCTCGGATCTGACCCGGTACCCGATATAAAAGCTGTTCACCCGAAACTCTCATCTCGGCCCCATCAAAAACTAAACTAACACTTGGTAACTCGGGTAATTTTGATTGGTTCATGGGTACCCGGTAACAAAGATCTATTGCTATTTGAAACACAAAATTCGGATCATCCAATACCCGTAGAGTATTGTTTGTTTGACTCAAAAACTCATCTCTCAATGCACTATAAACCGGGCCAAGTAAGAACGTGAATTGGGTACCTAAATCGAACATTGTCTGACCCGAACCGGTATGATCCGGAACAAATATGGTACCCGATATATTAAGTAACTTATTTGAAACCTTGATTCCCTTGAGCCGAACCGTGTATGCGGCCCGGTCGAAGTAGGGTAAGGGTGTAGACATTTGAACCAATGGTGTGTAGTTCAATGACCCGACCCATGAGAAATTGGACCCTCCGAGAATTATTATGCCCGAGAAATCTGAACCCGATATACAGTACGAGAATTTGGGTATCTTTAACTGGGAAATTAAAGAGAGTGACCCGAGATTCATACCCATTAACCCGGTTGTGTTGGTGTCTTCATCGGAGTTGCTGCTATAGCTCGAGTTCATGCACCCGAATACAATTCCCGGGTTATCGGATCCCCCGAACCCGAATGTGTCAGAAGCAAGGTCCCCTTCAGAGGAAGAAGAATCAGCGTATGAGAGAGTGGCATGGCAGAGGTTGTTGGAATCACAGGAAGCGGGTATGGGGAAATCCCGGGTCCGGATCGTGCAGGTGGGTGAGGAGCAAGAGATGGGCGAGAAGGTTTTAGATCGGGTCGGGTTAAAAAACGGGTCGGGTAAGACCCGGGTGGTGGTGGTTGTGGTGTTGTTGTTGCAGTGAAGCCATGAAAGCTCGCTTCCTGTGTCAATGACCATGGACACGTTCTGTGGAGGTTTGCCAACTGTGATGGAGACAGTGAGGCTTACATTGTGGTGAAACCGAAGCTTATTGGGTGGTCTTGGGAGATACCCAGATGGAATAACTTGTGATTTGAGTGGTAAAGCTAACATCTTGGCTTCAGAGTAGTAATGATTGATCTGGTTGATGTCAAGGGTAGTTTGTAGAATGAGCAAAATGAGAAGTTTGAGATATGGGTTTGTGGAAATGATGTGGTTTGTGTATGAGGTTTTGTGTCTCATCATGGTTTTTTTGAATGTTGCAAAGTTTATAAAAAATCTGTTTTTTATGTTTTTGGTTTGGGTGAGGCTAAATAGAGGGTTATGGGGTTTGCCTTTTTTCACAAGATACATTTTGAGTAATTAGGTGAAAAGTATAGTAAATTTTTGGGACAAGGAAATGTAGGAAATTCCTTGTGTTATAGGTAAGAGACTCTCTCTTCCTCTGCTCAAGTAAAAGATCTGAGAAAGGGTTGAGATGAGATCTACCACAACACTCTACATGTACCTTGTAGTACCATAGTACTTAACTAACATTTGTTTTCTGTTTGGTAAGTGCATGTCAGGGTGTATCTAT
This sequence comes from Gastrolobium villosum, assembly GCA_032173675.1. NCBI lineage: Eukaryota > Viridiplantae > Streptophyta > Magnoliopsida > Fabales > Fabaceae > Gastrolobium > Gastrolobium villosum. Next base: position 245,351 of record JAVKPL010007797.1, on the reverse strand, counting down.
GTATGTATATATTAGATTGAATTCATTCTTCTCATATATGTTTTTAGGGGCGGGTTATATTTATAAACTTTTTTGTTTACAAACTACACTATATTCTCCCGAAACTACACTATCTTCTCCTATGTTCTCCCGGGAGAAGATAGTGCAATTTGTAAAAAAATTCCAAAAAATTTGTAAACGAGTCTTGTCCCATGTTTTTATTCTTGGTTGGATTCTGTTTCAAGAAGTGATTTGAGTTTGCTTTTTCTCTTTCTTTATAATAATTAGCTGCTGTTGAAATGGCTTCAATGGTATACATGTTAGGTTGTCTATAGAAAGGGGAATAGGGAGTTCATGTCATATGTGGGAGCAAAATTGTCTACTTATTATGAACTTGTGGAAGGCTATGGAGCAAGTTTATTTAGGTGAAATTAATGATTAATCAGATCTGCTAAACACTTCCTTGTAGATGAGATCATGGCCCTATAAATTTAACTTCAAGCTTTAAGCCTTTAACCCCACCATATGGTAGTTAAACTGTCAAATAATTGAGATTGGCTTCTTTTCTATTTTGGAAATCTAAAAGTTAAGGTTCTTTTCTCTATGTTAATGCTATCACAGAATGTTTCAACTTGCCTAATCAAGCAGCCTAGCTCAAAAGGAATTTTTTTCTCTCTTTGTTTTTGATGAAGCAAGTTAAGCAGAAAAGTTATTAGGTGTCTAATTATATGAAAATAACAAAGGCTAGATAGAGTTTTCTAGCGAATATTGAAGGTAAATCTTGTTAAAGGAATGCTTTGGTCAATTTAAATAAATGGATTGCATGGTTTTATGTAGAAAATTGGTAGAAATAAGTAAAGAAATTAATCAAATCATCCAAAATTCAGTCAGAGAATTATATTTAATCAATTGGTCCTAGTTTAAGAGTCCATTGACTTGACAAATAACATCTTATGAAGTTACAATACAGTACTTATATGAACATCATAGTGCATAGTGCCCGGTTGCAAAGTTTCTGAATTGCTTACTCTATTAAGGAATAATTGCAAAAGAACTTGTGTTGTGTAAAAGGCATGGCTTCATAAGTAGTTTTTCTTGGTTGTTGTAGATGCCAAGAAATAATCTCAAGGCAAAGCACGTGATGCTTTGCTTGATCAGGATATGTATGGATGTTTAAGAAATTGTTCTGCTCGTTTGCTTATTAAAATAAAATGTAGTACTCCTGTAAGATATGCTTTAGTTTGAATACAAATGTGTTGTCTATTTCATTTTCAGTACAAGTTCAGCTTATCTCACTTTCAGCTCTATTAAATATTATTCTTATGATGTGATCCTTTATACATGAAAGTTCTACAATGAGGCTTTGTATTGAACCTACTAATTCTTAGGAAAGAAAATTTCTTAGATGTTTTACGCATCCATACAGTATGGAATTTTTTTTTTCATTCTTTCTCCTCCTTTATCTAGATGTTTTACACTAAACTTTTAGATATACTTGTTAAATATTTGTTAATGAATACATTGAGGGAGACATTTCGATTTTAATTATAGTGTTTTCATTTATATGTAAGCTCAATCTTTTGATAAATGTATCACATTTTCAAACAAAAACTCTACTTAGTTTTTATTACAATTAATTAACTAGTCCTTCTATTGCATATTTAATACCTAGACCATAGCTTGGGTGTGGGCCTAGTATAGGATGTAGCACTAAGCTACAATAAGTCTAAACCCTGAACAAATTTGAGGACATAAATGACATACTAGTACCAAAGATTGGTGCTACAAATTTGAGAATAAATCTTTGGTGCTACTATTGCACCAAAGATTCAGTACATCCCACCAATAAAAATATTACATGTCAGTTAAAGTTTTCTTTTCTCTGTCAAATTTTTTCTCTCTCTTATGATGTGTAATGTTTCCATTGGTGGAATGCACTGAATCTTGGAGCAGTATCACCAAAGATTTATTAGTCAATCAGATGATCACGTGGCCCCTATTGGATTCCTCTTTCCCATTTGTCGGTGATGCCAACTAATGTTTAATGCTGCAGCACATGTTGTGTTGTATTGCTTTAGGACACAGCCCCATGGTTCAGGGACCAATCCATTTTCAAAATAAGTTCCAATTCCATCTTATTAGATTCTGTCACAGCATTTGGCTTAAGGTCATTTTTTTTTGCCTCATTTCAGAAATGGTAACCAAATTTTACTTCCACATTTCAAGTTGATAAAAATATCTAGTTGTCGTGGATCTGAGTAAGACCCATATTCATAAAGGACCCAGATGACGAAAGCCCAAAGGTAAACTCTATAAATAAGAGCTAAAGACCACAAGTATGATTGAGCGCACACACACCCCTTTTGACTAAAGCTGTCGTATAGTGTGTAGTGATTCGTTGTTCCCAAGATACCTAATTCATAGGTATCTAGAGAGAAAACACTAGATCCAACATCAACTATCTAACCTCCGGTTAGACATCTCTGCCTCAAGCAGAACACTAATTATTTACAATTATTAAAAAGCCAAAAATTGACCAAAAAATTATAATAATAGAGCATGAAAAAGTAAGTTTCACATAATAAAAACTGGGGTACTTAAAGACCTTAAAAAATTTTATGATTTATTATTGAAGTGAGACTTGTTACCATAATCTTACCACAAAATTACTATAAATATTGCACCAGCAAGTTTCTTCTTTGTTGGTTCATCTCATGTGATTTTATCAGTTAATATTATGCTGTACATCAGAATTTTAATCAAACTTGTAGAAGTAACTTAGACAAAACTGTATACAAAGCAGAGAACTAGATTGGTAGAAGCTTCTGCTATTGATATTAATTTTCATCAGAAATAGAGTACAATTATTAGACATATTACAAACAAACAGGTATAGTTCATCTCAACTCAGTACAACCAATTACTAAAAACATGGATCATAATCCTTTTCTTATGATTACGAATCAACTATAGTTGGTTCAAACCAGAAAATATAAACACAACTAAAAATCCAGACTTGTAAATATCTAGAGAAGTATAAATATGTAACACAAACCCAGAAAAGGAGAGAGTTTTAGATGGAAAAGATCATTGTAACAATCTAGAAAAGTCTAAATATATGACACAAACCAAGAAAATGAGAATTTTATATGAAAAAGACCATTGTATCAGTCAGTCCCCATCGCCAAATATTCTTGCAGTAGCTGAATGTGTTCCAACAAAAGCACATACCGCCCCCACAATAATAATCAAAACGCAACTTGTTATCTGAAAATCAAAATTTAAGTAACATACCATAAAATTAGCCTTAGAATATTAAAATGTTTATGAATGATTTGAAAGGAGAGTTAACTTTCTACCTGCACTTTTGATAATCTGCCACTATGTAGCTTGAGATAACATGCACAAGGATAAATAAGTGCCTATCATTGTATCAAAAATAAAATAAAAGAATAAGTGCCTATCACGAAACATGACAAACATCAATGTCAACATTATATGTTTATCCTAAACTAGTTGTGTCGCGAAACATGACAAATGTTAAATATCAGGATGTAAGAGGTTTGTGAGTAATCCGTGTGTTCTGATTACACAACGGAGAGTCTATTATATAACTGAAAAGAAATGAAGTACAAAGAGATATACATGATGTGAGATTAGTAAACTACTATTTACAACAACAAACAAATACATAATTCTACTTTCCTGATTTGGCAAGAGTGAACATGAAGAGAGTACTTACAATTAACATTGACATAAAAGAACCAATTAGTGCCATCAAAGAACCTGCAGTAAATTTGAAAGAACAGATCATCAAACAACACAAATTAGTGCTCTATAACGTTACTTGAATGGTTTCATTTTTTACATGCACCTCCCCATTCCTTAGCCCCCAATATTGTGTATCTTGGAATGAAAGTGTCCCTCCAAAAGCCACAAAAAGAAGAAACAAATACAGAAAAGCCATGCACAAAGGTAGTAGTAGTAGTAGTATGTAAATACTTACCAAAATATGGAATAAAGAGTGCTACAACTAAACTTGAAATCACTAAAACTGTTCTGACAAGAACAGAAGTAGCATGACTTCTTAGTCTAGGAGAAGGGGCGAGTTCCTCTATGCTCAATGCAATAGGCAATAATGTTAAGGCATATTTTGCCAGTGGAGTCACAACCTATAAAACAAATAAATTTGTTAAAAAAATGTTATTAAGCAAACATAAATCACTGTTAGATGGGAACTGAAAGCGTTCTTTTATTGAACCTAAGAACCTAACTACCTTCAATTAATTGCTATTTTCTAAAAGACAACAAAGAAGATTAACTTCTCTTTCTTACAGTTGTCCAGGTTGCGATTTTGGATGCATATAATTCCTTTGGCATGTTTAAGGGAAACTGAGATTCAACTGAGTCACCAAACGTTAAATAGCCAATTGTTCCTACACTCATGTACATAACAAAACAAAAGGCAAAGCTGCAGAAGGGAAAAATAAAATAAAATTAGCAATTATCTCAACCAAAACTACTATAATATTTGATTGTGAATCAAAAACAAAATATACCAATTTGAATAATGGAGGGGTTTATGCTTACCTGGCATACAGAACTGATGGGAATTTTGATGGTTCCTTCATGGAAGAGTAGACGTTTGGAAAAACTGCATGGCCAGCAAAGCCAAAAGCATAGAGACCAATTGAGACAGATATGTTTTCCATGTCTAAAACTTTTCCTCCTGGCTTAAATCCAACTTGGTCCATCTCCCCAACCCAAAACAAGCAAAATGCAATAAGTATTGTTGCAAATATTCCTCCAGCTGAGCACAAAGGTAACTATTGTTAATTAGCAGATAAAATTGAAAGATAGAAATTGTAAAATAGGGAAAAAGAAGTATCATTTAAAAATATACAAGTTGTGTTCTTTTAGATGATTTACATAAAGTATGACCGTTCATACTTTGTGTAAATATGAAAAGTTATTTTTTTTTCTCTCCCTGTATGAAGTGAAAAAAAAAAATAACTTTTCATATTTATATAATGTATGACCGGTCATACTTTGTGTAAGTCACTAAAAGAACACAACTTGGGTCCTTTTAAATGACACACACTGAACCCTTGTAAAATAACATATAGTGATGATCAATAAACCTGAAATATAAGAAAGCAGGCTTAGATTTTTCAGCCAAACTGTTGGTAGAACAAGAACAGCTGCTGTGATTGCAAAAGTTTGATGAGTTTCAAAATCAGTCCCAGCTAATCTCATGTGGGTGTTAGGAAACAATGACGAGAGGTTATCACTGATTAGTATTATATACTCAACACAAGCAGCCTACACATTATAAGAGCTATTCACCTTTCAGTACATATGGGAATCAATAGAACCAAAGAATATAAACAATTTCAAATAGATCAAATTCTTGCACTTACAAAAAGTTCCATGTACAAAATGATCTGCATTTGGACACAATGATAGTTGTTAGTTTTCCCTCTATATTCACGCATGCACACACAACAATTATTGTATATGCCTATTGAAATCATTATTTGATACTCACCGCAATCCCTAGGCGACCAGCAAATCCAAAAGCAGCTTGGCCAATATCTGGATAGGTTTTGAGTCCAGGGTGGCTTTCTAAACATCTCTTCAATAAAATTCCAGTATAACAGCAAATGATAGAAAACAGTAGAAGTAATATAAGGCTTAACCACCCTCCTTCTTTTACTGCATATGGAATGGTAACAATTCCTATCCCACACAATATATTGGTTCCTACATAGAAAACAAAAATTGTATAAGTCTGTAAAGAATCAATTCAACCCAAAAGCTTAAGCTGGTGGGTGAGGGCTTTTTAATTGTTTTATATATCTCAACACGCCCCCTCACACAAGAGCCCATTGGGCTTGAAGAATGGACAATGCACAGGCCCACCTACCTGTGCGAAGAAAGAAATTCCACTATAGAGAAAGTGGGGGCGGTGAGGGCTTTTTAATGATTTTATATATCTTAACAAAGTCCTCACAGAAAATAAAGGAAATTGTGCATAAAACAATCTTATCTGTAGGTTACTGGTAATGAATTCAGCTTTAAATAACTAAAAAAATTAGCGTGTATCCTTAAGATAAGGAGGCATGTAAAGGGCATGGATCTAACAGCTATATTGTGTAAGATATAAATTAGTGATTCTATGGAGATGAAAATTTGTTGAATGAAGATTATATTCACCATTTAATACTGATTGTGCAAATGAACATTGCTGCTGTGGTGGTGGCAATTCACTAGCAGAAACTTTTGTACAGCTAGATACTAGTGATGGCACGTGTGTTGAGGTTGGTTCCTCTTGTTTGGATGAACTTGTCTCGGAAATAAGAGGTATAATCAATGAAGGATCATCTTGATATTCCTGAGGTCTCTGGAATGCTGTAGAGAGAGAGCTACTTCTCCCTTTTGAACCAATTCTCCTTAGGAAAGTAATTCCGGGTGGTGTTACACTAGTTAACATGTCCATAGATTTCCTGCACATAATGAAAAAAAAAAAAAAAGGATTTAGTATATTGTTGCTTATAAACAATCTGTTTCTTTCAACTTCAATCACATTAATTACTTACTTGTTCTGTTCTATTTAGAATTTTGTTACAGCACATTTCCAGTGTATAAAAACAAAATATTTTTGTATTTAAATTGTAAAGAACCAATTCAACCCACAGCTTAAGCTCTTGGGTGAGGATACATTAATGGTTTTATATATCTCAACACCTGTCACACGAGTTCAATAGGCTTGAAGGGTGAACAATGCACAGGTCCACCTACCTGTGCGAAGAAAGAAATTCCACTAGAATGAAAATAGGGGCGGTGAGGATCGAACCCGATACATCAAGGCTCTAAAACCATGTAAGGAACCAATTCAACCCGAAAGCTTAAGCTCTTGGATAAGGATACATTAATGGTTTTATATATCTCAACATAAATTGTAGCGAATCCATGACCATTTTTTAATGAATACCAACTTACTCCCCTAACTGTAGTTTTATCAATACTTACCAAAGTGCATGAAAATTCATGTCATATATATCACTATGGAAACAGTGAACTTCTATGTGTGTATGATCATGCATGAAAATCTGTTCAAATGCATACTCATATTCACATTTATTTTCCTACGAATTCTCAATTGCTGGTGACCATAACCATGCATGAATTACACAAAAAGTAGAAGCTCTAAGACCAACACATTTTTATGTTAATATGGGCAGTGATTTGTTTCTGAAACTGACAAATAGACCAATGCAAATCAAAGGCCAAAAGTCTCAAAAACAATAGGCAAATTATAATAGATGAAAAACAGCAAAGTGGAAGTGATGACATTGACATATATAACTTCTCCCAAAAAAAAATTAAATAAATAAATAAAAAATCAAACAAGAAAGATTATAAACAAATGAAGGGTGATTTTACCTATAACTTTGTGGCCATGTGGGACTAATGGCAACCTCGTTGGACAAATTTCGTGAAGGAGGTGAGTTATCTGACTCAGTATCATCATCATCATCCAAAGTTTCAAACACCCTATCTGCCTGGTTTTCTTCATCATCAGTTTGAAAATCATCCTCACGATCAGGACCCAGATCTTCATCTAGCTTCATCTTCACCTCTCTGCATGGCAAAGCCACACACACCCTTTTGAGAGGTTGTAGGGTTATATATGTTCCTTTGCTCTTAACGTATATTAAAAGGATAAAGAGAAAAAGAAAAACAATAATATTATGATTCTCTTGGAACTGAATTCTAAGAAAAAACACGAATGTTGAGGTTGCTTTGTACAACGTTTGTTGGCGTTCAGAAGTTTTAGTTACATTATGACCTTGTAATATTAATTATAGGAAACTATACGTAACAGACAGTTGTCCAAATTTAACGTTTTTGTTTTCATAAGAATTAAGGCATCTTTAGTACATAGTATAGGATGGATAAAACCTGGTAAGAGAGGGAATGATTATATAACAACTTATTAAATTTTAATATTATCCGATATTTGGCATGATATTGTATAAGATAATATCATCAAATATTTAATAATGCACCGTATAATATTAGATAGGATAAAAATAAATAATTTTGACGAAAATACATTTTAATAAAGAATTTATATAATTCTTCCAAATATATCATAAGATATTAATTTTTATAGAAATCTATTGAGCAGTGTGTCTAAAAAATCTCCAATATTTTAAAAAACTATATATTAAATTTTTTTATTTTAATAAATTAATATTAAAATAATATATTAATTCTTGAGAATTGCACTGGTTATAATAGATTGAGGTGAAGCCATGGTATGAGAAAGAAGAAAGATCCGAAGGAAAAGATGTGTATCTCTGTATATTGATTGATTGATTTACAAGGACAAAATGAGTAATATAAAGAAAGAAAAGAGCTGAGTCACCAAACAGAAAGTTGTTGAGATCTAACCACCATCTAGGAAAAGATCCAGTGACGACACTACTATACTACACACACTACACAGGACCTATAGTAAAAATAAAGTATAGATCTTTATTTTCCTCTTATACTCCCCTGCAAAAGTAGGAGGCATGGAGAGGCTGAGATGTGTCCAGGACTCCAAGTTTGGTTCGGAGCTCTTGAAAACGAGCAGCAGGGAGAGCCTTTGTCAGTGTGTCAGCAACTTGATCAATAGCTGGAACATAGGAAACCAGAACATCTTTGGCAATCACATGATCACGAACAAAGTGAATGTCCAATTCAAGGTGCTTTGTGCGAGCATGCAAAACTGGATTGTGAGAAAGAGCTATGGCACTCTGATTATCACAAAAGATGTGAGGAACAGTAAATGGAAGTTGCAGCTCTTGTAGAAGAGACTTTATCCATAAAATGTCTGCACAAGTAAGTGCCAAACTTCTATACTCGGCTTCAGCTGAGGACCTTGCAACTAAGGACTGCTTTTTGGACCACCAAGAGACCAAGTTGGAGCCTAGAAATATGCAAGCACCTGAGGTGGATCTCCTATCATCGGGATCACTTGCCCAATCGGCATCACAAAAGGCAGTGAGAGAGAAAGGAGCTGTTGAATTAGCAGATTGAAGATGTAGACCATATGAAATAGTTCCCTGTAGATACCTCAGAATGCGTTTCACAATCTTCCAATGATCATCCAAAGGTTGGCTCATGAATTGACAAGCTTTGTTGACCGCGAAACTGATTTCTGGTCTAGTAATTGTTGCATACTGGAGAGCACCCACAATAGACCGATAAAGATATGGATCAGAAAATAATTAGAGCCAAACCTGGACAGCTTACAGTTGGAAGGCATAGGAGTTGAAATAGCCTTTGCTTCATGCATGGCTGCCTTTGTTAGGAGATCTCTAATGTACTTGGATTGTGTGAGGCAAAGAGAATCAGATCCAGTGCGTTTTACCTCAATACCAAGGAAATAATCAAGGGCTCCAAGATCCTTAAGAGCAAATGTAGAATGCAGTTGAGAGATCAACCTTTGAATGAGGGAAGCATCATTTCCAGTGACAATAATGTCATCCACATACACCAATAGGTAGATACAGACAGAGGCAGCCTTGAAGATAAAGAGAGAGGGATCACAACGACTAGACTTGAACCCAAGAGTGAAGAGGGACTGTTTTAGCTTATCAAACCAAGCACGAGGAGCTTGCTTGAGACCATAAAGAGACTTATGTAACTTGCAAACCAGAGATTTATCTTCTGTTTCAAAGCCAGGAGGCTGATTCATGTAGACTTCCTCCTCAAGGTCACCATTGAGGAAGGCATTATTGATGTCCAATTGCCGAAGACACCATCCAAAGGAGAGAGCCACTGTGAGCATTACCCGAACCGTTACAGGTTTAACCACCGGAGAGAAAGTCTCATTATAATCAAAACCAGCCTTTTGATGAAAACCCTTAACCACAAGACGTGCTTTATACTTGTTAACACTACCATCAGGATTCTCCTTAATTTTGAAAACCCATTTGCAGCCTATGGATTTCCTGCCACTGGGTAAAGGAACAAGAGACCAAGTATGGTTAGCCAATAAAGCATTAAATTCAGACTGCATAGCACTCAACCAATCAGGACTTGATAAGGCTTGTTTAACTGTTGAGGGCTCTGTATGGGTAAGAAGAATAAGGTTTCGGGCTGTTGTTTTGGAGCGAGTCATGATGGAATGAGGGGAAGAGACAGTGCAGGAGTCAGAGGGCACATAGTCAGATGTAGAAGAGGGCTGGTTGGAAGAAGGAGATGAGCTATTTACACTAGAGGAGGGTGAACTGAGATGTTCAGGAGGAAAATCAGAAACAAGAAGAGGGGAAAGGGCAGTAGCAGGAGGAGGGGAAGGGGAGACTTCAGTGACAGTAACAGGTATGGGAGAGGATGGGGCATTCATGTTAGTTAGAGATGTAGGGAAAGTATTAGGGGGAGGAGATGGTGCTTTTGAGGGAAAATGACTATGGGAAGGACTGGACAAAACAGAAAGTGGGACAGAAAAGGAGGAAGTGGAAGTGATAGGTGGAGTGATGGGATGCCAAGTAGGATAGGGAAATCTGTATTCATTAAAAAGGACATCTTTTGAGATGTAAACTCTGCCATCAGGGCTAAGGCAATAGTAGCCTTTATGATTTGTGGAGTATCCTAGGAAAATACATTCTTTGGATCGAAAATCTAGTTTGTGTTTGTTGTAGGGTCTTAAACAAGGAAAACAAGCACAACCAAAGATCTTTAAAAAGGTGTAGTCAGGGGCTTGTTTAAGTAGCCTGACATAAGGGACTTCAAATTGGATTGATGCAGATGGCAGCCTATTAATCAAATAGACTGCTGCTTGAAAGGCATAGTCCCAAAACTGTAAAGGAAGAGAAGCATGAGCTAACAAAGTTAGTCCTGTCTCAACAACATGCCTATGTTTTCTTTCCACTACTCCATTCTGATGATGGGTGTGTGGACAAGTAATTCTATGGTTTATCCCATGAAGTTTAAGGTACTGAGTGAAGATTCGAAATTCTCCACCCCAATCAGTTTGAAGAGCCTTAAGTGACCCTTGAAATTGGTTTGTGATCATAGCATGGAATTGTTTAAAGACATTGAAAGCCTCAGATTTGTGTTTGAGGGGAAACAGCCAAGTAAATTTGGTGAATGCATCAACAAAGGAAATATAGTATGTGTTCCCCAAAGTGGATTTCATTGGTGAAGGTCCCCACAAATCACTGTAAATTAACTCAAAAGGCTCATGATAGACAGTATTGGAAAGAGGAGAACGTAGTCTATGAGATTTAGCAACACAACAAGAAGAACAGAAATCTTCACTCATTTTATTGAAGGGTATATTACAAGTTTTCAGTACACTTTTGAGTGAATCATAATGTGGATGTCCTAATCGACAGTGCCACAGGGAATAAGAAGAACAAGAAACATGATTTTGTGTACTAGTTGCAGTGACAGACATACAAGAATCACTAGGTAAAGGATTACAAACATTATGTGAAAGGGAAAGCAGTGGAGAACTTGTGGTCATATTGGTTGAAGGTGTTGCTGTCACTGAAGTGCTAGGTTGAAGGAGACGTATATTTGAGAAATGGTAAAGACCATCTGGTCCAACAGTACCTTTGAGAAGAATCTTATGTGAGTCCTGTGATTTGACAAAGCAAGTGTTAGGGTGAAACTCAAAAAATACTTGGTTATCTTGTGCAAATTTACTCACACTCATAAGATTCTTAGTAATAGAAGGCACAAGCAACAAATTACTAAGGTGAAATTGAACTTTAGAGTCAAAAGGAGATTGAAAAGAGGAGGAGCCAGTGGCTGTAATTGGCAAACCTTGACCATTTCCAACTAAGACATGGTCTAATCCATTGAGTTGTTGACTCTGTGTCAGATTTTGCATACTACTTGTAACATGACTAGAAGCTCCTGAGTCAGGTAACCACTCCATCACTGGTAAGGGACTTGGAGTAGACAATAATCCAGGTTGTGTTGTCATCAAAGCTTGTGGCTGTGCACTGAAATTTCTATTATATTGAAAGGAACGTTGATTCTGACCTTGACCTTGAGAAGCAAAGTAATTGTTAAAAGATGATCCCTGCGGTGGAGGAAGATTTGGCACAAAGTCTTCTTCAAATCTATGCCAACATGACCTTACATCATGTCCATATTTAAAACACAACTGGCAGTGAACATTTGATCTGTTTCCTCTGCCTCTTCCATATGAATTTCTACCTCCAGGACGTCCTCTTCCTCTGTTAGTAAAGTTCCTCTGCTGTGTAACTTTGCTATTGTGAATATCATCATCAGTCACATTTTGTTTCTGAAAACTCTGAGTTAAATTCTGAGTTCCATGTGTCAGATTTACAGTTGGTACTTCAGATAACGAAGATTCATGTTGATTAAGCAATAGTTGTTCATGTGCAAGAAGCTCCATTCCAAGATCTGCAACAGTATAGGGGCGCTCTCTGCCATGAACAAGCATAATGAATGGAGTATAATCTGAAGGTAGACCATAAAGAATTGTTTCTGTATGCTCTTCAATTGAAACAGGATTTCCTATGGCTTTAAGAGAATCACATAAGGTTTTGATTCGAGTGAGGTATTCCTTCATAGATCGTGTACCTTTCTTCATTGTTCTTAACTCAGATCTGAGTTGCATGACCTTCGATTTCATCATACCTTGAAATAGCCTGTGTATGTTTTCCCAGGCTTCAAAGGAATGCTTCACCGGAAGTATATCATTCACTACCTGTTCTGAAACGGTTGATAGGAGCCATGTAAGTAGCATCTGATCTTGTGTAAGCCACTCCAGGTAGGTAGAACTTTGGTTGTTGCTCTCACGGTCTTCATCAGAAGCAAACTGAAGTGGAATCTTCGGATTTACCAGAAACTTTTGTAGTTGATGTGTTGTAATCACTGGTTCAATGATTTGGTTCCAAAAGAGAAAATTATTCTCAGTAAGTTTCGCTGAGATCTGAAGGTTAAAGATGTGATTGCTAGTACTATGTGATTGCTCTGATACCATAATAGATTGAGGTGAAGCCATGGTATGAGAAAGAAGAAAGATCCGAAGGAAAAGATGTGTATCTCTGTATATTGATTGATTGATTTACAAGGACAAAATGAGTAATATAAAGAAAGAAAAGAGCTGAGTCACCAAACAGAAAGTTGTTGAGATCTAACCACCATCTAGGAAAAGATCCAGTGAGGACACTACTATACTACACACACTACACAGGACCTATAGTAAAAATAAAGTATAGATCTTTATTTTCCTCTTATAGGTTAATACAACACGTTTGCACACGGGAGGTGGTGGTGGTGTGAGAATATCAACAACGATTGGGGTATAGATCTAGCAAGCTTCACGCTGATCAAGGGCGGACCCAGCGGGGCTAGGGGGCAGCCGCCCCCAAAAGTTGAAGAAATTTTAAAATTTACTGTAACATGAGTATCATGTAAGAAACCTCCATTTTTCCTCTCCATATACCGAGGGGGCTAGGGTGGGCGGCTGCCCCCAAAATTTGAATAATTTTTTTTAACATAAGTATAATGCAAGAAACCTCCATTTTTCCTCTCCATTAATGTGAAGTAGTTTTCTCCCACACAGAATGTATAGGATCCTATGAAACTCCTTTAACTCTGAACGCATTTTTTCTCTCTCAACGAAAGTTAACGAAATGAAAACATGACTCAACGAAAGTTAACGAAATGAAAACCTGTGGTAACAATTAGCATATGGAATTAGTATTAAATTATGGGAAAATATCTGTCTACATTTTTTTTATATAAATTACTCTAAGAGCCCGTTTGGATCCTCTTATTTTTAAGTTAGAAGCTATTTATAAGCTATTTCAGAAATTTTATAAGCTTGAATATTGATCCACGTGAATAAAATTTGATTAATTAGCCAATAAATATTTTAATTTTCATTGCAATTTCTCTTAAACATGTTTGCTAAAAAAGATTTATGAACAAATTAACGTGAAGAGACATTCCTTGTTTCAACTTTCGATTTGCTAGCAATTTGTTGCCAACCGATTATTGGGGTTCACCAGTTAACCTCCATTTCCTAGCAATTTAATTTGTGAAAAATTAGATGCATGACCTAGTAAAAGTTACTTGCTTAAGAGGTGTGGTTAATTTTGTGTCATTTATTAAAAAACCTGATGTTATTTTATTTTATTTATTAGTCTTATTTAGCATAGTAGTCTAGTCCTTCAGTTTTGTTAGTCTCCAACACCACTGCATCAAATGTGAAGTTAAGTTTTTATTTGAAATTCGTTGATTTATATGATACTTTCTCATTGCCTTATTTTATTAATAAACAATTAAATGTTGTGAAATTTTTTAACACATAATTGTCCACCCTTTTAGACTCTTATAAGAGAACTTGTTAAATATTAATTGTAACCTACACCTAATAGAAGTTTTTGGGTTGTGACCACTCTTTACATCAAACGAATTAAACTCTTAATAAGTTCTACCAATATTGTCATCTTTTTTTTTTTTTGTAAACCAATATTGTCATCTTTATTCAAGCTAAGACACATGCAAACCCCATCAACATTAAACCCACGATGGAAGACCAATCTTAACAAAGTGTTGTCGGTAGTAGGGTCCTAAACAAATCATCGGCTTTTGGCTCGGCTCGTGAATGTCTGAACTTATATGTCTAAAATTGGTTGTTGATACTAGGCTTGAACTTGTATAAAAACTTGTTTAATAAGAATGCCCCAGGCTCCAATTTAAAAGCTCAGCCAAAAAGCCTCTCAGACTGGCCTAGTATATTATTTTTTATTTTTATTTTATATTTTTTATACTACTTGTAATAATTATCTCTTTCTCCTCAATCCATCTCACCCCATTTTATTGGTTAAATAAATTTTTTGAATGATTTTGTTCTATATTATGTTGTTTGCATATAAGTTGAATTTATAAATATTTATGAAATTACTAATGTTATTGATTGTATATTCTGTTTGGATAAATTTTTGTTGTCTTATTTTTTTTAACGAGCTAATAGGCTAAACAGGACTTTTACTTTTGTAAATAAAACAGGCCACAGGTCGATAATTATATTTAAAACACGTAAGAGACTTAATTAGGCTGACACATTTAAACACAGTCTTAACCTCTTAAGACCAAAACTCGGCTCGGCTCAACCCGGCCCATTAACACCTCTAATTGGTAAGACAAGCACTAAATGAAGGAACAGATACAAATGCTTGTGATTTCTATACATACAAAAAACATCACTTGAATCAAAGCATAGAATTGAACAAGTCATCGTATCATGATGTAGGAGAGAAAAACAAATCAGAAATGTAATCAAACCCTGCACAAGTATGCAATGATAGGTCTCTGAAGAAGGTAATTTGTGTCTCTCTCCTTACATGACATTACTATATGACAAGAGCAGCAAATCCTTTTAGAACAAAGTATACAAAAAGAAAAAGCAGGAAGCAACAGCATCAATCTATTTGTCAATTTGGTTAAGTTTTCCCAAACCATTGCAGTTTGCACAAACAATTTGACCTTGATCTTTCCGGGCTGCATTTGCTCTCAAGGTCACCCCAGCCTTCCTAACAAATCCAGCTCCATCGCATTCAGGGCATCTGCCACATTACATATCATTAACAAATCATCCTCAACAACAACCACATAGCATGTACATTCAAATTTGATAAATTTAAATCACCCTAAACAAAATTCACTAATGGTTCACTAACTGAAAGTTTGGTAGAGGAGAATTTTTTTTTATCCAGAATCATGATTTCCAGGAATATGAGTTTTCCGAGAATGCAATCAAAAAATTGTTTGGTAAGCCAAAATATTCTGATAATGTTGGGTTAATTTTCTTGATGTTATATTTGGTTGTGTTAAATTTTTCCTTGTCATGGAAATCCTAGAATACCACCCTTCAGAGATATTCTTGGATGGTCTTTTCCGAAAATTTTGCACACAAAATAAAATTCCGATAAAATCAGATTTTCGGAAAAATTTTAGAAATCTCGTGCCAAACATAGATATATAAGATTACGAATCTCAGTTTTCCATCATCCTAAAAAAAAAATTCTACCAAATACTCCCTAAAAATGCATATTGAAAATAAATAAATAAACTCCACTTCAAATTCTCAAGGAATAAAAGTCAATTTCAAAATAGTTATTAAAAGGGTACCTAATGCTATAAAGCTTAGAATAAGGAGGGCCTATAAGTATAGAACCTTACATAACATTTATAATTAGCTCATTACATTAATTCAGACTAAGGAGGGTCACATGGTGACAATCCCAACAACAGTTTAAGATTTCCTTCTAATTTCAACATAATTACACAAGAGTAGAAATTCTCACTCGAATTAATGGTTAAGCAAGTGTAAGATTGTGTCACTATTAGAAAATGCACTTATTAATATCTAAAGAAAATGTAAGATTCTACTACAGAAAAAGACGATGGTAACAAACTCCTCTCGCACAAGTGGTAAAGAGCCTAGGTCTCGAGTTCGAGTCCTGGGAATGGAAAAAAAAAAAAAATTGGGAGAGACGCCCCTAAAAGGGTCCGACAGTGCTCGATGGAGATTAGTTTTCAGTTACGGCAGGGAGAATACCTTTGAATTTATTCAAAATAAAAAATAAAAAATGATGGTATTTACGTGTCTTTGCGAGAAAAGAGGAGGGGGAAGGCTGTTCCAACGAGGGCCACTGCAACAGCACCAGCAACAAGGTAAGTTGTGCTATCAGCTGATAAATCTCCAACTGCTGAAACCACAATTGTTGAAGACTTTTGAATCCTGCCACATGGTACACAAGTTGAGCCTGCAAATGGGAGTTTAATGTTTGAATTAACAGTAGCACGAGTAGATGCTGAAGGTAGGTTAGGTGTATTCTTGGGAATGATAGCATGCAAGGGAGTCATTGATGCCATGTTTTCTAGCACAGCACAATCCAAACAAATTATCTTTCACAGTGAAGAAAGAAGATTTGGAAAGTTGAGAACTAAGGACTGAACAATTGTTTTGAGTTATTGGATGTTAACATGACACATAGCATGGTTTTATAATAGAAGATGATTTGGATAAGGACACGTCAGAACTCAAGATTTCTCTTGTATTGTGGATAAGACAGGGTGTACAACTTCTGATTTTAGCTAGCAAAGGACTTCAGCCATACAGATTAATGAAGCAAGATAGGAGCACTAGTGTTATCCAAGGTTACTCATATGTAACCAAAAGAAGAGAGGATTAAGTTTAGATAATTAATAAATCTCAGATTTTCTTGTAAGAAATTAAGACGTTTCAGGCATATTTGGTATGATGTATAAAGTCTAATTGTATAATTTTATATTATGTGTTATGACATTTTTAGTTGTTTGATATGATCATCGTATAGTATAAGCTTATACAACATGATCCTTTTATACATCAAAATGATATATAATTTAATCAGGTCTAACAGGGTACGATTAGGTCCGATAAATGATTGATGTATTAACCAATGCAATTCTCAAGAAATAATATATTATTTTAATATTAATATATTAAAATAAAAAATAGTTTTTCAATATATAAATTTTTAATCTTAATATATTATTTTGGAGATTTTTATTTTTATAAAAATTAATATATTAATTTGGACACATTGATCAACAGATTTCTGTACAAATTAATATCACTGATGTATTTGATAGAATTATATAAATTCATTATTAAAAGGTATTTTAGTGAAAAATATTTATTTTTATCCTATCTAGTATTATACAATGCATTACCAAACATTGCATGATATTATCTTATATCTTATACAATATATTATCTTATACAATAACATGTCAAACGCTGGATAGTATCAAAATTTAATCAGGTCTTATACAACCAGGTCTTATACTATCAGATTTTATACTATCAAACATTATCATATCCTGTGTACCAAATATACCCTTAATCTCAAATGAATTAAAGTTATTTACAAAATCAACTATATAGTGTCAAGTTAGTGAAATGTGTAAAACTTTCATCGTTTTAAGTATATAAGACTTGGGGTAAACTAAAAAGCAGAAGATGAAATATAAATCAGGCTATTGACTTTTTTTTTTTTAATATATACACACTTTTCTTTAATTATCTTTTAAGTTTAATTTTCTAATTTTCTAAAATACCCTTGGCTGACTTATCTTCTTTTTAGGTAGCAAATTTTATTTTTAACAGTCTCTTTTCTTCACGCATTTTTTTTTTGGTGAAATAAAGGGCTTAACAGCCCATTCTTCACGCATTTTTATTCTTACGTAAAGTTTCATTTTGATCCCACAAAATAAACTAACCTCACTCTCTATTAATAGGATCAGCTATAGATTACACCTAACAATAAAAGTGTGTTAAGAGTATAATACTAGTATTTTTTTTAAACGAATATTGGATAATGATTTATATATTTAGTTTTTCAAAATAAAAATATATTCCTATTTTAATTTTATACATAATACAGAGCTATTTTATTGAGACTACTGTAGATTTATTTAAACAAAACTTGTAATTTAAACTCAATAGTGAAGTTGTGAAATGTTCATTGATATTAAAAGATCAATAATTTCAAGCTAGAGTTTCACCACAAAAGCAAAATGTGATTTTGAACGTTTTCACCACTTATAATTTCACCTAATTTCAACGTTTTCACCTGAGTCATTCTCCCATTTTCAACCTCGTTGGATAGTTCAAATGTGATTTTGACCCTGCCAAACTCAGCACGAAACAGGCTATGACTGTCTATATCACTCTTGCATACACAAATGCATCCATACTAAGTGGTTTAACAAACACTTAATCATCACTACCAACAAAAAGACAATTAGTTAACCTACTAACCACTACTGTCCAAACGGTTCAGTACAAATTTGTTCAATGCAAATATCAGAACTCTGATTTAATAATTCCCTTCTCAAAACATACATATATATCTTGTCATCGTTATAAACTATCTAATACTAACCACAGAGCAAGCTGGGAAAAAATTAACATCTAGCTTGAAATTTCTAGCTCTTTTTAACCTCTCTACTCGACAGTCTAACAAATCTACTGTCCTAATTTCTGCAACAATAAACTTGTTCCTAAAGCTTATCATAACACACGGTCAACTATATATTGAAAGAGGAATAAAAGGAAGGAAAACAGACCCAAATCAACTAACTTACAAACCCATTATTGAATATCAAGAGGTAAGTAAAAGAGCTTTTATCAATCTTTGCCAAACAGACACAGTTAAATGTCTTCATGTAAACAACAGTTGATTTTGCATGGCTTCACGAAGATTTCTTTATCTTGTTATACTAGAAAATAGGCTTCCAAGTGTGAAACAATGGTCAAAAACTTTCAAATTGAAGTCAACAATACTATTGATATGGATTATGAAAATGAAATGTAATGTATACATCTTTAGTAAGCAAACTGTTTATATTTCCAGCAATGCTTGTTATACTACCATATGCAGTTCTAAGCTGGTCATCAAGTGATTCAGAAATAAAATAAAAATAAAAACATCACGGCGATCGAACAAATAAGCACATAAAGTACATCAAAAGAGTCATTCATACACTGCCAATGCGGGATATGTGGCACTTTCATTGCTTGGAAACTCCAGATATTATATTAACCTGAACAAAATATAATCATATAACATGATAATGATTATCAACAAAAAAGAGCATAAAATTGTACCAAGAGCAATACACTAGAATCAACCATCAATAAAAACACCAAATTTCACATTTTATCAACCCATCAAGTGTAAAAACAGATTCTAGGGATTTTAACAAAACAAGGTTGCATTATAAGTTCATAGACAAGAAAATGTTCTTCTAAAATCATGCACAAACTCAATAAAATAGGGGCAATCACATAAGAAAAGATATCAACTGAGGCATTCTGTCATTTATTAAAAGAAAAAAAAATAGAAAAACAGAACAAAAAGAGGCATGCAAGTTCATGGTGTGAGTTTCAGATATCATCAGAGAATTCCTCTTAATAATGCATGTTAACATCTCAAATGTCTATCCTGGAAAGTAGGTTGCATCAAATGCAACTTATGCAAATTGTCATGTTATTGATAAAAAACGTGAAAAGATTTTGCAGTCAAATATTAGGTATGAGAAAACAGAACTAGAATTAAACAACAAAAGAAAAAAGCAGATGCAATGGTATCTAATGCTGGCATCATTGCAGTTAGTTGTCACTTATTACTTTATTTGATATCTTATCAAAATCAATCAAAGCATCACAATACCCTAAAATTATCGATAGCAGCAGGATACAAGAAAATATCTATGTAAAGTAGATGTGAAGATTATTCAAGTCACCAGCATTTATTTCCTTTTCTACTTAGCCAAGATGAAACTTGCAAAAGAGAGTGATCACGCATGAAAATGTACATGTACACCCTAAACCAGATATGCAAGATTGCTTCTTAAATGTAGATTTGACCATTAAAGGCATAGAAGTGAATCAATACCTAGATTGACAATTTACTCAGAAGTACCACAATCCTCCATAAATAAGTAACAAACAACACAAAAAGAGGTGGAGCTCTTATTTCAATGGGTAATCTCTGTTCTTTAGCACATTCCTTTAATGCTAATTGGTATCATTAACAGTGAGTAATGCAATTGCCCCATCCTGAAGGTGAGTAGTGTGACTGAGTGAATTTTTATCTTCGCAAACCAATCACATGGAAAAAGAAGTTTGAAAGTGACAAATGCGAGCAAAGTAGACCCACAAATATTACATGACATCTTATATGAACCTATAAGAAACCAATGTTATGTAGACAAAGAAACAGGTCATGTTAGATCAACAAAAGTCATAATTTTCCCAAACCTAAGAGAACCCCATTTCCAAATAAATAAAACCCACAACCTATAAGCACTAATCATTCTAACCACCAAAACAAATAAAATTCTTGAAAAAGGAGATACAGGAACAGTTAAACAAGATCTACCTCCAATTTCTCATGGCCCAACATAACAACAGCCCGTCTTGCTGTCTTCCATTCTAACGAAACCTTATCACATACAAACATACAAAATCCTCAACTTTCAAAAGTGCCATTCAGCAATTCCAGAGCCGTTTATCAGGTGTAGTTACTTACAGTATGTGAGAAACCTTACATTTTTTTTAATAGGCTTCCTCACTTGATACAGAAAAGTGCAGAACTATAATCCCAAACGAATACTTAACAAAAATAATAAAAAACATGACAAAAATTGCAATTCTCCTAAACCCCCCCAACCCAAAAAAATAAAAACAATCAAACTAAAAATTGAAACTTCAAACTTCACCAGTTGTATTTCCCCACAATTGACCAGGACTACCAGCTCCTCCTTGAGAATCTAGAGAGAACTGTGGTACAACCTAGCACGTGATCTTGCACTCACCCTTGAATTCCTACTTGAAGAACGAGTGAAAGAATTCCTAACCCTCCCAAAATATGATAAAAGATTACGAAATGCACCACCCAATCCCCTACTCTCTCTTGATCTTCCCACACTAGAATCCCAAGAAATCCTCCTAGGAGCACCACCACCACCACCACCAACACCATTAAATCCACCACCATCCATTTCAGTATACACAACAGGAAGTTCCCTGCCTCCAATGAACCTCCCCACAGCAAACCCACCCCCAGGTAGCCTCCATATGGTCAACCCCACAGCATCATCCCCTGCACCCCCATCGCCCGCCTCGGCGGTTGTCGCGGCTGCCGAAGGTGGGAGCTCGTGCCGGCACACCGGGCACGAGTTCCGCACCGACAGCCACGGCACGATGCAATCGGAATGGTACACGTGGCCACACGGCATCTCACGTGCGTCAATGTCCAATTCAAAAGGTTCCATGCAAACGGCACATTGCAATTCAGCATAGACATGACTATGAACGATTTTAATAACTGGCATCGATTCAATTGCGGCTTTTGATGCTGCAGGGGGTGGTGGCCGGTCGAACCGGACCGGGGTTCCTTCTAACTGAGCCAACTGGTCCAGAAGATGGTCGAACCCTGAACCCATTAAAAACTCCGTCACGCTAGCTGGTAATGGTCGAAGACCAGATCCTGAACCGGCGTCGTTGTAGTAGAGCTCGAAGTTACGCCTCTCTGCCGAAACGACGTCGTTTCCGCCGCGAAGGACGATTACAGGGTTGAAAGGCGAACGGTCACCGCCGCGACCAGAACGCCGGCGGAGTGTTGGGCTGCTGCTTCCGCCGTGGTCGGAGTGAGAGGCGGCGTCGTCGGTGACGGTGTCGAATCGGTGGGAGTGGGAGTGGGTAGGGTTTCTGATTTCTTCGAGGAAACCGGAAGAGCAATCGGGGCAGAGAAGCATGGGGTCTTGTTCGGCCACGATCGGAACTCTAACGATGCGGTTGCATCTGTAGCACCAGAACGAAGATCCCAATGAATCCATGAATTTTTTTTTCCTTTTTTTTTTTTTGGGGTCTCTTTCAAATCGGGCAAGAATTAGGGTGATGCTCACTGAGATTGATTCAAGAAGAATTCAAAAATCCGTCTTTGTTTTCTTTGATTTCGGGTGCGATTCGAAATAGGAAGACCCTGGAATTTTCCGGGAAAATTCTCAACTGAGAAAATTGGGTGCGGAAAATAACACAGAGAGAGAAATGCAAATTTGTAACATGTTGTGTTAAAAAACATTAATGAAAGATTCACTTATTTAATAAAAGATTACTTTACTTATAAAAAATTTAAATTAAAATGTAAAAAAATTCATTTACTTAAAACTTTTAATTTTAAAATTATCAAAGATTATTTTAATAGATAAGAAATATTTGAGGGAAATAAAGAAATATTTTACTGGATAAATATATTATTGTATTCAATGTTAAAAGAACAGAATTAAATATCGATTGAATAAATTAAAGAAAGTATAAAATTTCCTTAA
This sequence comes from Gastrolobium villosum, assembly GCA_032173675.1. Classification (NCBI taxonomy): domain Eukaryota; kingdom Viridiplantae; phylum Streptophyta; class Magnoliopsida; order Fabales; family Fabaceae; genus Gastrolobium; species Gastrolobium villosum. The sequence goes on along the minus strand of JAVKPL010007797.1, from coordinate 222,440 downwards.
ATAAATAACTAGTTAGAAAAATATTAATTAAAATAAACTAAGAAAATATATATCACAAAATGAAAAATAAATGCAAATGTGAGGTGAGTGTCTATAAAGTTTATGGCAATATGAAGAATAAGGATTTGAGTTTGGTATAAAGTAAATATTACAAGTAAGAATACATTAATAATCTATGCTCTCTTTTTTTTTTTGGTAAAATAATCTATGCTCTTTATTACTTGAAGGAAATTGGATAATTTGCTTAGTTTAGTGAAGAAATAAGTGTATTTTACTATGGTAATAATTTGTCAGGAAAATTTACTTAAACTCAATACAAATGTTTCATAATTGTGTTTTGAGAGACAAAATATTCCTTGGCATATTCGTTTCTAGTTTTGCTAAACTATGTACATGTTCTTATGTCTCTTCTCCTCTAAGGAGTTATAATAATAATAGGGTTTTATTTTTCATATGTTGCATGAGACAAATTGTCTCATGTAACACATAAAAAATTGGGTGGGACCTATTTTTTTATTTTCTCTCTCTTCCTTTATAGTGGGTCCCACCCACTTTTTGTGTGTTGCATGAGACAATTTATCTCATACAACATAAGAAAAATAAAACCCATAATAATAAAAAAAACAAAAGGGTGGACTATTTGAGTATTTGTTACTATGTGTATTTTACACACTTGGAACGCCTTCGAGGATTGGCTCCGGCAAAACTATTTTTATAATTTTTAATTTTTTTTATTGAGTTTCGTAAATCTTTTGAGGAGCACGTTAATTTTTTATTTTTATTTTTTTTTGTATTTCTCCCTTCAAGTTCCGTGAGGGTTTCCTTGGAAATTCAGGGATCATGTCATATGATGTGATCTCAATTATCCAAAGCCTTTAACCTTAAAATAATATAAATGAGTTCCCCAAAAAATACTGCGAAACTCATTAAAATAATTTTAAAAAAAAAAAAAAAAATTATGTGGGAACAATCTGCAAATCTAAATACTTCCCATACATAAAAAATAACTTTGGAGGTGTAGGAAATGAGCAAAAATAACATTCATGCACCCAAAATGGTCAGACAGCCCAAATGGGTGAATTTATTATTAGAATCTTTTTCATTATGTGTATCATCTTATATCTCTATCTCATTAATTGTTCAGCTCTTCATAATACTTTCATGAAAGATAGGATTACTTTATTTAAAATGAATGGCATCAAATTCCAAAGACAAAAGGAAATATGCTAACATATAATATACAATTTGACACTGTTTTTTTTTTTTAGCGTTTATTAAGGATTTTGGAATGAAGTCATAAGTGGCTCTAACATTAGAGATGTCAATTATTTACTAAGACAATAATTTCTGTTCTACATTAGGAGATTAGGCCTAATTTGTAGCTCAATTCTAACTCTTTATTACAAGAAAAAATGTCAATATTCTCGTTCTTTTTTCTCTAACAATCCATCATTGTAACAACCTCACCCACAATTGACACCACTCTCTACATTAATTAGAAGATGACCATTTGCCAATTTGGTCATCTTCATGCCAGTCATCCTCTCCCTTGATGCATGTGACATGAGTTCAACGAAAGTTGCAATATAGGTGATCTAAAGAGACAAGTGAAGGAGATCGACTCCAATGGTTAGCCGATAGCTAAAGAGGATTCATATAGAACTTAATTACACTTGCCAATGATAGTAATGTAACAAACCCTTTTAAAGCAAGATAGGTACCAAATCTCTTTTTGTTTTGGAGAAAATAAAGGTGTGTCTCATGGATCTAGTATAAAGATCCATATTCTAGAAGACTCAATAACGACAAATAGCTAAAAGAGAAAATAAAGAAAGATTCCCAAAAGTTATCAATCTTAATATATCTTCAGCGGATTATGCATTGGACCCCTAAAATACATCGAAGGTCCAAAATTCTACTACCCACAAATAAATTCTATAAAAAAAAGGTAAAGCCAATAGATATGACAGTTACTCTCTTTCTCTTATTAGCACTCCATGTCTTGGCTACGTTGTTTTCTTATTGTACACAGTGATCTGTTAGTCTCTAAAGTATCTCCCCTATAGATACCTAAGAGAGGGAATACAAATCCTATAGAAACTCACCAATCATTAGATTGGACATTATGATCCACTTAGGGTGTGTTTGGTACAAGGTAATTTTTAAGATTACTGGTAAAGCTACATTGGTAAACGTAAATTGCCATGTTTGGTACAAGTTAACAAAATCATTTTCCCGAATATCGTTGTTTACTAGTATTTTGATTTAAAAGAAAACTCTCAATTTAGATTACCAAAATTCATATAATAATTTAGAAATCCAACATGAAGGGAAAGCAGCAAAACAAGTGAGACAAAAATACCCCAGCACACATCGAAACCTAGGTTTGGTGTCTACCTATTTCCTCTTGCGCTGCCATGGTTAGTTCTCGGTAAGCTTTGTGGTTTGTTCTTGGCTTCGATTTGTGTTGTTCACCAACAAATCGATTTGCTTGTGTGGTTCTCCACAATCAGTTGTCTTCCTTGACTAGCTGACTTCAGATTTTTTTTTTAATGAATGTAGCACACATCGAAACCTAGGTTTGGTGTCAGTGAAATCTATTATTTCCTCTTTCGCTGGTTTGGTTGGTTCTAGGTAAACTTCACCGTGCTCTGTTCTTTTATTCTATTTGTGTTGTTCAACAAAAAATCGATTTGCTTGTGTGGTTTTCCACATTCATTTGTTTTCCTTGGCTCGCTGACTTGAATTTTTTTTAATGAATATTTGTAATATAGCATTTTGTGCTCTTTTATGATAATGGGAATAGCTTCTTCCCATTTTAGTGTTTGGTCATTTGAGTTCTTAGTTACTGATGTAAGCTTTTGAAATATCCTTGTTGTTTCATAAGGGAAGTTGCATCGCGACACACATCGAACTCGTTTTGAGGTTAGTCCTTATATTTTCTTTGTTGTGGATCTCTGTCATTAACCCTATGTTGAAGGATTTTAATGTTTTTCCCACACTTTTTGTCTTGTTTTAGCAAGTGTCCATTTTTGTGTGGTAGTTTTGTTTCTTTTTTTCATTCTACTTAGTGTGTAAGCATACTTGTTTTCTATCTTGTTTATAGTTGTCTTCTGTTAGGGGGTTCTTTACCTATGTTTTAGTTGTGTTGAGTGTTTTGCATTCCTTGGATTCAGAACTATAGGTACGATAAGAGTGTAGTTGGTAGGAGTGGCATACTCTCTGTTCAGTATGAGCAAGCTCATTGTGTTCACGAACTGTTAAAAACCACAACTTTGATATAATGAGGCTGGTTTTTATATGTAGGTTTTTAGGTTATCACCCAAAAGGTAGTTCTTAATTAAAATAGATTTTGAGACAATACTACTTCTTATGAAGTCCAACTAAGTTTTTTAATCCCAAATTGCTTAGAGTGATTCTCTTCCTTTTATGTTCCCTTTCCTTCATCTTCAACTACATTTGACGGTGGTTATTAATAATATATAGTTGACTGCACCTCTCATTCATCCAATGGTGCATAAGCATGCCAAGATTTTTAAACGTTAACAATTAAAATATTTTATATTTATATAAAATAAATTCAATAACCGAATTAGTTTTTAGATTTTCACAAACCAAACTAGACTCTGTTTTAAACTGGCTTATTATATGAATTTGTGTATGTATTTCTAATTTTTACTTTTTTAAACTAGTACATTCTATGTCAATCCAGTTTGGTATTTTAAGTGTTGTCATTACGGTTGATTTAAATTTAATATAAGGACAAATAAATATCATTGATATTGTTAAATTGGGACATAACATGGTATGTAGATTGACATTAATATTGTGCTTGTATGTCAAGTAAATATTAAAAATATCAAATCAAATGACTAAGCTTTGCGTGTCAGAAATATTTGTGTATGTGTCATGTTATATATTGTGTTCCATTATTGTTGCTTTACGGTATTGTCGAAAAGCATTGAATATTATTTTTATCCTCTTCCTGATAGATTGTGGCAATAAACAACATAATGAAGAGGATTTTCGTTGTTGTAGTCATTACTTATTTGGACTCTTTGAATCGATTGACTTCAAAATTAATTATTATATGTGTTTTATTATTAGTGAATATTGTAGAAAGGAGAAGTAATAGGAATAGAATAACTTGGGATTATTATGGTAGGGTGCAATTAAGGAGGATATTAATTGAGTAAACTCAAGGGTCCATGTTGCAACAGGTCTGTCCCTTTTAAAGTAAGCTTATACGAATTCACACACACACAAAGAGAGAAAGTACAAAGTTGAAAAGGGATGGGAAAGTTAAACACACACACACACAAGCCACAAATCAAACCAATTCAAATCTCACACAAACAATAAATAACCAAAGTACATGATGTAATTTGCCATCAGCTTGATAGATAGTATAGTATATTCGTGAATCCAAACACAAAGTTGCAATTAAGGAAATTAAGCTAATATGTAATACCTAATAGCTAGTAAAATTGTAAAAGTGTGAGGAAGCAGTGAATAATGAATAATATGTATGGATGAGTAGAAGGAGCAAGAAAACATTACCAGATGGCATTGTAATGGATGTTGTAAGGAAAGAAGAACTAGAATTGGAGAAATTGCACTTCCATCCACACGCTCAGAGTCAACACTGAGAGGTGATGAAAAACAAACAGAGAAAAAGAAGATTTTGATTCTGTGTCAGTTTCACCACAAACACAAATGGACAAACCTAAGTGATGAACGTATTAGGAGTTAATAATGAACACATTTTACATGACTAAGGTTCAACAAGATTACAACCCTACATACCAATACAACTTGGTAATGCACAAAATACCCTAAACCATTAAATTACAACTCCCCTATATTTTTACATCTTTTATAATAAAATACCAAATACAATTAGAAGTACAATAAGCAAATCCACCAGTGCTTTCAACAAATTTTCCTTCTTTAAACAGCTAGAGCAGGTGGGATCATCAACCCACTTAAAGAAATTACAATTCTCACTTCTTTTGAAGTTGGGGCATCCATAGAACTTCCTTCCTAGATTTTGTTCTGTCCAAGACTCCCACAGTACAGGCCTCTTTCCACAGTCACACATCTTAGTATTTGCTTTGGATGAAGATGAAAAATGCATAAAAAACACACTTTGAGACCCACTTATGCTAGACCGATATCCACCCATGCTACCAATGTTGAAAAGTTCCTGTCATTTGCAAACAATGAATATCCCCCCTGCAAAAAAGAAAGAAATCGATAAATTGTAAAAACACACGGCACTCCAAAACGTTCCACTACAGCTGCAATCAAAAGCCTTTCATTCACAGCAAACGACAATGCGTGTTTTTCCCCAAACCCACAACGATGAAAAGAAAAACAAACATTGAACAAATCTGAGGTGAAGGCCAAGGGCAAAGATAGAGAGGCCAGGATCATAAGAATAGAAGAAATGAAGAGAAATAAATAAAAAAGATTGCACCATATTTAGAAAATCTTCCTCTATTTGCAAGGAGACTCACTATAGATAATATTACAACTCTTAAATAAGAATATTACAACATTGGTGATAGTTACAAGATTGATTCTTCTCAACCTCCCTATCTGGAGGATTCTATGTACCACTTCCTTAACAATAATAAACTCTTGACACTATACTGCTTATTAACTTCCTATTTTATACTCCATCTATTTTATTATTCAGTTACAAAGCAGTTACAAATATCCTACAAAACCATAACTGCCCACACCATAATGTCCCACTTACTTCCTATTTTATACTCCTATTCATTTTCTTATTCAATTACACAGCATTTAAAAATATCCTAATTGTTCCTTTTCATTTATATTTTATCCCTTATTACACAACATTTATTTTTTTTCTCTTATACATATGAATTATTAGGGGTTTCTTTAGGATCTTCACCTTGTCCTCAAGGTGAAAGGCTGAAAGCTGCTGCTGAATGGTAGCAAACGATTCACAAGAGTCTTCAAAAGATGGTAGATCAGTCCAATGAATCGATACTTCCATATCTCTTGAAAGGTTCACCCTGTGCTCTAACACCTGTTCAGACTAAAGTTGTAGTTTCCAGTCTTCTCACAATGTTGTAGGTAAAGGTTGGTGTTGAACCTACGGTGAAATAGCCTTCTTAAGAAGAAAAACATGGAAAATTGTATGCACCTTGTTGCCATAGGGTAATTCCAAGTGCTATGCCACTGCATTGATCTTTTTTTCAACCTTGTAAGGACCATAGAATCTAGGAATCAACTTCTCATTCACCTTCTTGGCTATAGATCGAAGTTTATATGGTTGAATTTTGAGCTAAATCCAATCGCCAACCTAGAATTCGACTTGCCTGCGGTGTTTATCAGCATAACAATGCATGCAGTCTTGTGCTTGTAACAAATAAGACTTCAAATCATCCAACATAGCATCTCTGTCTGCAGCAATGGAATTGACAGCCTCCACAGATGAAGGAATAGCTGAATGCTTGAGCACAATTGGAGGATCATATCCCATGTTGCATCGACACCGACACGGGATACGACACGACACTCCGACACATTAATTCTAAAAAGTGTTAAATTTCGACACTTTAGGACATGTTTTGATATTATATAATATTTTTAATTTATGTTGTGTATATTATATTTAGAATTCAATAATTTAAAAAAATAAAGCTAAACTTATAATACCCATTAATTTTGCAAAGAAACATAATTTATCCCAAATGTTTATATTAAATTCAATAAAATCGTAATCGTAATCTAACGAATCTAATAGTTGAAACTCAAAATGTAACGCAACGTAACTTTTGAATCTTTTTTTAGTCTTTCTAGCGAGTATTGGAGTGTCGGAAAATGTAGAAGTGTCGGTGAGTGTCGGGAAGTGTCGGACACGACACGTCAGAGTTTTTGAAGTGTCGGTGCTTCATAGATCATATCCATGCAAACCTTTGAAGGGAGTAAACTTAGTTGAACAATGATAATTTTTATTATACCAAAACTCCAACTTATCCGTTTCAACCATTGTTTGGACTTGCTACTTATAACAACCCTAATTCTCAAACTGTTTGATATTTGACAGTTACGTGAGATAGTGTCTAAATTCGGTGTCTGTTAAGGGAATTCAGTCAGTTGAATCATGAAACTATCATGATAATGGATGTAAGGATACAATTCATGTCTAACAAGTCAATTAGAACCTAAAAATAACATAAGTTGTGCTTAGAGACAAAATACAGAAAATTATGTAACAGGGGTATTTTGGTAATTTTGCAAACTAGGTCTGAAATGAATTATGACAGTCTAGTTAAATTCTCTGGTAAATTCTAAGGGTTGTATATATGTTTAATTTAATTAATTGATGCGTATAATAATTTAAATAAATAGGTCAAAGTTTGATTAATTAAAAAGTCAACTAGTTGAAAAAGTAAAGTTAAACTTTACACCTAAGCTTAATCTTTGGTCAAAGATGATTGTCTTGTTTTCTATGCTATATGTGATGTGTAATTATATTATTGTATGATTGGTTGGTCAAAAAATTAAAGTGGATGATGTGTAAAGTGAAAACCAATGAAAATTAAGTTACTTTAAAGCTTTGAAAAGTCAAAAATTGTGTGCTATTCTTTCTTTACAAGACCAATTGGAGTGCATTTCATGCACAAAAATCTGATGGGAGAAGTGTTTGACTTGTCTTGAAAGTTTGGTTAAAGCTGGATAAAAATATCTAAGTTATAAAGCTTAAAAAGTTATAAAAAGTAAAGCTGTAAACCTTTTAATTTCAAACCAATTGTCATCTTCTTATTCTTTCTTCAAGACACAAAATATTTCATCTTCTTCTACTCCATGACTATGGCATCCATGGTGAGTGAGAGCTTGTGAGAACTTGATTTCTATCCATTATTTCAAGAAAATTGCAACATGAAAAAGATTCCTTATGAGCTTGTGAACAAAAGCCCTCAAACCATACACTTCCTAGCCTTATATTGAGTGAGATAATCCCTCCTAAAGGCTGAATATGACAGCTATACCTTGGTTTTTTGGATGATTTTTGTTTGGATTTTTATGTTGGAAAAAGCTTAAGGTTACCTAAAGGAAGCTATACAAGGTAATTGCTAACAACTTTGTTGATTTGATAATGATTTATGAAGTGTTCTTGTGTTCAACATGAATTTCTATGTATGTTTATGATGAATTTTGAAATGATTTTGTGTTGAAAATTGGTTGTTTAATCTTGTAAATCAAAGACTATATCTTGAATTCTTAAAAATTAGCATGAATTAAACCTAACCCTAACTTTCAATTTCGGCCATGAATAGTAAATTAGGTTTTGATATGATTTGATGATGCTTGTATGTTAATTGATGTGGTGTGATGTTTAATTGATGATTTAAAGTTTGATTAATGATTTATATGTTAAGAAAAATGCATGCAAAGTGTTTATGTTCAAGTTATAAATTTGACTATGCATACTAAGTGTATGATTATGATGTGTTGATATATGATTGATGATGGAATTAAGGTTATCTGATGATTTGTTAATGAAATTGTATGATAAAATACAAATAAAATCCTAAGTTTTATCTATGTATACATTTCGGCCAAGTGTAGGTAAATTAGGGTCTATGTGCAAAATGATTAAAATCATTAATTGAATGTTTATAACATGAATTCAATTTGGTGTCATTGGATTACAGGTTGAATGCATAAAAGTCATGAAAATCTAATATGTATGTTTCGACCATTTCAAGTTAAATGGGTATCCATGATGTTATATATATTGGTGGATAATAAAGTGTATGTGAATGGTTGGTTTAAGTGTTTGAACTTGTAAAAGTAAATTGACACTTAAAGTATATAAAATCAATGATTTGAAAGCTTAAGTTCAAGTATATGTTTTAATGCATGACTAAATGTTAATGTGGTGTAAAGAATGGTGAATGAGAAGCATGAAAATATGTGTGAATGTGTGTGGATGTGATGTGTGAGATTGGGCCATGTTGGTTTTATATGGTTGGAATTGAAGTTAATTGGTAATTAAACCATAAAAGCTTAAATAAAGAGTGTGTAAGTAAGTTTGAATGATTAAGTCTCTAATTATTAATATGTGAATGTAGGTTTAACATAATATCAAGTGTAAGGTCTAGGTTTGACTTGTGGCATGGGCATGAATTGTCAAAGAGTGAATTTGTAAAGAGTGTAATGTGGATTGCACAAGATATAAATCTTGTGTTACAAGCTGTTGAGTGTATGTCAAGTCTGATGTATATCTGGGTAAAGGAGTGAATCGGGAGATACAGTGATTCCTGATCAGTGTTCGGAGGATTTGACTTGATTACTTGGTGTACAAGTAAGCTTGCTAGGAGCTACTAGAGGTAAGCTCTTGATTTAGGAGGATTCTTCCTTTTTGTTTGTTCTACCAGGATTTCATTATGTTGGAGGTATATCTGTATGTATGTGTTTTGTGAAGTCGTATATATAGTGTAGTTGCATTCATATAGATGATAACATGATTTAATGTGCTATGAGTTATGATATGTGGGTTCTTGTACAATGAACATTTTCATATGGGTCATGAATGCACCTGGATTGATTGCCTCTTGAGATTTAATTCTTGGAGTTATTTGTGCAGACGAGTAGTCTGATATTATTCTGTGACTATATGATGTATGCTATACTATGTATCTGACCTTTCATGCAGAAAGTGAACTTATGGATGGAGATTTCTCCATAAACCATGAATTTACGAGATTTATTTCTCACCCCGTGTTATGGGGATATATTTCAGGTATTCCGACAATTATTGATCAGTCATCTCAGGGCAAAAGGCCTGTGTAGAGTGGCTAGTGTTGGAGATGGATTTTGTATTTTGAACTGTGCGTATATGTATATACTTTTCTAGGCATATGTAGTATCCATGCATGTTGTCAGCTGTTATATTTTGAAAGACAAGACTAGTCTTTATGTTGATTATTTGTAATGGAGTTATGAATTTCAGTATGTATGTTGTGTATTCGCTTTAAGCCATAGTTCAGTACGAGGTATTTCAGTATATTTTTGTATCTGTTGCAATTTAAGTTTCGCAAGTTTAATTGTGTTCAGGACTGACACTGAGTCAAGTTCTGTATGAATTCATGAATGAATTCTAAGTCTGAAAATGTTTAATTATGTTTTGTGTAGATTTCCTGCAATATAAAACTTTGGATGTATTCGAATTACAGGTGTTATGTTCTTCGTAGGTTTTCTGTTCGGAATGGTCTCTATGTTCATATTAAACATTTGTTTGCGACAGAATTTTCTTGCTATTTTCTAGTAGTGTAACCGAACCGAAAAATCAAAAACCGAATAAATCGAAAAATTGAAAATTGAAAAAAAAACGCAAATTTAATTGGATTGGATCGGTTTTCGGATTGATTGATGAAAACCGATCCAATATATTAATTCCTCTACCTATTTGGGTCTTTCCCAATCATAGCCTAAAAATTTTTAAACCCAAGATTCATTAACCCATCAACTAAACCCAAGAAAAAATCTAGTCATATCTCATTAACAAAATTTCATTTGTGTAGAGCTTCATATCTCATTGCCCAAAATAAAAAATTATATTATTATTTACTGATACTTTTGTATTTAAAAAAAATTACCCAGCCAATTTATACAGAAGATTTTGCACAATAATCATGAAACATATTTTAGGATTTTCAAAAAACCGAAAACCGATCCAATCCAAATCGAAAAAATTGGATTAGATCGGATCGGATTTAAAAAAAAAATCCAAATTGAATGAATGATTATATGATCAAACTGAAGGGATTGGATCAGATGATTTTTTCTTCCAAAACCGATCCAATCCAGATCACGAACACCCTTGCTTGAATCAAATAATCCAAAACTATGATGTCACTTGTCAACGAGGAACATATTTTGGATTTTGTAGGAGTACTTATTTTCTTACTAAGAAAGGAAGAAAAAAGAGAGGAAGGAATATAGGTGGAAATAATCATACACATACGAATAATATAAGGGAAAATATTTTATAACGTTGCAGGAGGGTTATTTTCTCTTGTCGGTGACTCTTTAATTTTTGTGCAGTATTTTCTTTTATTTTTTTGGTTTTTTTAATAAATATAGGCCCCACACAATATATGTTTATGACATGAAATATCTATCTCCTACTGCATAAGAAAATAAAAACCCATATATAATGATGAAATATACCCAGAGTATTTGATTCTCCCTCAATACTGAAAATATTTTCGTGGAGGACTCAATGTATTAAAAGTTATGACGTGAAAGTGTGGAATCCAATGTTCAAGACATTGAATTGGGTTGAGCCCATGCTTTGGTAGTGTTATTTCCTTGTTGGGCTACTTGCCTTTTCCTTTGGGCTTGTATCTTCTGAGATTAATTATGATTCAAAATGGAGTTGGATTACTATATTAAATGTTGTTAGAGTTCATGAGAATATGCTTAAATATTCTCGACAATAATCGTACGCATGCTTAATTTACTCAACTAATTTATGCATCCATGTATCTCCATTCAAATTCCAATTCCAATCAGATTCTTTTAAGTGAAGTTGTCATATCAATGCTTCAATAAATAAATAAAGGAAAGAAAAAGCTTCTTGTTATAAATTTCAAGCAATAGATAAAGCATTAATTTACATTCATGCCATATGTGCATTATTTCTTGCCTGTTTCAATATCATTTTCACAGCTTAAGGTGTCAAACTTGTTGATTCTATACTTGCCAAAAAAAAAATTGTTTTAATTCGACACGGTGGTTACTTATTAAGTTTAAGGGTTTGTTTTTTTCAATATATAAAATTTTATAACGGTTTTCCGATATTTTTGGACGGAAATTATGATGTTTATATAATTTTAATTTATTTCAGAGTTATAATGGTCTTTATCATTCTAATTTTTTAATTTTCAACCCCAAAACGACATTGTTTCGATGAACATTAAACAAAATTATCTAAAATAACATCGAAAACTTTTTTCTCTAAGTTTAATTAGCCCAATATATAAAGTACAAGTGCCTCAACATATGTAACGGTTTTCCATATTGGTGTAGGTAAGTGAATATATATTTTTTTTTTTGAAATTGTTTCAAGAGTATCCCCTAGCCGAAAGTCAATGACTCTAATCCCCTCGAGGCGGAGAAATCACGCGATCGTGAATACAGCCTCTCCCAATAAAGTATTTTCTATACACACACCAGAATTGAAGTTTCCATCTATCTACCGACTACCAATTGTGCTAAGCTTTATTGGTAGGTAAGTGAATATTTTACTCCACATTTCAAAGCCCTACAAAAGAAGGAAAGGAGCAAGAAATCAATGGTACTCTCCGTTTCATTTCTTCCCCTAACAAGATCAATTTTATAAATCAGTCAAATTAATTCTTGCCATAAACTATTCCAAAAATTGGAAGAAAATGGTCAGGTTGAGAACTTTTCCTTCATGTTTTCTCTACCATATATGCTTGTAATGCCCTTGTACCTTGCTTCATTAATTTTCTTCAAGTGGATATAAATATATAATAATAGTACAATTGATTATCTATTACTTTATTCCAATGAAGCATATATGTTTTATGACTTTATGTATGTATCAAATCTTGTATATGATCAATGATCTGCAATCATTTCCACTATAATAAAAAGCTCTTATATAGAAAATAGAAAGAGTTTGGCTGCGTTTAAGCCGCCCCACCCATTAAGCCTTAAGCACTAAGGACTAATCAAACTGTATTAACATGGATTCCTACTTGATTACCAGTTAGCTAGATACCTACTTAATGACCAATCATATGGCTCTTACATGATGCACTTTGGCTTATATTATTTAGACAAGTGTGGCTCTTAAAGCTCAGGTAGGACTATATGTATGTATATATATGTGTTTCTGTTTGTTATATAAAGAAAATGTTTTCCAGTTTCGTGGGCAAAACCTCATTAATCCAAGAAAATTTTCTTTTCATGATCTAGAAATTTATTTTATTTGAGTGGTTTGATTATTATAGGCTGATGATAATCACGAAATCGGGAATGGTGGAAGAGAGATTTGAAATTGAGAACTTTGTTTTGGTATATGTCTGTACTCAAAGTGGTACATAGATGTCTCCCGTGAGGATGAAGTATATTGATATAGAGAGATGTCCACAGTAATCATGGTAGAGACCAAGACACTAGTGGAGCTTCCCATGTATGTGCTGAAGGGGGGATTGTGTGTGTATGACAGCATATGAGAGGAGTGGGGAAGAAGAAGATGATCCTCTCTCCAAGTGTGAGAGGGGTATTTAGAGAGAGAGTCATCTCTTTCATGGGGGCTTGAGCTGGTCAGCCCATGAGCTGTCTCATCTGGCTACCCACTGTCAGTGTACAGAGGCAGCAGTGCAGGATGGGGAATGACTCAATGTTGAGTCTCTATGGCTGGCCATGGGTGCCCTCTAGAAGGTTCTAGACTGTGGGTTTTGAGAGGTTGGACCCATCTGGTGGACCTAATGTAAATTGTATCTAGAACAATTTTAATGTAAAGTTTATGTACAATGTTTCTAATTCTTCAATTTAAAATGATCTATAATTATTATTATTTTAAAAGTAATTTATAATGGGCGCATTTTATTTTACTATTATCATATCTTTATAGCTGTGGGTGCACTATATCAATAATGAATTTTTTCGTAGAAACTATCTATTGTCGGATAAATATGATATAAATTAATTAGTGTGACTTTCACCTAATAGTTTGAATTATTGGGTTGAATTGGTTGCTTTTAATAGTATGAGTTTGATTCTCACTTTCATGACCAATTTATTAATAAATAATTAAATATATATTTTTTAGCATAGATAGATGAGCATATACATTGTCCATCCTTCAAACTCAGAATCAATCTTTATGTAGAGAAATGTTCAATCGGCCCTTATATAGAGAAATATGTTAAAAAAATACAAATATATAAAACCATTAATTTAATTTTCACATGCTAAATTAAGTTGTTGAATTGAATTGATTAGTTTATATCTATTATAAATGATATCTTTGCAACTTATAAATGTCTCACTTGAATCAGTTGAATGGACGCTCCCCTGAGGTTTGGTATAGATGATTATATATTCAAATCTCTCTTGCTGCTTTTTTCTTAAATTTCTAATCATAATCCATAATAAAAAATGTACAAAAATACATTTTTCTTTTATTTGATGATATTTTTAACAGTATTTATTAAAGTAACATAATTGAAAAGTGTGATGTATCCACATATTTATTTTAGCTGTTGTTGTTTCGAAATTCACCTGGAAAAAGACGAAGCACAAGTCGTTATATAAAGGGGGAGAAAAAAGTAATTGAGGTTACCGGTGGTTACCTCCTGGGTTGATAAGTACTAAGGAATAAGTATTCTTCTATTAAATGTAGGGAAAAACCAAAAAAAAAAAAAAATGTAGGAAAAAAACGAGATTCCAATGATATTAATCATAAAAAATGGATAAAATAAATACTAGGTTACTATTAGAGGAGTATTGAAAATGTTTTGATTGAGAAGAAATCCACATCTATAGGCAAACTAGGCTTTGTAAAAGGTTGCAACAGTGATTTTTACCACATATATGATCTTACTCTGTTTAAGGACCCGATGAGTTTTTTTTTTCCTTAAAAATTTGTTTTTTTTTAAGAAAAAAATGACTTGTCATTTTTAGTTCGTTTGGATGTGCTTTAAAAAAAAAGCATAAGTCACAAAAAAGCCAAAAATCTACTTTTGTTCATAAGCTTAAAAATTTCAACTTCTAAGAATAAAAGAAGTCAAAAACCAAATATTTTTTTTCAAAAACTAAATATTTTATAAAAATATAAATAGATTTAACTTTTATAAAAAATACTTCTAAAAAAATAAGAAAGAGATAAAAGTTATATAAAAAAAATTGCAACAGTCAAATGTGCTATAAAAGGAAGTTGCAACAGATAAGTCATGGTGACAACAATTAGGAGTAACGTTGGGTGACCAAAGCCCCCACTTAGCTCATAGTATTTTTTATTTTTTTTGGATAACATTTTATTTTATTTTTTGCTTGTGACCATACGTATGCATACATAAAATCAATGAATACATACCCTCCCCACAACGCACAAAACCTAAAAAATTTATTCGCATCTACGCATGATTGTCATCACATGAATCCCGAGTTCCCAACCAAAAATGCTTATTTATTCATTGATATTTAAAAGAAGGTTTTATAATTCTCATGTGACATGAGAATTGAAATATCATGTTATAGAGATAAAAAACATGTGGGATCCATATGTTAGAAAAAATTATATGTAGGACCCATATCAGCACAGGAATCGAAGGGTGTGTAGGAAAGTTTCAATTCTCATGTTAAATAAGAATTATAAAACCCTTAAAAGAAAAGCAACCAACTAGTATAAATTATGTCAAATTGCATTTTCTCGCTCAACAAATGTAAGTTGAGTTACTTTCCCCACATTAGTAAATGTAGATGGATATAGAGAGGAGTCATCACTCTGTCTCAATTTGCTAAAAGGCATTTGAATTCATTTCCTTTCCAAAAGAAGGAGAGAAAAAAAAAAGGAATTAATTTAACTCCAAATGAAATCTTTTGTTCGTGCAGGCCAAGGTTAGGCAAGGAAAACCAATCAAATAAATAAACCACGTTGGTCTCTACATGGGGTCTGAATACTAAATTACAATCCCCACTTAATGTAGTGTTGTCTTTCTTTCTCTCACATACACACACCTGCAACCAAGTGTAAGTTTATTGCGTAGTGATTAAACTAAAGTTTAAAGTGTTGCTGTCTTTAGTCTGTGTTGAGATTTATAATAGTTGAAAAAGCATTCCTGATTTAAGGGCGTGGTGTTGGTGGTAGGAGAATCAGCAGCATGTCCCTTTGAAGCATATAGAGCACAACAAAAATAATAACCTATATCCACAATCATCATTATTAGTACTCCTATTCCGTATATTTTTTATTTTTTATCAATATCAACCTAAATTACTCTACTAATTTAGTTTTGGGTTTGAACCTTTCTATTATTTCTTAGAGTTACGACTCCCAAGAATCAAACTCAATATTCATTAGGCAAGACAAATCTTAAAGCCTTGTTGGATCATCACCAAACCAACAACTCTTGACCCCTTTAAAAGTTTGATTTGGGTATCATTTCTCAAACCTTGTTGAAAGTATTGTATACAGAGTAGTCTATAGTATATAAGACAACTTGTTATTAAATAATTTGGTTTGACTCAGAGTGAAACTGACCACTCAATGTTCTATGCCACTCAGTTACAAGATCCATTTACTTGGTGATGTATGTTGATGACATTGTCATTACAGGTAATGATCATCATGACATTATTCAAGTAAACTAGCATCTTAGTCATCACTTCAAGCAAGGGATCTTGGTAATGTTTGATATTTCTTAGGCATAAAGACAGTCCAATCTAAGGATGGTATTTTATATCTCAGAGGAATTATGTCATGGATATTCTTGAAGAAACAAATTTTGTTGAATGCAAAGCTAGTTGACACTTCTATGGATCCAAATGTCAAGTTTATAACAAATCATGGGGAGCCATTCTCCGATCCTGAAATGAGGGGTGTAAATCAACCAATCCAAACCGATTTAAACTGCAGTGACCGAAATGAAAAATCGATAACCGAATAAGCCGAAAACCAAAAAAAAAATCCACAAATTTTAATTGGATTGGATCGGTTTTTGGATTGGTTGATGAAAATTGATCCAATCCAAACCGATCCAATATATTAATTCCTCTCTACCTACTTGGGTCTTTCTGAAAAAATTCTAAACCCAAGACCTATTAACCCATAAACTAAACCCAAGAAAAAATTTAGCCACATCCTATCAGCAAAATTTCATCTGTGTAGAACTTCATATTTCATTGCCCCAAAAAAAATTATATTATCGTTTATAGATGCTTCTGTATTCAAAAAAAAACTTTACAAAGCTAATATATACAAAAGATAAGTTATTTTCACAATAATCATGAAATAAATTTTAGACTTTTCAAAAAACCGAAAATCGATCCAATCCAAACAGAAAAAATTGGATTGGATCGGATCGAATTTGGAAAAAAATTCAAACCGAATGGATGATTACATGATCAAACCAAAGACATTGGATCAGATGATTTTTGCTTCCAAAATCGATCTAATCTAGACCGCAAACACCCCTACCAGAAATGTATAGAAGATTAGTTGGAAAACTGAACTACCTCACTTTCACTAGCCAAGACATCTCATTTGCGATTAGTATAATGAGTCAGTTCCCCCAATTCTCCTTGTGAAGATCACTGGTATGCAATAATTCATATTCTCAAGTATATCAAGTTAGCTATAGGAAAATGTCTTTTCTATGGGGACAAAGGTCATACTAAAGTCATTGGATACTCAGATGTTGATTGAACATGGCGTCCTACTGATAGGAGATCCACCTCTGGATGCTATTTGTTTATGGGAGATAACTTAGTCTCTTGGAAAAGTAAGAAACAGAGCATAGTTGCCAAATTGAGCACTGAAGCAAAGTATCACTTCATGTATACAACCATTTATGAACTTATCTGACTAAAGCAACTGCTCAAGGAACTAAAATTTGGTCATAATGAGGTAGCAACTCTCATTTCCGATAATCAAATTGTCTTGCAAATTGCATCCAATCCAGTAGTATTTCATGAGAGAACTAAGCATATTGAGATAGATTGTCACTTCATCGGTAAGAAAGTCTTATTAGGGGAGATTGTTACATAGTTTATCAACTCAAATGATCAACTAGCATATATATTGACCAAGTCCTTAAGTGGTCCTTGAATAGGTCATATATGTAATAAGGTTGGAACTTATGATTTATATGCTCGAACTTGAGAAGGGGTGTTGAAAGTATTGTATATAGAATAGTCTAGTTATAACACCTCACAATTCTAAATTAAATATTAAAATATTAAGTGAGTAATTAAGTGAAGGATTAGTGAAAATCCTAAAGATTAGGCCAAAATACAAAGAAAGGACAAAACGGTAATTAGCAAAACGGTAATTAGCCAAAATACAAAGAAGGTCTCAGATGATAAAAATAACACTAGAAATGGATTCAGAACGAAAAATTGAGTGGATAAGCAAGTTTCAGAAAAATCAGTGAATAATGTTTTTCGCGGGTAAAAATATCGCGGTACGATTGCACCGTAAAACGTGCCAATTGAGTTTTGAGCTCTAGGTTTCAAATATGAGTTATAAATGGTTTATAGAGTTAGGAAATATGATTTTGATAAAATTTGATGGAGTTAAGTCAGTTTGGGGAAGCGTGCCAACGGCGCGCGCAACAGTTTAAAATAGCATTTTCTCCGAACGATTGGAAAACTCCAGATTCATCTGATCAAGGGTAATTAATGGACAATGGTTAATTTTAAAAATTAGAGTTTCTAAATGGGTTATGAAATTATAGACGTTTAGTGGAATCGGAGGGAGTTTTGAATTAGTTTGAAATCGCGTGAGGTGGCGGTGGGGCCCACCTCACTTAAGTCACTTAAGACACATGTGCATATGCACTATTCATCATCTCCCACCCTCACTCTCTCTCTAAAAATCGTGACTCTCTCTCCCCTACCATTTCCACTTCAAATTTTCATTTCATCATAACTAAGTCATTTTAGCACCAAATCAAGTGATTCTTGTCTTGAAACTTGATGGAAAAACACCTTCTAAAGCCATTGGTAGTACTCTTGAGCCTTGAAACCGTGTATTTGGGGAGATCAAAGCCATTTTTAGATTCGACCCATTGGAGAAAAATTGGATGTTCATGGAGCTTTTGACCTTCCATTGCTTGGTGGAGTCTTGGGGTAGCATCTAGCCTTGGTTGTGAGTATATTTTCATCCCATTTACATGGTTTGATTGTGGTTGATTTTCATAAACCCTAAACTTTGATGTTTGATGTGTTGTGTTAGAGAGCTCAAATGGAAAATATGTATTAGATGATAATGCCTTAGAATGATGTATTAAAGCTAGAAATGCTATGAAAAATTTTGGTGAAAAAAGTGGATTTTTAACTTAGTGAATTTTGAGGTCATGACTTTGAATTTTGAAATTTAGTGTTGGACTTTGATTGATGAGTTGTGGATGATATATGTTGAAATAATGGTGTTGTATGGAGTGTGCAATGATAAAAAAATGGAATGAGGATTCTTTAGAAAGTCAAAGTGTGCCAATCGACCATATAGAGAATTCTAGGAAATTGATGTGGTTTGTGTTGATTGGATAATGTATCAAGTGTTTAATGGTATTAAAATTGGTTGTGTGGTGGTTGGAAAGTAGTAGAATCCATGGAAAATAATAAGTTGTCATTAGGGACATAAAAGAACCTAGAGTAAATTATTTAGCAAAACGACGCTTAAAAGACGTAAAACGGCGAAACAACAATTGAATTGGCCTCATGGCAACCATAGGATGAGTAATAAAATGAGAGAAAAATTTAGAAAAAAAAATCTCAAATTAACACTAATATGGCCGAACCATCAAGGAGGACGGGGAGGATTTCGTGTTTTTCGCGTTTTGATGAAAATTGACGTATACTGATGGCTGTATATGGTTGCATAGTTTGCCGTACGTCAACTTGAATCCCGAACAGTGAATCAGTGGATTTTCCTTAGTCCTGGACCAAGTGGATTGAGGTAAGTGATTGAAACAATGCATGTTTAATTGTGAATTAGCATGTATTGTTTGAGTTTTAAGTGATTGGGAATGTCCTCTGTGTAGGCATTCTGTTGTGTACCAAGTTTGAGGAATAAGCTGCTGCAGAGCTAAGTGAAATAATATATAAGGTAACCTCTTGGTACTGGGGCTTGTTCCCCTTGTGTGTTCCACCACACCCATTGAGGGTGATGGTAGGAAATGTGTATGAGTAGTGTAGAACAGCATGAGCATGCATTTAGCATTTATGAGGGTACTTATGTACTGGATCTCTGGCCAGTAGATAGTTAGCCTTCGGGCAAGTTCCGAACTTCCACTGGATAGGTCTCCGAGAGGGAGTTCCAGTTGACCCAAGGTCGTGGTGTGTAATCCGGATAGGAGCACACTAAGAAGTCTCGGGTGTTGTGGATGGGAGGGGTACCTTGGTTGTGGTTCTAGGAACACATCTTGGATGATACCCGTAGGCTTATATGCCGAGGACGTTGTGTGGTATTGGTAGCTACCATCCCGCTTCGTCATAGTTTGTATTCTGATAATCCCCATTTTCTCTAAATCCCTTGCTTTATCCCGTTTTAAGCAATGTTGTTTTATAGTATTTATATGCATTGAAGTGAACCATTGGGCGGAGTTTTCTCCAGAACCTCTGGGTTAGTGAGATATATTCGTATATCTCACCCCGTCTCGGGGACTTTATTTCAGGAGGTAGCAGTGGCACAGGAGTGGCGGGCAAGAGGCCCATAGGATGAGTCATGAAGCATTATCATAGTATTTTATATCATTAAAGTTCATGTTAAAGTTGTAAATTAAAGTATGAGTTTATAAGTTTAATTTAAAGTTTGAAGTTGTAAGTTGTAACATGCAAGTTAAATGTTGTAATTATACAAAGGATGCAAGATGTATTATGATGGAAGGGCATTAGGCCTATTTTAAGTTTATGATTACTTGTATGATGAGAATATGCATGAAATTGAAGTAGGTGATTGAAACTATTTAAGGATTTAAAGTGAGCCATATTGTGTAATAAATATGAACTGTGTTGGGTTGTAAGAGCCCCAAGGCATTGCTGGTCCTTGTGTGTGCCACCCAATGATTTATAATGATTATTAGGTACATTTGAGGTCACATAACTACTAGTGCAAATTGGGGATTTTTGTAAACACAAAGGAAACTCTGGCGAATTTTCTGTAGAATTGGCATATTTTAGGTGAACTTCGGGAGAGCATATCTCCCTCCATAGAGGTCCGATAGGGACGTGCCATACGCCATTTTGAAGCTTGAGATGTCCCCTATATTTTTTTCAAAATCTTAGAATTGTTATATGGTGCGCAGCCTTGTGCAGGCCATGGAAGGTTGCTGCCCTGTTTTGCCCTGCACTTGGGGGCTGTTCTGGACCATTTTGGGAAATTTATTCCCGCTTTGTTTCTTAGTCAAATTAAGTGTATGATATATCAAATCGAAGATCGAGGTATCTAGTTTATGGTATAAAAATTTGAGAGCAAATAGATGAGTGGATTAGGTGCAGAAATTCAAGGAGGGAGGGATGTTTGGAGCTGTTTTGGGGTTGGTTGGCTGTTTTGCATGTCCAACTTCAAACGGCGATAACCGGAGCTAACGAGCTCGGAACCAAGCGTGTGATAGCTTTCTAGAAAGGTAATTAAGTAAGGAAGAAAGATAGAACGTTTTGAGGGACTGAATTTTTACTGTGCATCCGCAGAAATTTAGAGACCGAACTATGTTTGGATGTGTAGAACACACAAAAGTGTAAATTGGCTAAGTGGATTTATGGGAACCCCTTAGTGTCTTATTATAAGTAAAGTAAACTATAAAAATAGTATAGACAAGTATTCCTTAAGAGTTTACAGTTAAGGTTACAGCTTTTAATTATTATGCTTTTTTATGTTTTCAACTGCTCGCGTAATAATGGGGAAAAATTTATTCGCATTTTTATAAATGAATTGTAACTGCGCTTAATATCATAATTAATGTTAACAATACCGGTGTACAACGGGCTATTACACTAGTATATAAGACAAAGTCTCACATCATGTAATTCTTTGTGTATTCTATTTTACTCAGTTATATAATAATGCATCTGCTGCTCATCTAAAGATCGCTGATTATCTCATATCTTTCGCTTCCTGCTTTCTTAATAAACCTTTCTATCTCTAATAATAATAATAATAACATCCTTTCATATTCATTTTCATGTGTATATATAATAATTGTAATACCTTTATATAATTTTTTTCCATTAGGTGATGGATAAGCTTTACATATTCGATATATTGAAAAATATCTCGAATGTTATTTACATAAATTAGTAGACTAAATTTATAAATAAAAATAATTTATTGTTTTATATTAAATAATTGCATAAATTCTTATACTAAATAATAATATATATGTTGTTAATTGTCGAAGCCTATATAGCTTGTATTAAAAAAAATCTATAATAAGATTTTCCATACAATTTGTTACCTCTCACTAGCAAAGCCATGACTACAATTTTTTTTTTAATTAACAAAAGGAAGTCTTTTCACATAGCAAGGGATACTGGTAATTTAGCACACAATTGGTCATTACATTAAAGCAAAGTTCATTTGATTATCAATGTCAGAAAAACATGTGTCTAATTATGCACAAGTACAACATAACACACACATAACTAAAATGTGATTGGCTTTTTTGTCATTTGTCTCTTTACCTATGTCCATCTCCTCTGAAGGATACGTACACCACACCAACGTAGTTTATATATCCGAGTTAAGATTATAAAAAGGACAATGATTAGGGGCATTAGTAACTTGGACCTATTAAAATAAGTGAACCTAAAGAAGTGTACTTCTTCTTCTTTTTTATTTTGGTAATACTTCTTTACTACTAGTTGAAGAGGCAAAACCTTTATAAATAATTGTCCGAAGAATATATATTTTTTATATCTAACAAAGTCAAAATAGATTCCTAAGACTATTTAAGTTTAATGGAAAGGACTATAAGAGATATGTTTTCAGCTAATAGATAAATATATTCATTAGATACATATATGATATATAATCTTTTTCACCAGAAATTCTCTTTTAAATGAACAATCATAATTCCTACCTTTTTTAAAGTAAAATTCTTGGATTGAGATTTATGTCATATAGTCAGAATTTACGTACACCTACCTTCTTAAAAGTAAAATTAATGGATTTTGTTATGTCATATTGTCAAAATTTAGGGATACTTAGTCCGGGACAGTACCACTATATGTGGTGGAAATTTTAAGTAGTGCAGTAAAACAAATGATAAAAAGATACCTGCTCGAGTTAAAATTTGCTTAAGGAATAAGCTAAATTCCATAAAACCTAGTTAGGGTCTTTTTTAAAGATCACCCAATACATTTAATCCAAATGATTAACTCCCTTATATTATTAAAGGGACTAGTATTTTTCCTGTAACTTGAAATAAACTTATCTTATGCAACCCAAAAGCAATGTCATTTTAGGGAGTTTGGGAAAAAATTGGTATTTTAGTAAAATTACATGATACTAAAGAAAAGTAAAATTACTAAAATACCATCTCTCTTGTTCCAAACTCTCGAAATGACGTCATTTTGGGGCTGCATAAAATAAGTTTATCTATGTTGCAGGAGAAACATATTTCCCATTATTAAATCACAATAATTAAACATATTTGATAATTTTAATACAAAAACATCCTTCTCCTCTTCAATCCCTTCATTGTAATAACCCGTTGTACACCGGTATTGATAACATTAATTATGATATTAAGCTCAGTTACAATCACAACAAATAATTTGTAAAAAAGCGAGTAAACTTTTTCCATTTTATTACGCGAGCATTTAAAACAATAATAAAGCGTAATAAATAAAAGTTATGACCGTAACTATAAAATCTCTACGGAATAATTATTTAAACTACTTTTATAAAATATATTACATCCCTCAAGTCACTAAAGGGTTCCCATAAACCCACTTAGCCTAAATCTTACTTTTACGTTTTCTACCTATTCAAATATGGTTCGGACTTTTAATTACTTCGGACAATCCGCATGGCGTGAACCTCTCATCTTTTAGTATGATACTCTAGACTTAATTACCTTTCTAGTAATTTATCACATGATTCATAAATTTCTCGTTTTCCCCGAATATCGCCGTTTAAAGTTGGACAAGCAAATTTGTCAGCCATCCTGAAACCGGCTCCAAACAGCCTTCACTCAATCAATTATTCTTGAAAATCCACTCAACCAATTGCTCTCAAATTTGAATACAGTAAACTAGACATCTCAATCTTCAATTTTACATATCATACGCTTAATTTGACCAAGAAATGAAGCGGGAATAAAATTCCAAAAAACTGCCAGAAACAGCCCCTGAACAGGTGCGTTCTGGACAGTTCGTCTTCAATGGTTTCTACAGGGCTGCGTACAATCCAGAAAATCCCCAAATTTTCCCACAAGGTAGAGGACATCTCAAGATTTAAAATGAAATATGGCATGTCCCTATCGGACCTCTGTGGAGGGAAATATGCTCTCCCGAAGTTCGCCTAAATTCTGCCATTTCTAGAAAATTTGCCAAAGTTTCCTTTGTTTTTCCTATAATCCCCAAGTTTGCAAAAGTGTTCTATAACCTCAATTTGTACCTAATAATCATTGGGTGGCACACAAGGACCAGCAATGCCTTGGTGATCTTACAACCCACACTATTTATATCCGATTTAATCATTATACATGTTACGATTTTAGTTTTTATTTTATTTTATTATTTTGTTATTATTGTTATTTAGTTACTAGACTAGTATTTGAATTTATTTGAATAAGTCTTAGCAGTTTCCATGAGCCTAGCAAAGTGGGTAGAGGTAGTTTTAGATGGTTCCTATTTTCATGCATTATGGCTTTCATGTGTAATTGTCTATTTAATTAGAGTTTTGATTAATAAAACAGAAGAGTAGAAAATATTAGTTTGGCACTGTGTGCAAGCAAGAGGTCAGGCTTCCTCAATAAAGCATAGCAAGAGGTCAGGCTTCCTCAATAAAGCCAAATTTGCATTTTTATTTATTGTGTTCTTAACAATTGGTATCAGAGCTCAGGCATGGACAAACGAGTGCAGAAATTGGAAGACGCGGTCCAGTCTTTGTCGGAGCAATTCAAGGAGATGTTCAACCAATTCTCCAACCGGTTGGATGTCTTGGTGGCTAACAGGCCCAACACCCTCTCATCTGCTATGGGGCTGGCAAAACTATACAATGCCTGCGATCAAAAGATCATCTTTCTTGCTCAGAATGTGCAACAGACCATGACAGTCTGCGACACCAAGGTTTCACCTTTATCCACTCCCACCAGCGGTGCTGCAAACTTGGGCAGTGGCACCTCCTCCTCGACTCTCATTCGTTGTAATGACACATTCACTCTAGGCCATCGCTGCAAACAATTGTTCACCATCCAAGTAGTGAGAAAAGGGAGCGACAACAAGGCGATGATGGATGAAAGTGAAGGAGAAAATATATTGAAGATGATTCAATAACTTGAAATTGATTTTACTCTTGGGGACAAGAGTGATTTTTAGGGGGAGGGAATGTTACGATTTTAGTTTTTATTTTATTTTATTATTTTTTTATTATTGTTATTTAGTTACTAGACTAGTATTTTAATTTGTTTGAATAAGTCTGAGCAGTTTCCATGAGCCTAGCAAAGTGGGTAGAGGTAGTTTTAGGTGGTTCCTATTTTCATGCATTATGGCTTTCATGTGTAATTGTCTATTTAATTAGAGTTTTGATTATTAAAACAGAAGAGTTGAAAATATTAGTTTGGCACTGTGTGCAAGCAAGAGGTCAGGCTTCCTCAATAAAGCAAAGCAAGAGGTCAGGCTCCTCAATAAAGCCAAATTCGCATTTTTATTTATTGTTCTCGTAACAACAGCATTCATGCTTACTTTCTCAATTTAACTTATTTCAATCACAAAGTCCGATTGCATGCATCTTGCAACATAAAACATAAATAAATCCTAAAATAGGCCTATTTCCCTTTCATCATATTACATAATCAATCCAATTTCACCAGTTCATGGCATCACACTAAAAATTTCACTAAGTTATCATCAATTTTCACCAATAAATTTTATTGCATTTATGACTCCCACACATCATTTTAAGACATATTTATCTAATACGCAATTTTCATTTGAGCTCTCTAACTACACAAATCATACAAAGTGATTCTAGGGCTTATGAATAAAATCAATTAATCCAACTAATAGAATGTGATGAAACTTACTCAATAGCTTGGCCTAGGACTCCTCCAAGACATACTAAACCATTGGACCTCCAATCAATTCCATGAATGCAAATCTACACCAAAGGGTCGCGGGTTGGGGGGGGGGGTTCTCAAAATCTAGTGGGTTTCAAGACTCAAGACTACCACCAATGTGTTTGGAAGGTGATTTCCAATATATTTCATGACAAATTTCACTTGATTTGATGAAGTTAGAAGGGAAAGAATTTTGAAATGAAAATGGGGTGGGAGAGAGAGAGAGGCCGCGGGTTTTGATGGAAGGGAGAAGAGAAGGTGATGATGAATAGTATCTAGGGTTATGTGTCTTAAGTGATTTTAAGTGAGGTGGGCCCCACCGCCACCTCACGCGATTTCAAACTAATTCGAATTTCCCTCTGATTCCACTAAATGTCCATAAAATCATATCCTATTTAGAAACTCTAATTTTTAACATTAACCATTGTTCTTTAATTACCCTCGATCAGATGAATCCTGAGTTTTCCAGTCGTTCGGAGAAAATGCAGTTTTAAGCTATTACGCGCGCCGTAGGCACGCTTCCCCAAACTCACTAATTTCTGTCAATTTTCATCAGAACTCATATTTCCTATTCCTATACACCATTTATAACTTATATCCAAACCTAGAGCTCAAAACTCAATCGGCACATTTTACGGTGCAACTGTATCGCCGTATTTTTACCCAATAAAAATACTATTCACAGAATTTTCTAAAACTTGCCTAACCACTCAATTTTTCATTATGAATCCATTTCTATGGTTATTTTTATGATTTGAGATCTCCTACTCAATTTTACTTTACTAGGGTTGTGTGTTTGGCAAATTACCGTTTTACTCTTCCTTTGTATTTTGACATGATTTTCAGGATTTTCACTAATCCTTCCCTTTAATCAATGTTTAATACATTAATATATAATTTAGAAATGCGAGGTTTTATATTCATTACCTACTTTTGTCGAGTCACAGCTCTTCTCCCGCCATCTAAGTGTATTGGGGCTGCTTACCTAAGTGTATTGGATTCCATTTCCATTGGGGCTGCTTTATGGTCATCTGATCACCAGAGTTCTTTGAGCACACGAGACCGAATATGTTTCCTCTACGCAATGAATCTCTTGTTTCTAAGAATTAGAGTCCAACCCCTCTAAATTGGTGTCTTCCTCTTTTTGGAGGAAAAGCCCAGTGGACACTTTCACTACCAAGAAGAGTGAAGCGGGTGTCGCAAAGTCATCATTGACACTGACGAATGTGTTGAAGGGTTTTGTAAGAACATGAATCGTTAAATTTGAATTTTAAAAATTTAATAATAATTAAAAGAGAATTATTAGATGGGAGGTTTAATTGTTTGAAATTAAATCAACCTTTTGAGAAAATTATGAACAATGTCATTTTGGGGTAAAATTGTGAGTAGGAAAATTATTCGAAAACTTAAAGAAAATAAATTGTGATTTTAGGAAAATATTTTAATAATTAAATAATTTAATTAGAAGAAAATTCTAATTATTTAAATTAAGTCAATTTTCTATGAAAAGTGTGGATACTACGCATTTCTCGGTAAAAATTATAGTAGGAAAAATTAAAGTAACCGAAAACCTAAGAATAAATTAGGGGTTAAGACTCCATAAAATTTGTGAATTTAAATTGACAAGAAAAAAAATGCATAAGTCAAATAACCATGTGTTAAGAAGAAAATAAAATTTAAGTTAGTAGTTTGAGTGTATAATTACCCATTAAGTTAAGCAGACACACCTAAAATAATCTAGAACTACTCTCTTCCCTGTTTACTTCATTTCTTCGTTTTAGAAAAGTCAAGACAACTGCCCCTTCCTCTCTTCTCCCGTAGGGTTTCATCTTTTCTTTTGAAACTAGCAAGAACGCTCATCAATCTCCCACCTTTCATCAACCCACGATGAAGATAACCTAAAGTCTAGAGTTTTAAGGAGAAAACCCCCATATTGGGGAGTTTTGATTGCTGATTTTGGTCTAGAGAGTAACACTCCTCCCTTTTTGAAAGCTTGGGCACTTGTTCTTGCTTGGATGAAGCTTCTTGGTAAGAAAGACATGAACTTTCTTTAGATTTTCATGATAAATGGAATGATATAGGTTAAAGGTTGAGTCTTGAGATGATTTATATGTTTATGATATGAGAAAATATTCATTATGTCTTGAAATGACCTTGGGAGATGATTGTACAACCTTTTTTGCTAAGAAAAAGTAGAGTCCTTCATTTGTTTTTTAAAAAGGGAAAACAAAATTATAATAGTGATTTTTCTGATTGAACACTGTCTGTATTTTCTCCATACCTTCAGTTGTAGACCTTGGATTTGAACATACTGTAGTATTTTGAAAATCTTATAATTATACCTACAAATTTTATGCTGGGTCGAGATCTGATTTGCTGGTTAATGGGCTGTAAATCGTGCCAAAGTCCTTGGGACAGTGTTGTTATGAATTTCAAGCCTGTTTCAGAAATTCGACCATATCTGGAGTCACAGGTATCGGTTTGCCCCATTCTTAAGTATTTTGAAAATATAAGACTCTAAGCTAAAAAATTTATGAAGAAGTAGAAATCCAATTTTAATATTTGTGTAGCTTAAATTGGTCATGAAGTTAAGATAATGGTGTTGTCATATTCACTAGGCAGGAACATATTGTATTAAAATGGGCATAACTTGAGCTATAGAGATTCAAATTAAGTGAGGCTTGAATTTATGTAAAGCTATCTCAAAGATATTTAATTCTGAAAAGTTCTGGAATTTTTACATAAATGGATCAATCCCAGTTTTAGTTTAAATTCGTTGTATTGTGTCCGAAAGTTCAATTTGCAATAGTTGGTTTGAAAAAGACATAACCTGAGTTATACAACTCTAATTGAGATATATAAATGTCGTTGAAAAGCTTGAGAGGTCTAATCTAGCATATTAAAATCTTAGAATTTTTTGTAAAGAGTTGCAATACCTATTTTAAAAATGGTAAACATAGTTTAGTGTCGAATTCGCCAATAAAGTCAGTTCTTTCAGATTGTTCTTTAAGGAAATGACTTGTTGACTCTACTGTGCTAGTAAATAATGTTTTAAGGATATGGAACCTTAAGAAACTAGTATGGACCCTTGTGAAATAAGTGTAAGGTATAAATTGAATGATTACGCTAATGGCTTTGGAGAAATCCTTAAGTGTCATAAATTGCAAAAGACAATGTTGACGTCAATGTAGTAGACTAGCACATATTCTAATTGCCTTTACAATTCTAAAATAGGTTATGATATTGCTAGAGCTTCTGATTGTGATCTCTTGGACACTAGGATTTCATTGAAGGACACTACGATGAAAGGTAAGCTTTCGGACATTGGGATTCGTCCCTTTTGTTCCACCATGCTTCGAGGCAGTTAAAGCTTTATGAGGAGAACTACCCGACTCATGATTTGGAGTTGGTTGCTATTGTTTTTTCCTTTAAGATTTGGAGGCATTACTTGTATGGCATGAAGTTTGCAGTATTCAGCGATCATAAGTGTTTGAAATACATGTTCGATCAGAAGGAGCTGAACATGAGACAGAGGAGATGGATGGAATTTTTTAAGGACTACGACTTTGAGGTGAAGTAACACCCAGACAAGCCAATGTGGTAGCGGATGCTTTTAGTCGGAAATCCGTTAGTCTTCAAGTTTGATGATTAATGACTTTGATGTGATTGAGAAGTTCCGAGACCTGACTGTGACCTCTTTGTTTGGGGGTGCACTTTTGGAAACGGAAACTGTGAGAGTTGAAAATGAGTTAATGGACAAGATCAAAGAGGCATAGGTGCAAAGAGAATGCCTTGACTATGTGAAGAACCAACATGGTATGTCTTGGAGAGATGAGGGATTGTTAATGTTCAAGAAAAGAATTATGGTTCCTAGGGGTCCGTTGACGGAGGAGGTTATGTTAGAGGCTCATAAGGGCCAATTCACTATCCACCCTGGGGCCACAAAGATGTACCAGGACTTGAAGAGAAACTTCTGGTGGCTGGGCATAAAGAAAGATATAGCAGTCTATGTGTCCAAATGCTTGGTATGCCAAAAAGTGAAGATTGAGCACCAGAAACCATCTGGCAAGCTTCAACCTCTTGTGATTCCGCAGTGGAAATGGAAGAGCATTTTCATGAACTTTGTGGTGGGATTGCATAAGACTCAGGCTAGTTGTGACTCTATTTGAGTCATTGTGGACAGATTGACTAAGTCTGCCCATTTTCTTCCAGTGAAGGTGAGCTTCAATACAGAGCAATTAGCCAAGCTATATGTTCGCGAGATTATGAGGCTTCATGGGGTGCCCGAGAGTATCATTAGTGATAGGGACCCGAAGTCCACATCTCGATTCTGGGAGGCGCTACAGGGAGCTTTTGGTACTTAGTTGAGATTGAGTACAACCTATCACCCTCAGACTGATGGACAGACTGAGCGGACCATCCAGACATTGGAGGACATGTTGAGGGCTTGCACTTTAGAGTAGGGCTCAGCATGAGATCGGTACCTACCATTGGTTGAGTTTTCGTACAACAACAGTTTTCATGCTAGCCTGATTATGGCACCCTAGGAGGCATTATATGATAGGAGGTGTAGGACTCCTACCTGTTGGTTTGAGGTTGGAGATTGAGAGTTATTTGGCTTGGACTTTGTTCAAGAGACTACCCAGCAGATCCAGATGATCAGAGAAAAGTTGAAGCAAGCACAAAATCGCCAGAAGAGTTACTATGACCACAAGGATCAGCCACTGGAGCTCAGTGAGGGTGAACACGTGTTTGTGAGACTTTCACCTGTCATTGGTGCTGGTCGTGCTCTCGGAGTAAGGAAACTTAGCCTGAGATTCATTGGGCTATACCAGATACTTGGAAGGGTAGGGCCTGTTGCCTACCGGCTTGTCTTGCCTCTGAACTTTGCCAACATCCATGATGTGTTTCACGTGTCCCAGTTACGGAGATACATAGCGGATCCTTCGCATATTGTGCTACCTGATGATGTGAAAAATTGGGAGAACTTTAAGACTCCCGTAGGACCACTCAGAATACTCGACCGTGGTGAGAAAAAGTTGAGAAGCAAAATCATTCCCATGGTCAAAGTGCAGTGGGAAGGAAGAACTCCAGAAGAGTGTACTTGGGAGCGGGAGGACGCGCTTCTTCAACAATACCCCAAGTTTAGGGACAAGTATGTCTCTAATTTTGCGGACAAAATTCTTAAAATGTGAGGTGAGTATAAGAACCTGCACCGTTAAATAATTAATGAAATAAGATTATTGATGCCGGAGCATGGATTTAATCAATATTATGCATAATTATGCTAAGATAATTATTTAGAAAGTAGAATAATGCTTAAAGTCGCTTTTCGGATGAAAAAGTGCATATACCAATTTTGCTTCGTGGTATAAATACGTATCGGTGAAGTATGCCGAAAATTTATAATAAAAATGTAAATATTCCTAGAAAAATATCTAAGTCAAGGATATCAAGTTAGGAGTAAGAATAATAAGGGTTGATGTTATAACTAATACTGACTACGTATAAAACGCGTACTGGCATAGTTCTGCGAAAATCATAATAAAAATATGATAATTCCTAGAAAAATGGCTAGGTTCAGAATATTAAGTTTGGAATAAAAATGATTAACAGAGCTATATGAACTAATATCTTTGGATTAATTTAGTTCACCTATAAATAGAATTGTGCACAATAACCTAGGTCAGATTATATGTTCTATGTAGAGCTCTCCTTGTGTGTCTTGGCTGCCACATTCCTCACTTCTTGAAAGCTTGAACCTTTTGCATGGAACCTAGCAAAAAATCCATCTTTTCTCATTGATTCTTCCTCCTTAATCTTGAACACTTGGTAGTGTGCGTTGTGAAGGAGAAATACACTTTCTTTTTGAGTGGTAGCTGCTGGTTGGTGAGGTTTGAGGGCTGACTCCTGAGTGTGAGGGTGTGAGATCCATTTCCTTGGCATTTGAAGCTTCAAGGAGCTATTTTGTGGAGGAAATGGCCAAGCTTATGAACTATTTTCGTGGTCTTATGGTGGCAGAGCTGTAGAGTTGAGTAGAGAGCATCAAGGCACCTCCTTTCCTCTGTTTTGAGCCTTTGGGTATATGCTTCAACCTTTGTTTTTGAGTTTTCATGTAAAAGATCAAGTCTTGGCATGTTAAATGAAGAGATTAATTAACCAACATGAACACTAGCTTAAATGTGTCTAAAAATGCATTAATAAACGCCTAGAAGTGTTAAAAATAGAACCTTGGAAAGATATCTTCGCGAAAATGTAAAACTGCATTCTGTCGCGAAATATCCGGATATGATATCCGGATATGAATATCTGGGTATGTCCCCGAGGAATATCCGGATATTCTGGGAAATTCGTAGGTTGAACCATTTTGTCCCAACAGAAGCGTGGTTTAGGTTTCTAGACCCTTAATTGGTTAGTATGAAAATTATAATAAAAATATGACAAATCCTAGAAAAATGGTTAGGTTCATAATCCAAAGTGTGGGATTAAAATGATAAGCAGAGCTATTAGTGCTAATACAATGTGTTTAAACTTAAACGGGCTATAAATACACATTTGCACAAAACCCTAGGCCATATTGTGCTTCCTACATGACTTGTGTTTCAGCAGTTGAGTGCCTTCCCTTGCCACCCTTCCTCCCTCTCCATTGAACCTTCAAGAGGCCACCTTTCCTCTTGATTTCTTCACCAAAACACCATAGCTTGGTGTGAACTTGCATTGTAAGCATGAAACCGTGTAGCTTTGGGGGCCAACGTAGAGAATCTTACATGCAGTTACTATAAAAATACTATTCCTTTTATAAATATAGGAAAAATATGTATCCTTTTAAATGGCATAATATTGTGTCTTTTATATAAAATTATAGTATTTTTCAATACTATTTAACTACTTATATTCTTTTAATTATAATTTATTTTAAAGAACACAATTAGAAAACAATTTTACTTATATATATGGGGCAAGATCCTTTAACACCGGTGTTAAACTAAAAAGTTTGACACCAAATCTTAACCATTGATTTCTTGAATCTAAAGGTTATAATTTAATACATCACAATTATTAATTAATTATTAATTTACAATAAATTATAACCATTAGATTTGTTAGGACAGGGTCCCTCAATTTTTGCAGAAGGAGTTCAAGGTCTACACGTCGAACTTGGAACTCAACACTTCGAGGTTGGCCTAAAATCACCAGGTTGACCAAATCACAGAAAAATGAAAAAATGCATAAACAAGAGAGACAGATAGGAATCACAATAAATTTTAACTTAGAAAACCTCTTCTAGTGCAAATAAGTAAAAATCACAGGACACTAGTTCAGAAAAACTTCCACTGTGAAATAGCAGGATTATAAAGGAGATCAACCTTCACCAGAAGATGATGGTTACAAGGTTCTTCTCTAAAGAGATCTTACACTCAAACTTCTCTTTAGAGTATAAACTCACAAAATCTTAGCTAACCTACTACAAAGGTTGGTTTTCTTTTGTTTGTATAAGGTGAGGGGAACTCTACACCAACTTCTAGAATCTTCATCAATAATTAAGTAGGCAGCATTCATTGAGGTTGGGCAGATATTGAGTCATGCACTTATAAATGAGGTGCATGTACAACCACCAACATTAAAGGAAGGAACACCCCCAACAATATTGATGGAAATCAACCGTTAAAATTTGGTGTCAAAATTTTTAGTTCGACACCGGTGTCAAATTTTGAAATTTGACACCAAATCCTATCGGTTAATTCTCGTCACTCAACTGTTATCATTTATTGAAAATTAATGATTAATAAATGATAAGTGTTGATTGGTGAAAATTAATGGTTAGGATTTGATATCAAATTTCAAAGTTTGACATCGATGTCAAAAAATCCTGCGCGTTGTGTGTATATATATATATATATATATATATATATATATATATATATATATATATATATATGGGCAGGATATTCTTACACCGGTGTAAGAGTTAGAAGTCTTACACTCAATCTTGACCCTTGATCACTTGTATACAATGGCTCACATTACTGAAAAATTAGAACCCTTAGATATAAGTGGGATCAATGGACAAGATTGAGAGTGTAACTTACACTGGTGTAAAATGATCTTGACCTTATATATATATATATATGTGTGTGTGTGTGTGTGTGTTTTATTAATCTCATGTTAAAGGAGATAAGTTATCTCATGTCATAGAGATAAATTTGTGGGCTCCATCACTTGAAAAATAAAAAGAAAAGAAAAGAAAAGAAAAAGATTACACAGTTATCGAAGGGTGTGTAGGAGAGAAATTTATCACATGTAATATAAGAGTAGTTTTTCCCTATATATATATATATATATATATATATATATATATATATATATATATATATATATATATCATTTTACATCAGTGTAAGTTTCACTGCTAATCTTGTCTGTTGATTCCACTTATATCTAAAGGCTCTAATTTTTTAATAATGTGAGTAATTGGATACAAGTAGATTAATGGTTAAAATTAAGTGTAAGACTTCTAACTTTCACACCGGTATAAGAATATTGTCCCATATATATATAGTGAGTTAAAACTTAAAACTTAAATAATTAATTGGAAGAAGGGTCCCACGATGAAGGTGTTAAAATGTATGGTGAGGTTTAAAGTTGGAGGACCACTAAGTGGACCAGTAAACTGTTTTGCTAAACCTGAAAGGAAAAGAAAAGTAAAAAATAAAAAAATTAGACCTATGCAAAGGCTGACGCTGATGTTCTTACTCCCTTACTCAGGCAGTCGGGGCCCACAGAGCTGTGGTAAAGTTCGTAATTATCATCATTTGTAAGGGTCAAAGTTGAAACAACAAAACTGCCACTGCCGGGGTAACTCGAGCCAACCCTGTTGCCTGCTGCGAAGCCGACATTGAAAGAGACGGAACTAACGGTGACTGACTCCAGGAAACGATTCCGTTAAGTTACCGTTACTGTTTCCCCAACCTGGCGCTTTTTTCCTTTAATCTTGTTTGATATTTTTTTTAAGTTAGAAATTATTTTTAAGCTAAAACAAAAAAAAATTATTTTAAAAAAATTACAAAATAATGATATAAAATTTTCAATTTAAAAGTTACTTAAAAATTGTTATTTTTAAAAAAGTACATATTCCAAAAAAAAACTTATACAACTTAAAAAAGCTCTTAGGAGTTTTTTTCTTTTGTCTTTTTATTTTATTTTAAAAAAACTCTTTTATTATAACAGTTTTTGTAAAAACATGTTAAATCTAATTTTTAAAGAGAAAAGAATTAAAAAAAGACCTTTCAAGTAGGTAATTAATGTGTCGTACCATTTAAACGTATCATTACTTCACTATCGTTACATGCGCCATTCGTTTAATCACGCAAAATGAAAATTACATGGGTATTAGTGACTACTGGAATATTAATTTGAATGGTTTTATAATCACTTGTAAATGAAATGATGAGAATGGATATATTTACTATTATAAAAATTTACTACAAATTCACAGGTAAAAAAATTAAAATATTACTATTTTAATAATTAATTATGAATAAGTTGTAGTTTGGATACTAATTTCGAATCTATTGCAGTCATTCACGTCCAAATTGGGTGGGACAATTAGACGTGAATTTCAGGTAATTCATGCTCAAAGTAGGTGTCACACTTAGATTACCAAAAAAAATAGGTGTGATAATTCACGCTCAAACCAAACGTGAATTGCTTGGCCTATAAAAAAAATCCCAAATTCTCACTTTTCCATCTCACACATTCTCTTTAACTTCTCTCTAAAGTTGCTCTACCTTCTCTCTAGATTATTTGTGGAGCAATTTGCGCGACGAAGCCCCATAGAACAAGTAAGTCTTCATTTTATGTATTTTTTAAATATAATATTATACATGTTATAATAGTAATTTAGGGTGTTGCGCATATAACTGTTATTATAGTGATCTAGGAATATGTTAAAGTAGTGTCTTAAACCCTAGGAATATAATAGTGACTGTGGAATACAATAGTGACTGTGGAATATATTAGTGAACTAGGAATATTGTACACATTTAATTAAATATTTTTTGTAGGTCATTTTTGTTAACACATGTAAATTAATATTTTTTTGTAACACATTTAATTTAATATTTTTGAAACACATAATTAATTTTTTTTTAAAACACATGTAAATTAATATTTTCTGTAACACATGTAATTAATGTAATGACTCTTAAATATATTAATGAAGCCAATTAATTTGTTATTGTGTATAGTACATTATTATGACTGACTCGTCATCGTCCGAGTCACCTCGGTCTACATCCGATACTGAGGCTCAGGCCCAGACTTCGGATCCCAGAACACACGTGCTTCCAGGACCATACAGGTGGGATGTACTCAGGAAGACCACACTTAAGTCGACTTTGACTGGTTTCAACTTCATCCATCTCGTTGCGTATTCTAGTTGACTTTGGACGGCCTTTTGCACGCAACATAGATTTTTCGGGTATGATCACTGGACCTACCCAATGTGGAATAGCAGCCTCATTACCAATTGGCTGCCAAGGAAATGAGTATGCATGAACCAAATTCTCTGTCAAGAACACATCGTCCACATATCGAAAAGGATTCTGTCGAACACTTAGTGTTGCCGCTGCGGCATGATTACATGGGTATTTGAAAGCCTTAAACTTTCCACATTGACAATATCTCTCTGGAATATTGACAGAATACGACCTCTCATAACCCTCGTCAACTTCAAATACAGTTTCATCAACATTATGTGTATGCACATTGTGACCTGTTGCAAGGGACTCATTATACTTCATCGTACCAACTATATTTCTGCAATGACGATGTGAAGCATGAAGTTGTGTTGCAGCTACTTGACCTCTTTCCACAAAATAATGAACTAGCCTGCTGTATGTATGCTTAACCAAACCAGTTATTGGCATGTTTCTTGCACCCTTCAAAACCCTGTTAGACAAGTTTGTTGTCATATGGCCATATCTAAGTCCATGAACATCATGTGCCTGCGTCTACTTTTCCTTTGGAATCTGATCAATCCAATCTGCAATCTCAGGACTAGTGTCACGAAATTTTGCAAATTCTATATCGAAATCAACATTAGAAGGAGTATAACCTAAAAAGAGAATGACATTTAATAATTTTTATATTCAAAAATACTGTCAAATAACATCATAAAAAATAGACAAAATATACCCAAATTCATAATCATTTTCTTCAATTTTTCGTTCCTGAAATTTTGATTAAAATTACTTTCAATATGGCCAAGGCAAAACACGTGATGGGCATGTGGTGGCTGCCAACCACGATGATTCTCCAAGCAGATAACATGCTTCGATGCCGATTTGAACTTGAACCATCGTTATAAGAATCTTGTTCCCTCAGATGATCCCAATCAATGTACGTGTAATGTGGGATTTCTTTCCAAAATGGAACAACATCGTCACCTGCAAGTATGAAATTAAAAATTAAACCCAAAAATCTGCGAATATAAATGTATATTTTCAGCCAGTTACTTACAAACCTTTTGAAATTTGCGGTAACTGAGTTGACGCGACGTTATCATGTTCCTGGATATGAGACTCCCCCACAACATTATATTCTAGGATTTAAGTTTCAGGAATACCACATTCATCATCGTTTTCTGAAGCGCTAGCATCCTCAGCAAGAAGTTCTTCTTCCATTGCAATATTTTCATCATCGTCATCCTCACCATCATCTTCCATAAACCAGGTAGGGTCATTTTCTCCTTCCTCAGACAGATTAACAACTAGAGCAGCAGATGATGATGCATTATGTGCAAAATTTATATTAACTGACCTCACGGGTATAACAACATCCTCTGCTTCGGCAATATCCACGTATAACTCTAAAAAATCTTTCCTTGACTGGTTGAAAAACTCTCTGATTACCATTTCTACGTCTTCATTGTCAACAACTTGCATACTAATGTATTGTGATTCACACCATATTCTTGCAGTTACCATATTGATAGATTGTTTACCTTCAAGGCGAACTTTTGAAGAATTTTTTGATATAGTTAGCTAATTGTTGAGTTCTGCATGATACGCGTTGGCCTTTTCTCGCCTTCAAAAATGACACCACATCGACCTTCCATTTTTCTACCATTATAATATAAAACAACACGAACTAAATCAGAATGTGAACTTATTCTTAACTATATTAATAAAAAAATACAAAACAGAGTATGCATAAGCAAGTGAGACTGTATCGAAGACTAAGAAATTAAGATGTAGAAGAGCTGTGATGAATGTGGAGATAGGAGGTGTTTATATAAGGAAAATAGATCGCATTCATGCCCCAAGTGGGCAGGAAAGGGGTGGAGTCACGCCTAGATGGGGCAGGAATATGCATCAATTCACGCCTGCATGGGGCGTGATTAATCACGCCTATTTTGGGCGTGAATGACGTGGAATTCATGCCTAACATGGGCGTGAATTGTCCCGCCCATTTTGGGCGTGAATGACTGCTATAAATCCGAAAATATTATCCAAACGGCAACCTATTCGTAATTAATTATTAAAATAGTAATATTTTAATTTTTTTTGACCTAATTCACTATTTATCTAATCATCATTGGCTCAAAAAGACAAAATACTGACAAGTTTATGAAAAGAGAGAAAATGATTATCCAACGATAATTAGATATGTAGTGGGTTGGTAGTGAATTTTTTTGGTAGTAAGAATATCTCCCTCTACAATGACATAATAATATCTTATGTTTTGAAGTATTAGATTGATAGTAATTACTAATTAGTGAGAAATATAATTTTTGAAATTCTATTCATATGTATGATTATATAATATCACGAGTTATGAGTTCAGCAAAATGATATGACACTACAATATATAAAAACATCTTAATAACGAGTAATTACTCAGTTTGAGTGTGAGTGTATACATTATTAAATATTATATAGTTAAATTTATATATAACAAGTTGTTTTTTATTCAAATTTAATTTATAATTATAAGTTATATTTAAAAAAAATATCTAATACATTTTTAATTACATTTTTATTTTAAAAATATAATTAAAATGAGAGAGGGTCTTTTGACTCCAAGATAAAATTAAAAAATCTTATTCATCGTCTCAGAAATTAATTTATATTCATTCAACGATTATAATTTATTAAATTATCTATTGGAATCAAAAGATCTTTCCTCAATCAAAATATTGTAAAGCTTTTTTCATCTAAAAGGTTTTGTAAGTACGAAGTAAATAATCTAAAATACTTCGTTCAAATATTGTAAAAATATAATGCAAAGACTCATTCAAATTTTTGTTGTTGTTGATAAATCATTCAAAATGTAATTGTAGAATGAGTTGACTTTATTTTATTTGAGATAATATCTTATGAACTTATTATATAAGTTTATCTGTATAATTTATTGTTTCTGTGTAAGTTGTTTCAATAGAATAAAAAAAAACCTATGTTAATTTTCTTATTTATGACAAGAAAAAAGTATATAACTCTTTTACTTATATTTTACAATTTTATTGATAACTTTTGACTCGGTCTTAATTATATATTAAATATTTAATAATATAGAATTTCATTGTTAATTTTTACATTAGATAATACTAATTCAGTATTCAATATCATTAACTACTCTCAAAGAATTTTATTTTTTTTTGGTGAAAACTCTCAAAGAAATTTTATTTACATGAGAAACTATTCAAATCTTCTCTTTGTCCTTTTTATTTTCAATCCCATTTTTTACCCAATTTAAATTATAAATTTAATTAATAGTATATACTAATTTTTATTTTTCACATTTGATAACAATAACTTAACGCTTAATAACATTAGCTTTGTCAAGACAATTTTCTTATAGAAGAATATATATTCGATTTTTTTTAGGTAAAAAATTTAGATTTACTTTTAAACGTATATATAAATATTTCAATAATATTTTCAAAAAAATTAACATAAAATAAAATTATTTTGAATTGTTGTTATTGTACTTATCCATCAAATATATAACTACAAAGTATAACAATATCTTAGAAATAGTTTAGTGGTATTTTGTTTTGGTTGCATAGATGTTTTGTGCATTGCATAAGTTCACCAAGTGCCTTTCAGATTTTTGACTCTTTTGCCTCTATTAATTAATTAATAACCATTTTGCCCCTTACTCAAAATTATCCATCAACTTGCTCTTCTTTAATCGATTAAACGGTCAAAACACGCAAAAAAAGTTTAACCCGTGATTTAATCGATTAAATCACTGCAGAAAGAATTTGAAAATCGCGGTATTTAACGGATTAAAGCACGGTTATAATGGGTTTTTTTAAAAAAAAAAATCCCATTTGGCAGGGGGGGTTATTTTACAACCCTAATCAATTAAACTCCAAAGAAACGCCCCAACTCGAGATTTACTCCACAAATCTTCATCCAATCGTGTGGATTCAGAAGACAAGGTCTCCTACTAGTTTCTTCATCCTCCACGGTAAGTTTGCTTTGATTTGTATCATTTTTTTGTTGTTATTTTTTTGATTTAAGAAGTGTAGACCGAATGGGTAGGGTTTTCATTGGACTGCCATGATATATAAGGTCATTCTATGTTTTGATGGTTGTTTAGTTTAGGGTTTTGATGAATGTTGATGGATTGAGGGTTTTTTTCATAGTTTTTGAATTATTATTATTTTTGGACGAAATTGTGGTTTCTGATTTTTTATTATTATTATGTTTTGTTGATACATTATGATGTGTTATTGTAGGTTTTTGTTGTAATGGATGACCGCAGAAGATCAAGCAACACTAACGGTGAGAGACGGACGAAACAATGACAAAACCGGCCTTCTTCTTCATGGCCACAAGACACCGAGCTTGAGTCCGTCGACCTCCCATTTGGGTATCTGTTTGAGGATGACCCTTCGGTGCATGCTGCATTTATATGTGACCATGTGAATAGACCAATATGTGCACCAAAATCATTGGATAAGGCATTCTTTATGACGGAGGGATTTGACATTGTGGCGGTGTTGGAAGGGGCACATCTGAGGGTGTTGGCTGAGATGCTCTGTCCCTATTCAGAGGTTATGGTGAGGGCCTTCTACCATAATCTCAGTTACGTATATGGTGAGCTAAGATCTCGGGTTTGCGGAAAGGAGATACTGATGACCGCGCCGATATGGGCAGAGTTATTAGGATATGACTTTGATGCTCAACCCACTGTGGAGTATGATGCAGATAGTGGTGTACCACTTCTGGGATTTTTCTGAGGTGATGTTGTGGAGGAGGCCTGATAATCAAACTTGGGCAAACCATTCATTACACTGTGGGGTTGCTCAGTGTTAATGCACGTATATTACACTACTTCATCACCCACATATTGTTCCCGCGAGTTTTCAATCATTCCAGGGTGCTAGAACATGACATTCCTATCATGTGGACTATCTGTCATGGCGTACAGGTGAATTTGAGGCACTATATTTGCTGGATGATGTATAAGGCCAAACATAAGGGTGCACTTCCATTCGCCTACCTGGTTCAGAGGATATTGGTCCACTTTGTTGTTCCCATGGACACTAAGCAGTTGAAAAGGCCCACAGGCTATACTGTCAAGTTTGGAAAGCGTCTACTGGAGCAGTGCAAGATCTCTAAGAATAGGGCGAGTTTGTGGCAATTCTCTGGCACGGTTGAGGTTAAGGTGCTTAATGTTTCCCCAGATGCACACATGGTTAAGGCTGAGGCGGAGGATGGTGATGAGGAGGATGATCAGGCTGACCTGGAGGAGATAGTTGAGCCTAAGGGTGGATTTTCCCTTCGTGATGTCATGAAAGGCATAAATGCCATACTTAAGAAGATAGGTAAGATGGCGCTTAAACAGAAAAAATGGAGGATGAGTCATATTTAGAAGGGAATGAAAGGTTTAGGCACATTCAGAGTCGATTCAAGGGTGTGGAGGATAGGCTTGCTCGTCCGGAGCTTGGATGAGGATGAGAGGTTGAAGAGGCAGCAGAGGAGGGGGCTCATGTGTCAGATAAGGAGGAGGAGGAGGAGATTGAGTCTGATGAGGCAAATGAGTTGATTTAGGGTTCAACTTGATTTCAAGTGTTTTTCTGTTTATTTCATGTCAATTCTTTATGTACTGAACTATTTTATGTAATGAAATGAATGTTTGCTTTCGTTTGGGGGTTTGGGTTCGGATTTTTCCAACAACAAAGGAATATATAAGTGCAATGACAATGATTTCACAAGATTAAGGCTTTAGAGATTGTGGGATAAAATAGCCTCTTAATAGGTTGGATTTCAGATAAGAAACAAGAAAGATTTTGGTGTAAAAAATGAGTATAGTTCAAATGAGACCGAGAAGTGTAAATATAGGGTTTTTGCAGTGATGTAATCGATTAAGAGAGAGGTTTAACTGATTAAATCACTGGTCAACCTTTTTTGCGTGTTTTGACCTTTTTATCGATTAAATATTGAAGTTAATCGATTAAAGAGGGATATGTTGGTGAATAGTTTTGGATAAGGGGCAAAATGATTATTAATTAATTAATGAAGGGTAAAAAAAAATCTACCTTTCATGTAGGCATATTAAAAATTTAATTATGAATATGCGACCATGTGTAGGATTCACTATAAATCTAAATATTATTTATACTATTTAAAAATATCATATTGTAACTTTTAAAAAAAATTATTGACTAAAAAAAGAGAGATTTACAACAGAAAATGATGATAAGTATAATATAATATAGATTAAGAAAATTCGATAAGAAATACATGAAAAAACTATTACCTAAAAAAAAATAAGTACTTAGAAATCTCTTTGGCTACAAAGGATATGATATTACATACTTGTTTTTTTTTTCTGGCATATATATATATATATATATATATATATATATATATATTAATCTTTTACTCCCAAATGTTGAGAAGGGTGAGTCAAAGTTTAATTTTTACATTGGGGGTTATTATATGCTGTTTAATTTTTTTATATATTTTTGTATAACATTGAAAATAATTTGTGGTTTTTCACAATATCAAATTTTAATAATTATGTTTTAAACTTAGCTATATAAAAATAAAAATTTACTATTTTAAAATAACTTAATTTATACTAATTATAATTTTTTATAATATAAATTTAATAGTTTAATATTTCATTACTTAATAAGAGTTGACACATACTAATCAAATCTTTTGTCCATACTAATCATGATTTGGATTCAATTCGTGCGTTTTCTTAATTTAAACTTTTATTAAAAAAACTTCCATCAGCCGTATACATTATATCATTGTTATTAAAATCAAATCGGACGGTCTGATCTGATCGGTTAAATCAAAAACTGAACTCTCAATCAATCTAGTTTAGGTAGTGGATCGTGAACCGCAGTTCAATCA
This sequence comes from Gastrolobium villosum, assembly GCA_032173675.1. Taxonomy (NCBI): domain Eukaryota; kingdom Viridiplantae; phylum Streptophyta; class Magnoliopsida; order Fabales; family Fabaceae; genus Gastrolobium; species Gastrolobium villosum. The sequence continues at coordinate 179,032 of JAVKPL010007797.1, read as the reverse complement.
GTATTAACCATATCGGGTATTACACTTCAACTGGCTTTTGAAAATTTACACAAAATAATTTAGATTTTGCTTTACCTAGGATTTAACTCGTGACTGGTTGATGGATACTCTATCACTTACCAATTACCATTATGCTATAGTCATTTTGTTTGTCAATATACATTTTATAATATATTATTATATAATTAAATATAAATTTGGTTTAATAGGTTAAACCATTGACCCATTGGTCCACTACCGCGACTGAATCAATAACCCGGTCAATTTTAATAACATTGCATTATATTAAACAAAATTAATGTTATTACCCTCATCCAATGACATCGAAGGTCATGGTTTACGGAGCTAAACTATGTTATTATTTTGATTGTTAGCCATTATGTCTGAAAGTGCTCTTAGGCTTTGTTTGGGAGTTTGGAGGGGAAGGGAAGGAAGAAGAACTAAGGGGAGGGAGGGAAGGAAATTGGAGGGTATTCCCTTCCTTGTTTGGGAGTTAAAAAGTGATAAAGGAGAAAAAAATGGAGGGATAATGAGATATTTTAACCATTTTAAATTTTTAAAAATTAATATAATTATTATATTTTACAAATTAAATTAAATTAAATTTAAAATACCTAAACAAATTATTTATATACTTTTCTCACTATTAAAAAATATCACATTTTCAACGAAATTTTTACGTTGCAAATGACGAAAATTTTGTCACAATTTTTTTTTTATCGAAAACCGACGAATTTTTTTCTCTGATAAAAACTTTTACATAAATAAATTTTCTATCAGAATTTTCGACAAAATTTAGTTTCCATCAAAAATTTTGAGGAAAATGATTTCCTCCATCAAATGTTTTCAACGAAAAAAGAATTCCGTAAAAAAATTTGACGAAATGTTTTTCGTTCAAAATTTCGATAAAAATGTATTCTAACAAAAATTTCGACGGAAATTGTTTTCTAAAAAATCCAAAGGGAAGTGTTTCATTCGAAACTTTCGACTAAATTTAAATTATGTAAAGAATTTTGACAGAATATTTTCTCAGTCAAATTATTTTATCGAAATATTTTTCGTCAAAATTTTTTACGAAAATAATTTTCGTGGAAATTTTTTGACAGAAATGTGTTCCGATGAAATTTTTGATGTAAATGCTTTTTATCAAAAAACTTTACAGAAATATTTTTCGTCGAAAATTTTCGATGGAAATGTGTTTTGTTAAAAATTTTGACGGAAATTTTTTTTGTCAAAAAGTTTAACGAAAATGTTTCCATCGAAAATTTTCGATGAAATTTGAATTCTGTAAGAATTTTGATGAAATTTTTTTCATCACAAATTTTTTATGGAAATGTGTTTCGTTGAAAATTTTGATTAAAAATTTTTTTCGTCGAAAATTTCGATGAATATATTTTTTTGTGAGATTTTTTGAGAGAAATGTTTTGTCGATATTTGGATTACGTAAAATTTTTTGACAAAATTCTTTTTCTATCAAAAGTTTTTTACAAAAATGTTTTTAGTTACATATTTTGATGGAAATGTTTTTTGTAGAAAATTTTGACGTAATTATTTTACGTCGAAACTTTTCGATGGAAATGTATTTCGTCAAAATTTTGGACAAAAATATCTTTGTTGAAAGTTTCGACGGAATTTAGATTCTATCAATAATTTTGATTCAATCTTTATATCGTAAAAAATTTATGTGAGTTATGGCAAAATCTGGTTTCGTCTCTGATTTCGTCTTTAGTTTTGACAGAAATTTTTTGACATATATGATTTTCATCAAAAAAGTTATAACTATTTTTGACGAAATATTTTTCGTCGATAAGTTCTATCGATATTTGAGACTTTTCTAATAATGTCACTTTAAAAATGATTCATATTTATGTAGTTTTCATATTTTAATGCTAAGGGTAGATAAGTAATTTTTAAGAAACCCTTAAACCCCCCAACTTATGGGAACTTAGATTTTAAGAAGAAGGAGGGTTTAACGAAAATCCTCAATTCCCTTCCCTTTTTTTTTAACTCACGAACGAGGGAAGAGCTTACTAAAATCCTCTCCTTCATTCCTTCCCCTCCATAAATCAACTCCCAAACAAAGCCTTAACAAATTATGGTGGTGTTATGATAGCAATACATGTGTATGTCAAAAGTCTTTATCTAGATCACAATTTTAAGTGTTGTTCTTGTGATTTCCAATATTTCATGGAGAAAATGTGGAGTTTGGCAAATTTTGACAAATTTTTATTGATGATAAAATTTGAATCAATCTAAAAATGTTTTGATTGTCCTAATTTGAAAAGTATCCTTAACTTTTGAATTTATTGATTGATTAAAATATGTAAACTTATATATATATATATATATATATATATATATATATATATATATATATATATATATATATTTAGCGGATGTAAAGTGACTGCACCTAAGGATTGGTGCAGTCATATCAAACTACGTCATTTTATAATGTAAAAACATTAAATATGGGGAATAATAACCATACAAAGGTGGAAATAAATGTAAAACATTAAATATGGAAAATCATAACCATACAAAGTTGGAAATAAATATAATATTTTTATTTTCTACAATTAATTTTAAATGCGAACTTCCTTTATCCCACCCAAAACGACGTAGTTTTTTGGGGACTGCACCAACGCTTATATACAGTCACATTACAAATCATTTTGCCATATATATATATATATATATATATATATATATATATATAGGGTTTAGCGGATGTAAAGTGACTGCACCTAAGGATTGGTGCAGTCATATAAAACTACATCATTTTATAAAGTGAAAGCATTAAATATGGTGAATAATAACCATACAAAGGCGGAAAAAAATATAAAACATTAAATATGAAGAATCATAACAATGCAAAGGTGGAAATAAATATAATATCTTTATTTTTTATAATTAATTTTAAACACGAACTTCCTTTTTTTTCACCTAAAACAACTTAGTTTTTATGTGACTGCACCAATGCTTATATGCAGTCACATTACAAATCATTTTGCCATATATATATATATATATATATATATATATATATATATATATATATATATATATATATAGGCATGATCGTTTGACATCAAATCTTAATTATTGATTTTGTAAATCTAATGGTTATAATTTATTCGGTCACACTTATTAATTAATTATTAGTTCACAATAAATTATAACCATTAGAGTGACGAAAATTAATGACTAAGATTTGATGTGAAACTTTTTATTTTGACAACGGTGTCAAATGATCCTATCATATATATATATATATATATATATATATATATATATATATATATATATATATATATATTTCTCCAGTCACTGGAGATTACTTTATCTCCAGTGAGCTCAAAACGACGTCGTTTTGGGTTATAAGATTAAAAATATATAATGATAAAGACTAATATAACCCTGCAATATATTAGAATTACAAAAATACTTTGATTTCCACCCAAAATGACTTCTTTTTGGGCTCATCGGAGATAACTTATCTTCATTGACTTGAGAAATCATTTACCATATATATATATATATATATATAATAATAATAATAATAATAATAATAATAATAATAATTTTTACACTGATGTAAGACTAATAAGTTTTACACCACATCTCAACCGTTGATTTTCGTGCATCCAACTACTCTGATTTGTAAGCATGTGACGACATTGATATTTTTTGATCTAACGGCTCTCAGATGAGGTGTCAAACTTTAAATTTGACACTGATGTCAAAGGATCCTACCCCTATATATAGAGGGAGAAAAAGAGAGAGAAAAAAAAGTATTTCTCAAACAGCTTGAGATATATTTATCTCCATCCACCCAAAAACTACATCATTTTTTGTTTATTTATTTTCTTATATTAATTGATTCACCTTTGAATAATTATTATGATTTTCTTTTCTCTCTCTTCCTTTATCACCATTGATCCATCTTTGTACGGTTATGATTTAGTAGCTGGAGATAAAGTTATCTCAAGTAACTTGAGAAACGATAAGACCATATATATATATATATATATATATATGCGCGCGCGTAAAAATTTCCAGGTGATAATTGATATTTATTATACTTAATTGTTACTCTTTATTAATGATTTTTGGATTGTTTAATGTGTAAATAATGGTTTTTGGGTTAAATTAGATGTTGGATGTTTAATTGGGTTGATTTTGAATTTCATAATCAAAAGATGTGAGCCCCACAAAATATTGCGTGTGTAGGAAAATTTTTATGATCATATTAAATGACAAATCCAAACCCCATTTATCATACATACATAAAAGGGATGAGATATTTTCCAAACAGACCATTTATCAATCGGGAGTTGTGCTCTTTTCAACTGTATAAAATCCTGAAGTAGCCATAGGCCCCTAGTCTATATATGGTGGTGTGGCATGAGGCAATAAATTTTTGGTGCTATTATTGCACTTAGATTCAGTACATTTTATTAATGGGAGCATTACACATCAGAGAAAAAAAATTAGGCATAGAAAAAAACATTTTAACTGACATGTAATATTCTCATTGATAAGATGTACTGAATCTTTGGTGCAACAATAGCACCAAAAATTTATTCCAGTTCAGGACACTGCTTGAGACTTGTATTGTTGCTTAGAAAAATGTTAAAGATTATAACATTCTTTGAGGCTAAATTGCCAACAATTATTGATTTAAGTGGAGATTGTTCTCCCTTGATTAAAGATTTTAAGTAGAGTCGTGGGATAGAAAAAATAGTTTTACGAAATCTGCCCTTACAGAGTTTCAATAAGCTTGAATTGGGTTTGTGGGAAAATTAATCATCCAGTTCGCAAATCGAAATTTTGAATCTGGCCACTCTTGCAAGTTAAATAACCTATTTTAATTAGGGATGTAGATTTGATTTGCTTTTTTATATCGAATTGCACCATAAAAATGATGGGTTTATTATTTATCATTTAACATGATTATAAAAAATTTCATACACACACAATATTTTATGGGGGTCCGCAACAAAAAAAACTCAAGCACGCAAAACGAATTTCTATAACATAACAGAATCACTTTTCCTACAACATAACTCTTATAAAACCCAAAAATAATTCGGTTGTTGAATTGATTCGTACAAAATTGTTGGATTCTTGAATTAATCTGAAAAAATATAACATGATTCATTTTGATTGATGATTCAGTTCAATTCATTTAATTTTGGGGAATATTACTCTCATGTTGCATGAGAGTAGTTCTCTCATGCTATAGAGAGAATTCAACTGGGGCCCACCAATAAAAAAAAGAGTGATGCAATTTTTGAAGTGAGAGAAAATGAGATAACTACATCATGTAAAATGAGAGTATTATTTCCTTTTAATTTTTTAACTTTTGGGAGTGAATAAGGTATGGTTTAATTTTTAATCCGAACATAAAATGATTTGATTTCTTTTAAGGTTGAAAAATTGGGTCGGTTATGAAATAGTTTAAAAAAATACAATTCTTTTAATTTGATTCGGATTAATCAGTGTTTAGAAAATTCGACTGACCCGATGGGTCAACTCAAGAATCGGTAAATCGGTCCAGTTGAAACAACGAACCGGCCATACATCAGAATAGGTGTGACCCAGTCGGTTTTCATGAAAACCGGTGACCCGACCCGGTCCAAAAAAAATCCAATTTTTTTTTTCAAAAAAAAAAAAAATCATAATGAACATATTTGAATATTTTTTTTTACTTATTGACTTACATAAGTTATGTACTTACAACACTAATATTATCTCAATTATGCACTATGCAGAAAATTTTGATTTGATTTATAGTAAAAAATGTTATTTTCTGAACCTAAAGCTCCGTATCACGATCATTATATTTTTATTTGATATTTTATTGGATAATAATATGTGATTTTTTTATTTTTTATATTAAAATATTTGAAATTTTTATCATTTTTTTAGATATTTGAGTATGTTTATAATTTTTTAATATAAATTATAAAATCACATATAATTATCGGGTTATGCAGTTAAACCAGTGTTCCTCTGGTTGAACCAGTACCTCAACCGGGTTAATGACCGACCGGTTTTAATAACATTGGGGTTAATTGACAATTTGATTTATTTAGTAATTTTTATTTTATTTTTCACACTCCTAATTTTAATTTTATTGGAGGTAAATTTTTAGCCACTCCTTGTCCTTCCAAGTACACCGTGACGTTTAACATATCAGTCGCCACTATCATTTATGGATTATACTTATATAATTTTACATAAAGAATACTATTTGGTCCAACACAAACATAAAAGGAGAGAGAGAAAATGAGTTGAGGAAAGAGAAAATAAAAAATTGTGGATCCCACGTCTCTTTATTTGTGTAGGAAAAGAAGCTTATATCATGTTACATAATAGATATTTCCCAACATTTATTATCTAAAAGTAAGAAGATGAAAAATTAACTCTTATTTATAAGTAGACAGTTTCAAATTGAAAACGGATGATTTCATTTTGCTTTATTTCTTAAACTAGAAACAGATAAAGGGAGCAGTGGAGCACTTTGGCCTCAAGGTGAATGAAACAACACTTAAAAAAGAAAAAAGAAAATAAAATAAATAAATTCCATAAAAAAAACAACAAAAAAAAAATCATGGTCTTGTTATATAAATTGGACACAACCCAACGGAGTAGTTATGTGGGGGTGATACCAAGAAAACGCCGTTTCCTTGCATAAATAAAGAGAAAGAGAGAGAGAAGAAGAAGAGAAAGTTCTGTAACGGTTGCAGAAGGAAGCATAGCAGACACGATTCCAAAAGCTGTTTTCTTTCATAAATTCAATGATAACGCTTATTCATCAATCAATTCAGTTTCATCTGTGACACCATGACATGATGATGACGATTACAATTTTGCATGCCCATATAATGATGATGATGATGATGATGATGACACAGGTTCAAGCTCTGAACTGAACAGCTTTTTTGGGTTATCATCTGAATGAATGATGTTGAATCGTGGTGTTAGTGTTGTTGTTGGTGGTGAAGAAGAAGATAAGCTTTATGAACAACTATGGAAGGCATGTGCTGAACCTCATGTGGAAGTTCCTTGTTCTGGTCAAAGGGTCTTCTATTTTCCTCAAGGACACATGGAACAAGTTAGTTTTTCGTTATTTACAGTTGCAATTTCTTTTTTTGGTGTCATAGATTGTCTGAAAATGTTGGTCTATGATGCTTGGTTAAGTTAGATTCTTTTTCTTTTTTATCTGTTTTTTTTTTTAATTTTTTTACTTTATATGTTTTTTGCGGCTGTAGTTAGAAGTTTCAACAAATCAGGAACTAAATCAGAGGATTCCACCCTTCAAACTTCCTACAAAGATCCTTTGTCGTGTCGTCAACGTCCATTTACTGGTAATTTTCTCCATGATCTAGCCTTTTTTTTTTTCTTGATGAAAAAAAAAAAAATTAAGAAAAAAAAACCTTGTTTGGTTGCTGAGAAAATGGTGAAATGATTATCTTGGTTTCTGGGGTTGGTATGTAGTGTTTGGTATTAAGTTTCTCATTAATAATTTAATATTTTATGTGATTCTGTAATATGGGGGAGGCAAAAAAATAAAACTTGCTTTGAATTTTGACATTTTTAGGCTGAACAAGAAACGGATGAGATTTATGCACAGATTACTCTTGTGCCGGAATCTAATGTAAGGATGTAGCTACCCATTTTGATTCTAAAAAATTTTCTTTGTCAACCTTAGATTATTTTCTCCCATTGTTTAGATTTCTAATGGAACAAATGTCTTAGCAAGCTGAACCTACAAGCCCTGATCCATGCCTTGCTGAACCTCCAAGGCCAAGAATTCACTCCTTCTGCAAGGTCTTAACTGCCTCTGATACCAGCACACATGGTGGTTTCTCTGTTCTCAGGAAGCATGCAACTGAATGCCTTCCACCATTGGTAATGCTATATGTTTGGTGTTTATTGAAAGTTGTTTTTGGTTTCCAGTACCAGATCTTGATTGTGTCATGGTGATGTTTACTAAAACCATGTCTTGATTTTTGTTCAGGACATGTCCCAACCAACCCCAACTCAGGAATTGGTTGCCAAGGATCTTCATGGTTATGAATGGCGCTTTAAGCATATATTTAGAGGTGAAGGACATGACAAATTTTCATTTGGGGTCCTTTTGGTTTAACTTTATAGTTCTAATTTGCCTTATGTTTTTACCCTTGAATGTATTTTCCTTTCTATTCCAGGTCAGCCACGCAGACACTTGCTCACAACTGGATGGAGTACTTTTGCAACTTCCAAGAGATTAGTTGCTGGAGATACTTTTGTGTTTCTGAGGTATACATTTGATGTTTACCTTTTTCTTGGTTTCCTTCATATGGTTTAGAAAATCTTCTACTGTAAAATCATGTAAGAGTTTAACTATTCAGACTATGCAAGCCTTAATTAAATAAAATTGTGTGTATAGAGGGAACAACGGAGAATTACGTGTTGGTGTGAGGCGTCTTGCTCCTCTTCAGAGCAGCATGCCTTCATCTGTGATTTCTAGTCAGAGCATGCATCTTGGAGTTCTTGCAACTGCATCTCATGCTGTTGCTACTCAGACTCTTTTCGTGGTATATTACAAGCCAAGGTAGAACTTCTCTTTGTTGCAAAAATTACTAGAAAATGTCTTCTTCGCGATACAATTAAGTGGATGATTGTTGACATGGGGATTTTGTTTGCCCAGGACAAGCCAGTTTCTTGTGAGCGTGAACAAGTTCTTGGAGGCTATCAACCAAAAATATAGTGTTGGTATGAGGTTCAAAATGAGCTTTGAGGTGGATGAATCCCCCGAGACTGATAAAAGGTACCAAAATTTACTGTTGTATAGCGTGTAATGTGACCTTTTCATTACATGTTTTAATGAATGGTTGATCAGATTATCTGGCACAATAATTGGAGAAGAAGATATTTCTCCTGACTGGGTGAATTCAAAATGGAGATCACTTAAGGTATTCTCATGTTTCACTTTGCAATTGTCCACCTTATATCCGGTGATTGTTGTTGGTTTAAACTTTATTTAATTAAAGAAAATAGAAAATGAAGAGTTTTGTGGTGAAGGAATATGTCCTTAGGAATTTGTTAGTGGACAATTATTATGCTTAGAGTTTGGTGAAGAGTTGTGTCTTTTAGTTATGAAGAGTTGTGTTGTACCTGTAAATTACAATTGTATGGTATTCATCCATTTTTGTCACCTATTCCCAGGTTCAATGGGATGAACCTGCGTCTATTCCAAGACCTAACAGGGTTTCACCATGGGAAATAGAACCCCTTTTGGCTTCTGTTCCTACATCATCAGTTCAACCTGCTATTGTTAAAAATAAAAGGCCTCGACCACCGAGTGAAGTTCCAGATCTTGGTAACAATTATCTCTTTTAACTCCTTAGAATTCTTGTATTGATTAATTTGTCTTGACACTTGAATTTCACTTTCAAAGGAGACACAACATTAGGTGCCTCTTCTTTCTGGGATGCTGGGCTGACACAGTCAGATATAACACAACTTAGTGTTATGGTTGAAAGCAAAAAGAGTGACAATACTCATATGTGGCATCATAAGCTGACTGATAATAGTAAAAGCAGCACCAATGCTATACCAAGGAATCAGACAGAAGGAAATTGGCTATCTTCTCCCCATTCTAGTGCTCCTTCTCATTTATATCAGGACACAACCGATGATAGCAAAAGTGTCTCTCCTTGGCCTATTTCAAAAACTCACTCAGATAGATTGAACAATGATCATTTGCTTGAACAAGTTGACAAGGAGAATAAAGTTGAGGCTGCTATGAGCTGCAGATTGTTTGGAATTGAGCTTATTGGTCATGCCACCAACTCTCCTGCCATGGAAAAAGCATCTGAGGGCTGTGTTAGCACCTTGGCGAGAACTGATGCAAGCCATAAGTCTGATATCTCAAATGCTTTGAAAGAAAGGAAACAGGAAAAGCTACAAGCATCACCAAAAGAGACTCAAAGCAAGCAAATCTGTAACAGGAGTTGCACTAAGGTGCTTCATATATATTGTTTATTTAGATAATGAAGTTAAAATGTTCTATAGCCTAATTTGGAAAGTTTCTGAAGTAAGCCTTCTGTTTGTGTTCAAAATCTGCCCAAAAGGTTCAAATGCAAGGGGTTGCAGTGGGTCGTGCTGTGGACTTGACTACATTGGAGGGGTATGATCAACTTATAGAGGAATTGGAGAAGATGTTTGACATAAAGGGACAGCTTCAACCCAGGAATAAGTGGGAAATTGTCTTCACTGATGATGAAGGGGATATGATGCTTGTGGGTGATGATCCATGGCGGTGAGTATCTCTTTATACACATAGTGATACACCGTATATGTTCTCTTAGTTTATTTGGCATGCATAAAGGGCAAACCCTGGTACACAAGGCTTCCCGACTTGTGAGAGTAGAGGTTAGTGAGAGTAGAGGTTAGGGTAGGCTCTTTACGAAGTGCAACCTTACTGTTGCTCCAAGGCTCGCCCTCTTATTAGTCATGCATGCTACACTTAAATAAGAATAAGAGTAAACACTCTTTTTGGTCCCTGACAATATCCACGAAATCCTTTAGTCCCTGACAATAAAAAAGGACCAAATTAGTCCATAAAATTATGAAATAAGGACCAAGGAGTACTCATTACAATTGATAGAAGGACTAACGTGGCCCTTTTTTTCATAATTTTAGGGACCAATTTGGTCCTTTTTTATTGCCAGGGACTAAAAAGGATTTCGTAGATATTGCCAGGGACCAAAAATGGTGTTTACTCTAAGAATAACGTTTGGACTTTTTGGATGGAAAGTGCAGAACCCCTACTTTTCATTGTTTTTAGAACAGATAATATTGTAAATCGTTGTTAAACTGCCTGGTTTATGGTCCTCAATTATTCATGTAACCACTAACTCTCACTATTAATGTTAATACCATGTTATTGTTATGTTGTTGCAGCGAATTCTGTAATATGGTGAGAAGAATCTTCATTTGTTCCAGCCAGGATGTGCACAAAATGAGCAAACTGCCTATCTTTTCAATTGATGAAGAGATTGTAATAAGCTCAGAGACAGCTGAGACTTGAAACTTTTTCATTCTTAGTCTTCTTTATGTTTTTTTCTAGTCTTTATTGTTGTTGCTGCTATTACTTGTTTTAGGTAAGGAAGTTAGTCTTTTTTTGCCTAGGCAAGTTTCATGTTATTAGATGTGAAACACACTACCTACCTAATTGTAGCTCCATTTAGAGAGATTCCTGGCACTAATTGTGTTCCATAGACCAAATAGAATGTTTCAATAAATTAGTTGTATGCATAGTGTGTGGTACCTTTGAAAATTCTTGTCTAGGCTTGTGAATTCCCATTGCCGTTTATGTGTATTTGAATTTGAAATTAAATTGGTTGAATTTATGTTTCAGAGAGAGGTATTGTGGTCCATACTGATTTTCCTGACAAATGGGTTGTTCCTGACAGGGTGGGGTACCCCCAATATGCTACTGCTACTTTGAGACACGTTTATCAAACTGACTCAGCCGTTTGACTCAACAACTGGAAGATTCATGTTACCATTTCAAGTCACAAAAATCTCAATAAATAAATGAAAGGAAAAAATAAGTATCATGTCGTAGGATAATCATCATTAAGTGTGGGGTTCACCATGTTTAAAATAAAAAGAAAAGGAAAAAAAAATGCAGCACAAATATTTTATTTTTGTGCAGGAAATCTTGCATTTGTCATGGAATATGATAAATGCAAAACCCATAAATGAATTATAAGCATAATGTGGTGAGGTGTCAAATTTTATATCATGAGAAAAACTTTAATTAAGCTGAAAAAATTTGTGAGCTGGCTTAAGAAAATTTACGTTTGGATATATTTTAAAAATTTATATGATTAGTTCAGTGAAGGGTGCTTAACTCAGCGGTAAATTTGCCGTGGTGTGTCGTGGTGTGTCTCTCCCTGCAAAAAGCAGGGGAAATACTGTCTATAGTATTTCCTTCCCCAGACACTCACAAAGTGAGTATTTGAACTGGGTCGGCCCTTTATATGATTAGTTAAGTATTTATATATAATGTAAATTAATATTTGATATTATATTTGAAAAATATTTTATTTGATATTGTTAACATTTAAAATATGAAAAAAAAAGTGATAGTGCATAGAAACAAAAGTCTAGGTTTTTTGATAGCAAATTTTTAAATGAAAAAGAAAAAGACCTGCCTAATTTAGGGCTTACTAGGGATTTGGTTGGGTCAGTGATGTGTTAGTTTTATAACAATTTTGGCTCACCCAGAATATGCCTCATCCATAGCCAAAATGTGTTAGTGGGTTGAGCTGTACCAAATTGACAAGCCTAAATGAATATGGCTTTATAGCTAAAAAAGTTGCACTTACATTAAAATGGTATAGTTTCTCAAATTGCATTTTGTTGTGCTCGTCCTAATTTTAGTAGAGACAGTACCTCTTACAATTTCGATGAATATTTCATTTATTGAGCATTATACAAACATAAGTGACACAACAATGAAAAAGCAGCATAAGGGAGGACTTAAACTTTTCTTCTTTCCTCCTTGTTTTTTTTTTTCTTCTAAAAATGTGTATTCCACTATTCCTTTATCCTTGCCACATCGGTGTGTGCTTTTCCTTCCATTTTCCTCTTCATGGATTGCCTCAAATAATCTCCATATGTGACTTTCTGATACAACTTGGGGTTTTGAGCATCTATCATATGATCAAGGGGCTCAAGTTCCACATCATCTCGTGGATACAAAAAAAATGCATGAGAAGTCCTTCTCTTGTTCTTATTTGTCACAACTCTGTGTTCTACACTCTTGTATTTGCCATTACTCCATAACTGCTACCATTGCAAAAGAAAGAAACTTAAAAATGTGGATAATTAAAGTGACTTATCTTTTGATACTACTTTCTTATTTAAACTTAAAGCCTTTCTATATATTTCAAGTGTTCTCTTTATAAAAAAATCACTCCTCATTAAATTCCAACTAGAGATGGTGGGGAGAGGGTAATTTTGATATGCAGTTTTATTCTTGCATATTTGCAAAGAGACTGTTTCTCGAATTAGTGTGACATTTCAGTTAAAAAGGAACTTTACCACTGGCCACTGGTCCGTCCTCTTTTCTCTCCGTGTTCCCTAAAAAATAAATTCAAGTACCTTCATCACATCCCCAACATTAACAACTAGAGCATCAGTCACTGGTACCCATCCTCCTTTGTTTAGAATTTCTAATCCAGGTACATCATCATCTTGCATAATGCTTAATAAATGACATATTCATCGAAATTATGTAGTCCAAGAAGAACATGTTTCTGTATCCCCATTATCACAGACAAAGAACTCAGAAGTTCCTCACCAACTCATTTAACTTCACATGAATAGGCCTCTATTATCTCCCTGCATTGGTAGCAGAATTCCATTAACAACTGCAAAACTAATTGCAATTTCAAGCAGCATTTGATGAAAACCAAGTAAACAACTAACTTGGTTTTACAAATATGTCAATGCATTTATATGAACTGGTTGCACCAAAGTTACATATATGTTCTGGGCTGGTATACCCGGATGGGTTTGCTCGGATTATGGGTTAGTGGCTGCATGAGGTGGGGCTTTCCATGATGACACTAAACGGTTATTAATGCCCACGATCACATGGAAGCTATTGAGGTCAGTTGTATCTATATATAGAGAAGAATAGGTTAAGCGCCAGGCAGACTGATTACAAACATAAAACCCATATTGATGTTCATCCAGAACAATATATAACATAAAAAACTTCTGGAGAGTTGGTATATTATATGGTATTTGAGCTTTTATAAGCAAGTGATGTAGAGATTGATCCTTGTTGTCCCCATCCTTCTAGTTAAAGCTTCAGCACAAAGTAATTAGGTCTATGCATTCATTGCATTGTCCATACTTCAATCTTTAAAAGGGATCTTGGCATAAATGGGCGTATTTGTAAGAAATGTGGCCCTGATGTGAATGTCTTTGTCTGCCTCTCCCATACAACTTACACCCACAATTTTAAAATTTCACAACATATTATTTCCAAAAAAAATAATAAAAAAATTCACATCATATAGTCCTTGTGAAATTTCTTTCTGAATTTTAATAGGAAAGCCGTGCTAAAAAAATATAAAGTTATTAATATATCTTCAGATGTTTTGCATAGTATCAGAAAAAATATAAAGTTATTAATAACCGGTTTTAAAAAACTAGTTCATGAACCGAACCGGTTTTTAAAGAACCGGTTCATGAACCAAACCGGTTTTTAGAACCGGTTTAAGAACCGAACCAGTTTACCGAACCGGTTTAAGAACCGAACCGGTTTAAGAACCGAACCGTTTCCGAACCGAACCGAACTATTTTCAAACCAACCAAATTAATTTTTATAACTTTATTTTTTAAATTTTTTTCTTTTCAAAAGAGGGTCGACCCGAACCGGTTCCGAACCACTTCCGAACCGGTTCCGAACCGGTTCCGAACCACTTCCGAACCGGTTCCGAACCGAATCGAACCGGTTCCGAACCGAACCACTTCCGAACCGAACCTGTTTTGGACCGAACCGAACCACTTTCGAACCGAATCATTTAAACCAATTCGGTTCGGTTTTTCAAAAAATCCGGTTCGGTTCGACCCATGCACATCCCTAATCAGAACCTACATGACTAAGTGATCACGAGTTTGATCTCAGTGCCCTCATTTTAATAATATATAATTTTAAATATTAATTTAAATTTTTGGATTGAAAATAACTTTTACTAGCCATGTTAAAATTTGGGAATATTTGTAAAAGAGAGACAAGATTTGTGAATATCACATGAATTGGTCAGATCCTCTCACTAAAGAGATGAGTCAAAGAATTGTACAAAAGAGATGGTTGCCTTGCTTTTCCCTTCATTTTCAATTTCACTTTACTTTCATTTTTTTTCAAGTCAAGATAGAAAGAAAAAAAAGTGAAGAAGGGTGATAATGTTGAATGATTTTTTTTTTCTTTTTTGCTTATTATTTTAAGTGGAGTTTTACTCTATGCCTGAACTTTTGGTTTTGGTTTAAGTGTGTCAATTTTTGAACTTAATGCTTGTTTTAATGTTATCAACAATAAGTTGGAGACCATTCCCAATCCAAGTAATTGAAATAGATTAAACTAACTATATGGCAAAGCGTGGTTAGCACTAAAGCAAAAATGTGAAATGCTATTCTATATCCTCTTCTTTTCAATTCGTCCTACTTTATATACTTTAAGAGAATCTTCTCATGATGAAGAACAATTCCTGTTTTTCAGCATGAAACAACCTAGGACAGAACTAGACCAAATATAACCTAAAAAAGAAGACAGTATTATGATGTGATGAAGACGTTCCTTTTCTTCTTTCCTAATTTGAAGTCATAAAAAATCTTTGCAGATCTATGAAGGAATCCTTATTTTGACATCTTTCTTATTGGAACAGAAAAGTGATAACAAAATATGAAGCCTTGCATCTATTGAGGCTCCTAGAATAATCAAGTGCAAAAGTAATCATTCTACAACTCATACCAAAAGTTTTGCATCCAATACATTGGAGATAATGTTGAAGTAATTCTCACTCTCTTACATGACACTATTAGCAAATTAGCATGACACTATCAAGTTTTTAAGGAAAAAGAGAATATTAATCTGTAATTATCTTTCTCATAAATTTTGCTATATATATTTGTATTTTGTATATATAGTTGCCCATAATTTTTTATGGGTTTATATTTTCTCATAATTTTGCTATTCATTTGTATTTTGTATATGAAAAAAAATATGTGTAGGAAAATTCCGTATGTTAGAAAAAATTATGTGTTAGAAAAAATATGTGTAGGAAAATTCAAATTCTCATGTTAAATGAGAATTATAAAACCTATTTTTTATTTATGTAGCTGTTGGCCTACAAATGATGCTGCACAATTTTGCTTTTCCCTTTGCCACATGTGAAATGTTAGTTTACAAATAACTATTCCCAAGTAAACTAAATTGAATTTCATACATGGCAAATCATCATCATCAGTAAGAACAAAAATGTACCCTTTTTTTAAACTATCTTCACCAGATAGAACAATGACTATTCAACAAGAATAAGAAAAAAACTAAAGAAAAAAAAGACAGAACTATGCAAATTAAAAACACAGGAAAATACTAAAATATCCAGAAAACAGTTCTATGACATCAGCTTCAACTTCTATTTGGCACCAGGATCCATTTACTGTGGGGGAGGGCAGAAAGTGATAACATAACGTGAAGCCCTGCATTTGTTAAGGCTGCCAACATCATCATATGCATAACTATAAGCCTTGGGGCATATAGCCTTAAAGAGGTGTGCAAAAAGTGTAGGCTTGCAAGTTTTTGGGTCAGAATAACTCCCTGTGCAACAATACTTAGCTGATTGCATTGCCAAACATGCACTATTACACCCCACAACTGTACCATTTTTCTTCACTTCCAATGCTGATGGACAACAAACATTCAAATCCACCTCACAAGAAGCCACTCCACATCCAATTCCACCACCAACAGGCTTCATAGAAACAGGCAAGTTGAAACCATCCACCAAACTCACATCATAGAAATGCAATGGAGAAGAGGAAGTTCCCAATGTCATTTCAACAACTGTTGCTGGTGGAACTCCTCCTTGCCCTCTACATTGTAGTTTCCCATTGCAATCACCAGTGAGACAGTGTCCATTCCCATCATTGTCAAAGCTACAACCTTGCCTTCCCCATATTCTCCCTGACCACTTCTCTGGTACATCAAATACTACTTCTTCACCACTTCCAAGATGAATCCCACCATCTTTTGGAGTTTGTTGACCAGCACTTCCTAGTATCCCTGGCCATACACTTTCCCCACAATTGTTCACTAGAATTAGCTGAGCCCCATCTGCATCAAATAAATATAAAAAAAATGATATGCTTAGAAAGATAGCAAATTAGTTATGCATGCTTATATCATATGCTTCTTTTTCTTTTTTGAAATTTTCAATACACTAATAGTAGTTAGTACTAAAACAATTAAATGACATGATTGAAGTTGGAGACAATAAACCAAACTCCTTTGACTCAGGTGCTAAGGAGCCTGGATCTCTTAACCAGAGGTCTCGAGTTCAGACCTACGAATGGAAAAAAAGAATTTGGAGAGCCGCCCTCAAAAGGGTCGACCCCCTTTAATAGTAGTTAGTAAAAGGGCCGACCCAGTTCAATACCCACTCGTGAATGTCTGGGGAAGGACATACGAGTCAAGCCTTATCCCCGCTTTTGCGGAGAGGCCGAATCGAAGCCGGAACCTTGGACATCACGGTAAGCATGTTTAACACTGAACCAAGCCGGCCCTTCTAATAGTAGTTACTACTAAAAAAAAATTAAATGACATGATTGAAGTTGGAGACAATAATACTTTACATAGTTGATATGATATATATTGAATGATGTGGTGCAACAAAAGCGAATGCTGTTTATACCAAGTGCATCAATAATTATAAACACAGATTTTTACAAATAGGCAAAAGAATCATTGAGTAGGAAGAAGAGGAAATAGTATTATTACCTATGAGTATGATGAAGCAAAAGGGAACCAGGTAGAAGAGAAAGGGTAAGAGAATAGAGGAAGTTCTTGCCATTGTTTCAGCTCAATTTTGAATCAGAATAGCTGAAGTTCAAAAGGGTGATGCTACTATTTATATAGAAATGAGTGGCAGTGGCAGAGTTCCATGTTCCAAATATTTCGCCCTCTAAGTATAGGTCGTGCCAAGTGCTATCTTTTTATATAAAAAACAAAACGGTTTTTTAACTTCCAACATTCACCCTCAATTAAGCTTTTGCCTTTATTTTCTCTACTTGCTTTCAACTTTCTCTTTCATAACTAAGAAGCATATATGCATTGCTTCTATCTGGAGATTTCTTTTCTACGTAACTATGTTAATAAAATGATTAAAATACTGTTATTTAAATATTGTACAATGTTACTAACTAGGCAACTTGCAGCATCTTTCGGATGAGAAAAACACTAAATAAATAAAAAAGGGACTATACCATGTGATATGAACTTTAGTTGTATTAGATAATGTTCTTATTTTATAAAATCCAACTCTATGGCATTCTTTTCCATTAGAGGAAAATTATAGTATTTGCTTTATAGCATTAGCAATATATGCTTCTATCTTAAAATGGAAAGGCATATAGTACAACATAATTATGTTCTCTACTTTGTTTAGCCTTGTAGCTTAAGATTTCTTTTATTCTTTATGAGACTGATGAGTATAAATTTAACATTAATTGAGTTGCATGTTGTGACCCATAAAGCTTTATTAGAAGTGTAAGCAGGAATCATGATATTAAGAGCATCATGCATTGAATTGAGTTTTAGGAATCGATGACATTAGATTGAGAGGGTACGGTGAAATGGAACGTCATTTCTCGTTCATGTGTTTGGTTGCGGAAAATATGGAATTGAGAACCAAATTCTATTTTAATTTTTTCGATATTAAAATTACTTTAAGGAAAATATGGAATTGCTTTATGATGTTCCTAGAAATTGATTAAAAAAAATATGTTGAAATTCTCCGCTGATTGGATGTTGTAACATATTTTTTTGAAATCCTTGAAAAACAAGATGATGCTTTGATATACTTATATTTTAATATATACTATTTATATTTAAGGGAAAATATTTTCTCTTACTAGAGACTCATGAGTCATGGCATAAATGGAGTCTACAAAATAGTAAAAAAAAAGTTTCACCAAAAAAAAATAGTGAAAAAAAATAATTCAATGTAAGATCTACTTATGCCACGAGAAAAATTTTCTTCTTACAAACAAAAAAATGATTACCTGCCTAAAGACTATATCGATATATATTTTTTAATATTTTGTTCGCTACTAAGATTTTGAATTTGGGTCCACCATAGTTAAAGGGCCCAAATCAAGGAGGTAGTTATCTGGACTCCTCCATATATTGTCTTGTCTTCTAGAAGCTGGTAAAAAATAGAACAAAGTTTTCTAATATAAATGATTAAAGGGGTAAAATCATTTTAAAGGATGTAAAGTTGTGTAATTTTAAGAGAGAGAATGAGATAGATGTTTTATGAAAAGAGAGTTACAAAAAAAAAATGTGGGTCATTTTTAAAATGATATAAATTGTGTCATTTAAAATGATAAACATTTTTCCCATAAATAATTAGAGGGATAAAAATAAAATTCCCAAATTCCTTAAGTAATAAAATTATCTTCCTAAAGAATTTCTCTCTAATTCGCAACCTCATTTATAAATAAAAGGTTGAGTCAGTTTTCTTTTCTTTCTTTCTTTTCTAAATCGAAAGGAGCATAAATTAGTCCTAGTGATAGTAGAGCTCTACGATTTTCTGTGTACTATGGTCTCTATCTATTCCGTTGGTAAAGCAAGCAGTGGTATTCTTGATTTTATTTTTATTTTTTATATGCTTTGGGTTAGGGGTGTAAATGGGTCAGGCGGCCTACAGAGGCCTACGGCCGGGCAAACACTTCTCCGGCCTTCAAAAAGTTAGACCAGGTAAAGGCTCCCGAGCCTTTAAAAACAAGGCCGTATGCCAAATTAAAAAAGCCTGGCTTTTTGGCCTGCAGGCCGGCCTGTTTCAATTTTTAACTAAAAAATTTGTTTTTTTATATAATATTATTTATATTCTAAAAATTATTTTTTATATAATATTATCGTGCTAATTTAGTCGAGGAGACTGTCAAGCATTAATTTAATCGAGGAAATATTGTTATGAAATAAATATGATTTGAAGAAAAAAACAAAAGGTATAAATTGCTTCTTTAATAACTCATTTGGAAATGTTTATATATTGCAATTCATAATGTAAACATAGTGAAATGCATAACTAATTTGATTTTCTGATTTTTTACTTGCAGGTTTTAAAATATAGTGGGAATAATCAAGCTGAAAGGCTCACTTGAAGATTGTGATGTGTTAAGAAAATTCAATCTTTGTTGTCATGAATTTTTATAATCTGTATTCTTGTTAAAAAAGATTTGTCATAGACTTTTTATAATTTGGACCTATGCTGGAAATATTGTTTAATTAATGAGATATTTCATTTTTATTTTATTTGCAATATGGTAGGCCTAAAAGGCCTCATAGGCCATGTAGGCCTTTTCTTTTTAAATAACAGAAATTTTTTATAATAAGCCTTCGATAGCTCGTAGGCCAAATAGGCCGACCATTTTATTATGCAGGCCTTTAAGGCCAAAGCCTTACCTTTATATGCACCCCTACAGTTTGGGTGTCCGACGCTGTATTATTAATCTGGTTTATTTTTTATCAAGCGACAAGAAGTGACGGATGTAAAAAATTTTTATAATAGGACAAATTTATGTGGCACTGACACCGATGTGGGATATAAGATACGATATGATATGATATGATATTTTGATA
The DNA here is from genome assembly GCA_032173675.1 of Gastrolobium villosum. Taxonomy (NCBI): domain Eukaryota; kingdom Viridiplantae; phylum Streptophyta; class Magnoliopsida; order Fabales; family Fabaceae; genus Gastrolobium; species Gastrolobium villosum. Next base: position 158,589 of record JAVKPL010007797.1, on the reverse strand, counting down.
TGTTAATTTTAAAAAATATTAAATTTTAACATGTTAGGATACATTTTGATATTATATAATATTTTTAATTTATGTAGTATATATTATATTCAATATTCAATAATTTAATAAAAAAATAAAGCTACACTTATAATATCCATCAATTTCGTAAAGAAACATAAGAAATCCCAAACATTTATATTAAACTCAATAAAATGGTAATCGACTAATCGTGATTCAATAAATCTAATAGTTGGAATTCAAAATGCAATGCAACATAACATTGAGTATTGGAGTGTCGGAATATCGAAGGGTGTCGGACTCGACAAGTCAAGATTTTTGAAGTGTCATTACTATTGGGAAATAAACACCAATTTCCGCTTCCAGGACCTCTTTAGAATGGTTTCCAACAAGCAAAATAAATGTTCTAATGACAACTATGCATGAACCAAAAAAACCAAACAACGCAAGTCAATTTTAACGTGGAAAACCTCCTCAATGTGAGGAGTAAAAAACCACGTTTTGATGTCCACACCCAAATTTTCCACTATCGACAAAGTGAGATTACAAAAGGTTCCAAAGCAATTACAAAATTATAGCACCATTTCACAACTAGTTTACCAAAAATGCAAGAGACATGCATATATGACTATTTTAAATTAATCTAAAATAACAGAAACGTCTACTCCCAAATCGCAACGGGTCAGGTTAAAAAACAACAAAAGAGGACCACATTGACCAATTTTGAGAGCAATTGCACGGTTCTTATTGTTGAAACCTCTCTCTGAATTCACTAATAATAGTAAAAAAAACAATTTTTTTTCAAAATTCCCTTTTACAGCTCCAATCGCAAAACTGAACAGTCAAACTCTGGTACATTATGTTATAAACGTTGTACCAAAATTTCAGCTCACATCAACGGTTCATTTGGGAGAGATGAATTACGCAACCTTGCTGCCTTCTGCAGAACTCTGCACACAAACCACTTCGGTTTGCAATTTTCTGCTGCTGATGCAGACCTCCTATCAAGATTCTGACTGGTAGAAATGAAGAGGCATGACAAGGTTAATATAATTGTAATATAATTAGACTAATTTGTAATGCGAAATTTCTGGTTTTGGTGGCTACTACCTTCTTTCTCCTCCTCAGAAATGCTCTCCTCACACACTCAAAATGACAGCTAAGCATACTACACAAAAGAACCTTAGGAGTGCATTCCTTATTGGGCTGGACATTTGGCATTTTATATAAAGGTTGTAATTCACATGAACAAACATAAAAGATATGATTTAATATATAAAAAATTGAAAGAATTTTAATATAGAAACTAAGAAAGTTTTGATGTATGAACGTTGAAATGTGACAAAAGTTTTCTAGAAAAAAATTATTTTTATTTTAAAAAATATCATCACTATTTTAAAGTAATCAAATACTATAAGAACTTCAAAAAAGAAAAAATAGATAATTAAAAAAGAGTGATTATATTTACCACCATTTTAGATTTATTATTCCTATTGTTGGATTAATTCAAAATCAATAATAATTAATTTTCTTTTCAAACATTGATTTTAAATTAACCAAACGATAACCAAAAGGTAATAAAAATGATAAACCTAAAATGGTAAGTATAAATCACTCCTCCCTTCAGTTCGTCACTATAAATAGTTATCTTAAAAAAGTGAACAATTAATATAATTGTAATTAATTAGACTAATTTGTAATAGATTATTTAACTTGGTAAGTTTTTTTTTTTGTAAGCTGTGTAAAACATACCACGATATAAATTAAATATACGACGAGTTCCTATAAATAGAAGTTAAATCTGAAGACCAATACTAAAGGGGGAATTAAAAACACAAAAATCATCAGAATTAACATTCATAAAAGGAAAACTTGTCAGTCAATTCGCACAACAGTTTCCTTCTCTAAAGTATAACATTGAACTCTCCAATCCTTATAAATCTATGTCCATAATCGAGAAATCAATCCCTGCATCACCATCACTAGTGAGCAGAAATAGCTGATTTAGAGTCACTTTCTACATCACAACTACCAATTCTATAAGCAAATCCTTTTAACCATTGACCAACATCATTTCCAATAACACTACCACAAGTTGCTAATCTTTGATTACCCTTAACCGCTCCATCAATATTAATCTTTATCCAATTGCTTCCATGAGCCTTCCCACAAATCAAAGTATCCGAATGGGACAGGTTATTTTGAGCTAAATTAACCTTATGAAAAGAATGTTGTATATCTCTCACTTGGCTATCACTGACTGAATCTTGTATTGATAATCATGAACCTGATTTGGATTATCATGACTCCGTTCATTCCTCCACTTCCATGCAAGCCAGCAAGCCGTAGCAAACCATGTACACCAAGGGATATTATCCTTGAAAAAACTAATCTCTGACATGTTTAGTTCTATCCAATCCCATAAATTGGCAGAAAAGAAAGAAACCTGCATATTTATTGGTACCAAATCAGACCACAAATTCTTCATATCATTACAATCTCTCAATAAGTGAATACAAGTTTCATTGTGCTCCAAACAAATTGGGCAAGAAGCTGAACCTATATTAAATTGGCTAAGTAAATTTTTTGTAGGAATTTTATTCTGAAACACTTTCCAAATGAATAGCCTAATAACCTGATGTCCCTTCCAGTTCCAAATTTTCTTTCAAATAGGGGCCAAATCCTGCTGCTTAACCGCACCAAATAAAGTGACATACATACCCTTAACAGAAACTTTGGTATCAACTTTTAAATTCCAAAGCAAGTGATCCATCCTATCATGAGAATTCAGAGGGAGCATACCTCGGATGTTAAGCAGAACATCATTTGAGAGCCACTTTGAAAGCTTATCCCAAATTTCATTACTGTCTATATAATCAGCCACCTCCATACCCTCTTCATTACAAGGAATCAGACTTAAGGCCTTATCCATCATCCTACCTGCATCTTTAACCCAATTATCCTTCCAAAAAAGAATTACTTCTTATATAAATAAGACTTGTCCCAAATAATAAATAAGAAAAATAAGATTCAAGTCTTATTAGGTTAAAGAACAAGGTTTTTTAGATTTGACTATTTTATTTAATTGAAAAATATTACTTGTCATAAACACGAGAAAAATATTTGTCATTAGGCACAAGCTTGTATCATTTTAAATGAAATTATTATGCCTTGAAATATATTTAATACTTTTTTATACATATTTTCTATCCTTTACGATATTCTCACTTTATCTTTTTTATTTTCTAATTATTTTGAAAAAGACAATATAAAAAATTACTCTGCACCAAAACACAATAATTTTATCTAAAATGACACAAACTTATATTTTTTAAAATAAACAAATATTTTTCTCTACCTAAGTGTGATAAATTCTTAACATTTTTCGCTTAAAATCTATTTTAAAACTTCAAATCCATAGACTATGTAGCACCGACACTGACACGGGACACGTGACACGATACGACACGACACTCTGACACGTTAATTATAAAAAATGTTAGATTTCGACACGTTAGGACACGTTTTGATATTAAATAACATTTTTAATTTATGTGGTGTATATAGTATTTAATATTCAATAATTTAATAAAAAAATGAATCTAAACTTATAATATTCATAAATTTTGCAAAAAAACATAAGATATCTCAAATATTTATATTAAACTCAATAAAATGGTAATCGTAATCCAACGAATTTAATAGTTATAACTAAAAACTCAACGCAATGTAACCTTTAAACCTTTTTTTGAATTTCTATAATGTGTATTGGAGTGTCGGGGAGTGTCGGAGTGTCCGAGAGTGTCGGAAAGTGTCGGACACGACACGTCAGGGTTTTTGAAGTGTCGGTGCTTCATAGTCCATAGATGCCTATCCTAGGTAGCACCGACACTGACACGGGACACGTGACACGATACGACACGATACTCCGACACGTTAATTCTAAAAAATGTTAGATTTCGACACGTTAGGACACGTTTTGATATTAAATAATATTTTTAATTTATGTGGTGTATATTGTATTTAATATTCAATAATTTAATAAAAAAATGAATCTATACTTATAATATTCATAAATTTTGCAAAATAAAATAAAATATCTCAAATATTTATATTAAACTCAATAAAATAGTAATCGTAATCCAACGAATTTAACAGTTAGAACTAAAAACTCAACGCAATGTAACCTTTAAACCTTTTTTTGAATTTCTATAACGTGTGTTGAAGTGTCGGGGAGTGTCGGAGTGTCCGAGAGTGTCGGGAAGTGTCGGACACGACACGTCAGGATTTTTGAAGTGTCGGTGCTTCATAGTGCCTATCAACATTTTACACGTACTTAGGGTTTGTTTTTCTCATGTTCCATGAGAAAAGAAACTCTTCTTACAGACACCATAAAAAGGTGTGTCACTCATTTTTTTTATTTTTTGTTCATTTAAATAAGTGAGATCCACACTTAATATATCTATGACATGAAGTTACAATTCTATTTATTTTTCCCATTTATTATTGCTTAAATAGAAATCGGAGCTAAAACACAAATTTTAGTCCCACCTAGATCTAGGGCAATAAAATCAAGCTGTAACCGTTCACTCAAGGCATTTTATTTACCCTTCATTCTCTCCAGATCATTCTAAACGTGCCACCCTTTTTGAACATTTGAGTGATTCTTGAAGCTTGAATCACCCAACACCCCTTCAAGCAACTATGATTCGCATAGCATCAAAGTTATCATCAAGAGCTTCTTCCACTGCTTTTGCTGCTTTCACAGCAAAACCCTCTCCCATTTCATGCACTAGGCTTTCTCCTCTTGCTGCTTCATCATTTAGGTCTTTCAACAATGGCTTAGAACTGGACAAAAACATGGCAAACCCTGATGCCATTCATATGATTAACTATGCACTGAGACAAGCAAGGACTGACATATCAGGTGACAAAAAAAGATGCCATTTTTTACTATTAGAAACTCTGTTTCTCAATGACCCATTTGTGTTTATTAGCCAAAGTTGACATCTTTTTGGTTTTTGGGGTGTGTTTCTTTTGTTGTGAATAGTTGGGTCGTACGGTCTAGGTATGTTGGTGTTGAAGCACTGCCTTACAACTGAGTTAACTGAGGGAAAAGACCCTTTAAACGAGAATTCAAAAGGAATTGCTTTGCTTGCTTTGTCCACCTTGTTGTCTGAAAGGTTCGTTCTTTGTGATCATTTAGTTCTATTCGTATTTTAATTCCCACTTTTGAGCTCAATTTTGTGGCTGATTGTTTAAACTCATGGGTGCTATCTTTTATATTAACTTTTCTTAGAGGAGAATACGGTGATGCAATAGAGAAGCTCCAGAGTGTTCAAGAATTGACCAATTCTTACTTGGGTATTAGAGGTAAATTCCTTTTTTTTTTAATCACCTTTTATTGATTACTGCTTTTTGCTGTGGATATGTATATATATATATTTTTTCAATATGAATCTTTGTAAATGATTTTTAAGTTCTATCTTGGTTTCTTGCACAGTAGTTAATTGCGCCGCGAGCTGCGCCATATAGGCGTTGCGGTGCTTCGCCGCAAAAAGCCGCGTCACGCCACATCGGAACGCAATAGGCGGCCATTGCCATCGCATTTGCGGCCATATTGTTGTCATAAGGCAAAATGTCAACTTTGTCCTAAATTTAAATGTGTAAAAGAAATTCTTTTAGAGTTTTTTAGTCTATCCGCGTCTCTCTATGTCACCTCTACTATCACTGCCTTTAAAAAATATTTCTTTTTGTCATTATTTCTGTCATATATCTATTCTGCTATTTCCGCAACCACAACCCGCTATAACGCTATAGCGTTTTTCGGGGTTGGCCGTGACGTGCCGCAATCCGCATTTGATAACTATGGTTTCTTGTTGTAGTTGCTGCCTTTGAAGCTCAGGCTGGGCTCCATCTGGAATTGGGGCAGGTTGGTATCTGCAAACCCATTGTAGAATATTTGACTGCTTTTTGCCTTGCACCAGTCATGTTGATTTAGAGAAAATTTCGTATATAGGATGATATGGCGTCAGCAGTGGCTGATAAATGCGTTGAGTTCGTGGAGAAACAGGAAAAAGGAGATTTTGAGGCTCTAAATATTCGTGCTAAAGCACTAAAAGGGCTTATTGAGCTTGTCAATGGCAATATTAAGTCAGGTAGTGCTGAAGGTATAATTTTTCATTGCCACGATTCTTGGTTAGTGCTTACTATGTGCTTGGTGCAGCTGAAGCTTTCTTTGACAAATCTCTCCGTGACAAGCTATGCGATGGTATATTTCTCTCTGTGTGGTAGTGTAGCAGCAATCTTCGACAATCCGACACCAAATTGATGTTTGGTTCTATAGGTACTGCTGCTCTATCATATGCGGAATTCCTACAAGCAAAGGGGAACTATTCAATGGCGAAAGAGATTTACCATAATGTCATACAAGGAGCTACTGAAATAAAAAATTGTGGCAATCCATACTTAGGAGCTGGTAACATGAACTTGGAGGGTTTAATGATGGGGGCCATGTGTTCTTTAGGACAGCTTGAGTCACATTTGGGGTAGGCTTAATGTTTTCTTTTGGCTTACTAATAAATGCTGCCTTCAGTGATATATCACTAATAAATGCTGTTTCAGTAACTTCCGTAATGCAGAGGACTCTTTGACAAAGGCATTAAAAAAGGCAGAGGAAACCTATGGTGACTTATTTATTCTTTTGATCAGTTACCTAAACTCAATTTACAAATTCGTATAGCACTTGTTGCTGAGCCTGATAATGGCATATTGCGTTACTGATATCTTCTGCCTCTTTCTATTTGATGAAGGAGAGAAACATCCAAAGGTGGGTGTTGTCTTAACATGCATGGCTCTTATGTATAGGCGTAAAGCAATTGAGGAGCAATCAAGTTCACTGTTGATTCAAGAGGTTAGGACTCTCCAATTGCTGAATTGTTAACTATAATTTGAAAAACTTTAACATCTAGCAAAGCCACATCTTTTTTATCATCTCTTTTTTCCCAAAAATAGAAAAGAACAATGGTTAATAAGTAACAAGTAAAGATGTATCTAGATGTCTTGAATCTGGTTTAGTTCTTTTCTCCTGTAAAAGTTCTTGTGCTATGAAACTGACATCTTTTGCTCCAGCTTTATTCGATTAATTATTAACTTGCTTTTGCAGAGATGTGGACTGTGAATGACAAATTCATTGACCTGGCTTTTTTCTTGTGTGACATGACATGCAAGTAACACTGTTTTCAGCCAAAAAAATAAAATATTTTAGGAATAAGCTGAGTTTATAAATTTGTATGCAGATGTTTAGTTTCGCTGACTAGTATAGTCTGCCAACTTAATAACATGTCTTCCACTTGAATTGTTTAGCATTGCTTTACTTCCTTTAGATGCCTAGTGGGTTGGCAATAGTTTTTATTATATTTCAAATAGTAATTATAATACGATAATCATTGACAGGGTCTCTACAGAAGAGTGATAGAAATTTTGAAGGTTCCACATGTGGAAACTGAGTCTGAAGGTAACGTTGATGTATCATTCAATTGCCACATGTCCATGTATTGTCTATAAGATACATACACTGATACACATAATGAATTTAGGAGAAGAATCCAGTTACAATTTTTTTTTTTACAAATTACACTAAGTATAACCGGTCATACACTCTTGATTAAAGTATGACCGGTCGGACATAGTGTAGTTTGTAAGAGTTTGTAAACAAAAAGTTTATAAATATAACCTTCCCCATGAATTTATATTGAAACCTAATTTTCTTTGTGTAGCAGCTGCACCATTGGTAGATCGAAGTGATATAGCGGCTCTTGCCAGAGGTATGACGGATTCTTTGATCCACTATAATGTATGATGGGGAAATGTTATATATATATATATATATAAACATTAATATGGCCTTCACTTAATAGTTTAAACTTTTGGGTTGAAATGATTCTTTACATGGTATCAAAGCCTCCGTGAGTCCGTGACTAAGTAGTTATAGATTCGATAGTCACCAACTCTGTTTTCTAATAAAAATAAAAAGTTAAAATGAGTACAAAGTAAACCAAAAAAAGGGTCTGGGCATTATTTACGCTTCAAGCTCAAGTACTCTTGTACGCTTCAAGCTCAAGTACTCTTGTATGAGAGGATATGTTAGAGATATAATAAATAAAACCATTAATATGGCCTTCACTTAAGAACATAAGTTTTTGGGTTGAATTGATGTGTGGACAATAGTCTCCCCTATTTTGGCCCGTGACGGTGTAATCGACTACCTTATCTAGGAATGACAATTTTAGTACAAGAGATTTACTGTGTTATTTGTAGCTTTGTTACAATGAATGTACCAATAAACTGATGACTTTTTAAATGTAGCAGAACATCTCTATCATGAGTTTAGCGTCCGTCGACTGGGGACTAGTTACAGTCACTAGAGCTTTATACATGTATGTCTTATTGTAGGGTGCATTTCTAATGGACCACCCAATTGAACGTGTTTAATGTTAAATGGAGTGCTCATGGTAGATAGTGCTTACCTAAGAATCTCGCGTTATAGAATACTGCATCGGTTAAGATTTTGGTGCTGTATGATGAATTGAAAATTTAAATATTACTTTGTGATTCGTTGGTATCATGTGAGGTACATCCAGGACAATGATTATTATTATTATTATGCTGTGCTCTTCAATTTTAGGACTCATTCTGTGCATGCTGATAATTTAATCCTGGCTTGTCTTGTATGTTGAAAAGTTGCTTGATATTTGTAGGTGCATATGCTGAAGTACTTAGTGTACAAGAAAATAGAAAGGATGAGGGAGAGAAGATGAAGAACTTGGCTGAGGCTATATGGAGAAACCCCAGGATTTCTCTGACTGATGCTCTAGCAAATTCAGACACAAACAAAGCTTCAATTATAGATGCTCGAATCAGCAGGCTTCTTTAAATTGATACATCTTCTGCTTCCTTTCTTGCTGCTGCAGGTTCATGTTGGAATATGATATATGACAAGAAAATGGACTCTAATTTTGTGCAAAATTAATCCATAATGTTGCTTGTAGATAACGTGTCATGCCTGCATATACTACACGATATCTTGAGCTTTCTATATAATAACGTTATCTACACATATAATGAAAGTTAGGTGGCTTTTTTTTTTTTGGAAACTGATCCTAATTACCTCTTTGAGGCGAATCAGAACCCCCGGTATCTCCATGGGTTTGATTCTTTGAGCCGCCTATGGGACTAATCCAGAGTTCGGGTGCGAGTTCAAGGATTACAATACTTATGCCCCTCCTCAGATGGTGTTGGTGGGATACGAACCGAGATTTTCTCCCACAGTCCCTATGTGACTAAGTGAGCCACCACACTTCGGTAGTTAGGTGGCTTATTTGATCTTTTAAGTTCATTCTTCTTGCTTTGTATTTTGCTTTCCTTGTTATGTTTGATGTTTGATTCGTAGTTATCAAATAAAGTTTGGCTAAGCTACTTGTCCTTAACTAAGTTACCTGTTTTCCCTTACACCTATTAAATCAAGATGAATAAAGATTTTAAACTTTTTCTTATAAAAAAAACACTCATGTAGTTTTTTTTTTTTTTGGAATTTTTTATTTTTTTTGGAAATTAAACTCATGTAGTTCAAAATTAAAAGAAAGGATAATTGTTTGGTATGATAGGTAGCATATATGTTGCTGTCAAGTGGACCGTCCCAATCATATTACTTAGTCTATCATATAAATTATATAATCTTGACTTAAAGTGTGTGCATTCCTAATTTTATTTGTCGGTTGAAGCATGTGTGGCACCAAAGTCCAAAGAATTGTCATGAAACACATACGTACCAATGAATGAATTGCGCCACTAATATTTTCTTAGAATGAGTGGAAGATAAAGATCACAACAATTGTCTAACTTTTATATTCACGTAATTTCAAGCTTTTAATGTATCTTTCTTTAGGTGAAAATCTAAGGTAAAGGTTTTGTTTTTGAATTTAGAAGTTGTTTATAAAAATGATCATGAAATGATTAGAAGGTTTAATGATAGTCTATCATTCTATTTCTTATATTCTAAAAAAAAAAGAAGTTAAATTAAAATTTATTTACTTGATGTAAATTTTTACCCTTTCTTGGTTGCTTGTGATGACTCTGTTTTGAAAACAACATTTTGTCTCTATTGTAGACTTTGCACATGCATTACATTTAACGCATTCAAGCCTACCAACAACTATATATCGATCAACGAAATAAAAGAAAATGGTTAATCACTAAGTTACAATTATTTTATAACAATTATTTTAAATTATTTCAAAAAGTATAATTTCATAATTTTTTTATTAAATTTAATAGTAACAGTTTACATGTTAAAAGCAAGTTAGATATATACCAAAAAAAAAAGCAAGTTAGATATCTTAATACATGATTTTCTCATAAAATTAATAATATTCTGCTTTTTATATGTAGATTGTCCCTGTTAATTTTTTAACCAGTTATTTGTTATCTTTATAGCCAATCGCATCCTTAAATTAAAGTTCTTAATGAGGCAGATCTTGGTAAAATAAACCTCATTCATAAACCATACGTTGATACGAAAAGTTTATTTCCGAAAAAATTATGATTTTTCTTTATGCTCTTTTAATTTAGTTCATTGCATCTATAATGAGAAATGGTAGTATAGCATGGATTTGTGAAAGAAAAAATGGTATTGTTGAAACTATAGGATTGGTACTATAATATAGTTGAATTAGCAATGCAAAAATTCTTTCTTTCTTATACATATTTTCCAATTTATTTCAAATGCAATAAATAAAAAGACTAGTAACTTTCTTTTATAAACAATATTTATCTTTTGTGGTCAAACATTGACAACATATTTAAAACTTTTAAATCTAATTTTTTTTTTTTTTTTTGATAATAGGAAGGGGCTATGCCCCAAACAAGACAAAAAAAAACAAAAAATAAACAGGAAAACGACTCTAATTATCATTCCACATCTATTTTTTGCTCCACATTGAGATCTAAAATAAACAAGGGACAACATATTCAAAACTTTAATACAAAATTCAGTTTCCCAAGAAGACTTGGCTAGCCAATCAGCGCACCATTAGCTCCTCTTGAAATGTGCTTTAGATTCACTAACCAATCTTTTACCCATGCACTGAACTAACATAGAATACAAAATCAAATAGACCAATTAAGCATAAGCATAAGATATAGACCATGACCATTTCATGTGGCTTGTGAAATCAACGACCACTAGATAGGAATGATTCAGCAACTGAACTAGTAGTAGTAGTATTGGTAATATGGGTGAAGGGCTTATCCATAGAAGATGGATAGGACAGTGCAAAGTCCTCAGAATCTTCATGGTACCCAAAAGTTAAGCCAGTGGAAGATAAGCTAAGCAAAGATAAATCTGGCAAAGGCACATCCATCTCCAAGTACTGCACAACTTGGCGCATGCTAGGCCTAGCTAAAGGCTCTGAATGTGAACACAACAAACCAAGTTTCAACACCAACTCCACCTCATCAGACCTATAATCTATGCCCAAATTTAAATCCTTGGCCCCACGTATGTCACCTCTTTTCCAACAACCATAAACCCAATCAACCAGAATCCTAGTCTCATGTTCCCCTATGTGCTCTATTGGCCTCTTTCCACACACAACCTCTAGTAGAAATGCACCAAATGCAAACACATCAGAGCTTGTTGTTGCCTTGCCAGTTCTAGTATGCTCTGGAGCTAGATACCCAAGAGTTCCAACAACATGAGTGGTTTGAGGATCAGTTCCATGGTCATATAACCTTGCAAGACCAAAGTCCCCTAATCTACCATTCAATTCAGCATCTAGTAGTACATTACTTGCCTTTATGTCTCTGTGTACCACAACTTGCTCCCATTCTTCATGTAGATAAAAAAGACCTGAAGCAACCCCTTTAATGATTCTAAATCTTTGGCTCCAAGTTAAGGTCACTGTTGGTTGGTTATAGAGATACTTGTCTAAGCTTCCATTTGGCATGTAGTCATAGACCAAAAGCAACTCTCCTTTGCGCCTGCAATATCCAAGAAGTGAAACCAGATTCCTATGGCGAAGACGACCGATGCTAACGATTTCTGACACAAATTCCCTCATCCCTTGTCTGGATTCATGGGACACTTTCTTCACTGCAACTTCAATTTTGGAAATTGGCATGACCCCTTTGTAGACTCTACCAAATCCACCAGTTCCCAAAAGCTCCTTCTCCTTGAAACCCTTTGTAGCAAAGTAAAGATCTTTGAACTTGAATCTATGAGGGCCATATTCCTCTTCCCAATCCTCAAGCACCTCAGCAAACTTCTTCTTCCTTTTGATGAGGAAAACCACTGCTAGAGTTATCATGAGAACCAAAATAACTGATATCAAAGGCAATCCAAGAGTTAAAAACTTAACCTCTTTTTTATCACCAAGTCTAGGCAACTTGGGGAGTTCAGAGATTACAAGTTGTTGAGCTTGGCCATTGATCTTAAAGCTCCAACCCAAAACATAGTGGGAAGTTAGGACTGACCCAGTAGAGGATGAAAATCCAACATACATGATATTATTCAGAATTGGAGAAAGATCTTTTGACAATGATAACAAAGGGTGTTCTGGTTTACCAATGTTGATTGGAGCTAAAGTAACATCAATCTTCTTCTTTACCCCATCATATTCCACCCATACCTGCATCGGGTAGCCACTGAAAAGGCTCAAATTCTTAACCTCACCACCGATGTAATATCCTGCAGGAGCTGATATAACTGACTTCAAATCATTGATATCAATTCCAACATGGTTGTCATTGATATCAGCAAACTCACTGCTCAGAATGGTATCAAGTTCCACCCCAAAAACATGGTTGGTGTCGTTGCCATTGTTGGACTTGTCAAAGAGGCCAAGGTACTGGCTTGGAAGAGAATTTGGAAGCCCTTTTGTTGGAGAAACCACAAAAACAATCCCATGACCACTCAGAGTGGCATACTCAGGTCTTATTGCAAACACAAAAGTAGTGGAGAAAGAAGACACACTTCCATTGAAGGTGTTCTTGAAAACTATAGGATTTGGATAAAAAGCATGACCCTTTTGTTGCTTGGTGTCATTGGTGAGTCTGAGTAAGCCATTGGAGGTTAACTCAGCAATACCATCAAGATACAAATGAGATGATTGGAACCCGTTATAGATGAAACTGGTGTCTTCACTGGCTACACGTGTCACCAGCAAAATCACCAGTAACACAAGCTTGAGGAACATGGCTATGCTTTTGCAATATGCTTCTGGTCCAAATCTTAAAAGAAGTGAACCACAAATTCTAAGTTTCATTTGGGGCCCTACGAGGAAACATCATAGCACTTCACTGGAAATCACAAACTGGCACCAGCAAATTTATTTGTGCAAAAAGAAAATAAAAATCAGACACATCAGTGTCATTTGGACTTTACATTAACATTTTTTATTATTATTTTTTAAAATGTCCAAGATAAATGAAAGTTAACATTCTAGTACACTCAACATTTCACTCACATGCACATTTCAGTCATCGTTATATTCATAAATAATGTGCAAGATAAATTAAAGTTATAAGTTATTAAGAGATGTGCCATCCCTTTCTGCCGCAGACTTTATTCACTTCCCAGTTCCCACAACAAGGAGGTCAAACTCTTTCTGGAAACCAAGGATGCCGTGCCGCCCTCTACCACCCAATTACTGTCTTTGCAATTACCTAGTATATTGTTCTTATAATTTGATACCTTTTTTTTATAAAAAAAAATAAAAAATAAAATTGTTATACATATTTTTTTGGTTTTATATATAAATTTTCAGAAAAATATTTTTGTAGTTACTGCAGATAAATTATTTGCATTTACTCTCAAAACAACGTCATTTTGGGATTGATATATTATAAAATTATAATTATAAAGACTATAATAATCTTGAAATAAATTAAAATTACAAAAAACACCATGATTTCTGCCCAAAATGAAGTCGTCATATTGTGCTTACTTAATGCAGATAACTTATTGTTGGAGTATTCAAGTGTGATGAGCGCCACATTGGTTGGTAATAGGCTAACTGAAGAGTATATAAATAGTCTTGTAATTTTAATTTTGGGTTAAGATTATTACAGTCTTTATAATTAAAATTTTTAATATTTCAATCCCAAAACGACGACGTTTTCCCCTGAATCCACCTTACACTTATCTGCAGAAAAAGAGAACTCATAAATTTTACATAAAATTCTCTTAAAACTAAGAAATATGAGTAAAATGTTGTACATAAAAAAAAAAAGTGTGAGTATAAATAAAACTAATATCACTTTTATTTTATTTTGATCTTTCAGGGTTTTTTTAAAATTATATGTAAATATTTGTAGGGATGTTTGTACTTGTCACCAACTAAATTCATCACATCTGTTGATTTGATTTTGATTTTATTCGACGGTTTTAAAAGAGATTTTAAGAGATGATAAACTTTGTTGGTGGTTAATATAATTTCTCCCGTAACTTACTAAATCAATTGTCTCATGATAGATATCCATACTCATATTATTATTATTATTATTATTATTATTATTATTATTATTTCACATATTTTATTGGTTGCTATTGAATCGAAAGAGGAAAATAATACATACCCGCTAGTCGATATTTGCCACTTATCATGTCATATTAGCCTGAAAATAACGCTGTTGCTGCAATCTAGTGCCACGAAATTATTAATTATGGCGATTAATTTAATAGTTTTTTTAAAAAATTATAATTCTTTTTTTATTATATTGTATCATAAATTAATTCGTAAACTTTTATACATAATTTTATAACTTTTAACAAAAGTTTTATTGTTTTTTGTATGTCATCATATATATATATATATATATATATATATATTGCAAATATTTCAATCGGTTCATTATTTCACAACTTTTATACATAATTTTATAACTTTTAAACAAAAATGTGTTTTTTGTATGTCAACATATTTTGAATGGCAAATAAAAAAGTTAAAAAGAAAAAAGGAGGATGACATTAAAATATAAAGTAACAAATAGAGAAAAGAAAAACAATGAAAAAAGAAAAAACAAATGGCAGAAAAAAGAAAGAAAAAATTATAAACTCACTAAGAAAAATTACAAAGCATATATTAAAAGTTAAATACTTATATTTAGTTATTACAAAGTTAGTTAAAAAACTATGAATTTATCAAAAAAAGTTTAATATTAACTCAAGTTTTTCTTATTAAAAATTAATTAAAACGTTACAAACTTAAAAATAAATGCTATAAGGTTATAAATAAGTAACACCATACTCCCTTATCCTTTTCTTTAGAGGGAGTACTAAGATTAAAGGGAAAAATATTTTAGTAGTTAATCAAGGTAAGTTATCTGCATTTATTCTCAAAACGACGTCGTTTTAGTATTGAAATCTTAAAAAATTATAAATATAAAGATTATTATAACACTGAAATAAATTAAAATTATAAAAATACCATTATTTCTGCCCCAAAATAACATCGTATTATACTTACTATAGATAACTTATCCGACGGCAAAAAAATCGAACCCTAAAAATATATAATCTTTTTCATAAAAAATAAAGAGATATGATATTATATCTATATTTTATTAGGGCAATGTTTTTCTCCTTCTATAAGAGATAATAATTGCTTCCCACAGACACTTTGATAACAATGCCAACCTCTCTTTTTTCTTTTTTCTTTTCTTTTTAAGTAGTGGACCCCAATAAGTTATCTCTATTGCATAAGATAATAGATTATTATTTCCCATTTTTTATACCTATTCTACTTACTATTTTTTAATATCGTTAAATTAAAATTTTAGCTCACCTTCACATTTTTTATTTCCCTTGAAATTCTGATCTAAGAATATTAGGGTTAAATATATAAAATAGATATGAAAAAAATATATGTATAATATCTTATTCAAAAAATAAAATAAGGTAAGAAAAATAATATCGAAGACCAAACAAATGAACTAGAACTCAGCTGGACAATGTCATTTTCATAAAAAAAAAATCAAAATATTAATAGCATATTAGATTTCTAATGTAACACGAAGGAAAAATTATCTCGTGCACTCACAAACCCAAAGTGGTCCCACTTTAGTTTTTTCCTCTCTTTCCTTATCGGTGGATCTCACTTGCACGATTGTGTTTAGTGGAGCGAAAATTTTTAAACGGTCTAGGATCATATAAAAAAATCATGGTCCGTAATCATTTTATCCTTGCTTTTCTACCAAAACTCTTATTTTACCCCCTATATGACACAAGGACAGTGTAATCATGGACCATGGAAAGAGATCTCCTGGTGGAGGTAATAGTTTTTTTGGGTAATAGTTTTCTTAGTAGAAGATATGTATTATCTTCTACACACTCATTGGTGCAGGTGGGGTCCATTTTTAGGGGAAGAGAGAGAAAAAAAGTGGGGTCCATAATCATCTTAATTTGTGTGTGTAGGAGATAATTATATTTTATGCAACATATAACACAATCCCTAGTTTTCATGTTTTAAAAGATTCCTGGAGGAGGTAATAGTTATCGAACTGATCGAGGTACTGGGTCATTGGTTCAACCGGATTTACTGTTCACATATTATAAATATAAAAATATTATTTGTTTTAATAAAAATTCACACAAGAAAATTATCAATGAGCTTCAAAAAAATAAATTGATTTTCAATGATAGCAAATATTATATACTTCTAAGCTTTTAGCTCTAGACCATATACTAATATTGGATTAAAATTGCAATATAAGTTAAATGCACATTTTGTGCTTGATATGATACGGATAAATTAAATCATGATAACAAATAGTATGCATGAAATATACACTAAAAAAAGTGTCACCGTTATCATGAAAACAAATAGTATGCATGAAATATACACTAAGAAAAAAGTATTCATCATTGAGATGAAATCATGCTACCATCAGTGTTTATCACCACTTAACTTCATGAGATCATTATAAGATGCAACTAAATTACATAAATGAACTGCACTAATCTATAATATCTTATTATTTTCACCTTACTTTTAATCATATTCATCGTAAAATATAAATATGATTTAATTAAAAATTTATTATCAACAAAAAAAATTACCAAAAAAAAAGGAATAACCGGTCTAACCCTGGTTAACCGGTCTAACCCTGATTAACCGGGTCACCGGATTGTCGGAGAACCCACCGGGTCACCGAGTCCCGGGTCGACCTGGCTGGTCCGAGCCGGGTTTTAAAACACTAGTTTTTCACTATTACCCCTATTAATATTATTTATTTTCAAAGAAAAATTGGTGTTTTTTTTTTTCTTGAATGTTTTAAAACAAGAATATTCTCCCATCAGATTAGCTTGCCTGGCTTAAAAACGATCGATGAAGACGTTAAGCAAGAACGAAGGAAGATGGCATTGTTATATATTTTTGTTTGGAGAATAAGATGGCATTGTTATCAATATCGATATCTCTACCTGTTTATTTTATTTCATACATTTCCGTTTCCCGTAGCAAAGTCTAATAACGTGGATGATTGAACGGTTGAAATCAAATTATGTATACACAAAGTCTTGAGAGTGGTTGAACTCATACGTGAAAAAATCTTACTCTTAGAAGATTCAAGAAGAGCTAATATTAAGAGAATAGTGATTTGCTGATCTCTAAGAAAATAGATTCTTGAGAGAGGAAACACAAATTCAATATCAATAGATCAGTCACTCGCTGGATATATGTGTCTCCATAATAGAATATTGGTGCCTTCTATAAAAAATTGATAAACTTCTGTTCCCACCTAATAATGATGAACGAGCAATGACGGTACCGCAAAATACAAGAAATACAGTTCACGGGTTAAATTGATTCTACCTTGTCAATATATTAGGTGGAGCAGTGTCTTTAAATATCTTTGTGGCGTGGAAAATTGGTGGCGGACAAGAGTACTTCAACTTATTAGTGCATCTCTCAAGGTGGACAATTATTAAAAAAGTAAAGATTTTATTACTCTTCTTTTACACAAGATAGTTATATTATGTTATAGAGAAAAAATGGGTGGATCCCACAATTACATAAAAAAAAGATGCAAAAATCGAAATGGTATAACATAAGAGAAGTTATCTTACGTGAAAAGAGAATAATATTGTCCTAATAATAATGAAGAGATCCATCTTGTTATTAGAAAGAAAGAAAGTAAGGCTTTGTTGTATGCCAAAAGTAGAGGTGGCAAAGCGGGTTGTCTGCTTTACTCCGCCATGAGCCCGCCAAAAAATGAGTTAACTTGCCCCGCCCCGCCCCATTTTTGAAGGTGGGCTAGAAAACTTAGTTTGCCCCGCCCCGCCCTGTTTCGACAGGCGAGGCGGGCTGCCCATCAAGCCCGTGACATTATACACTAAAAAATATATATATTAAAAATCAGCCCGAGCGGGCTGACGAGCTTAGCGGACAGTGTAAGAACCCGCACCGCTAAATTAGGAATTTAAGAAATTCAATTAAGAGTTTAAGGAATAGTTCCTTAATTAACTTTGGATAAATATAGAAAGATTAGAATAATTATCGAAAAGGTCAAATAATGCTTAAATCATTTTTTTGATGAAAAGTGCAGATACCGATTCTGCTTCACGGTATAAATGTGCATAGGTGAAGTGTTCCGAAAAATCATAATAAAAATATAAATATTCCTAGAAAAATCTAGATAAAGGATATCAAGTTTCGGGTAAAAATAATGAGTTGTGATGTCAGAACTAATATGGCTATGTATAAAACGCGTACTGGTGAAGTATTTCGAAAAATTATAATAAAAATATGATAATTCCTAGAAAGATTTATAGGTTCAGAATATAAAGTTTGGTAGAGAAATGATCAGCAAAGTTATTAGAACTAATAATATTGATTAGTGGGCGCACTTATATAAATAGCCATTTACAAAAATTCCTAGGTCAGTTTTCGGACCCCAAGGCTAATCCTCATGGCTACCACCTTCCACTCTTCATGAAGACTCGAGCTTTGAAACCTAGTAAAGTAGTCACCTTTAACCATATTTCTCTATTCTGATGCCATTGAACTATCAACATTCCTTGTAAAACTTGATTCTTGTGAGGGAAAAACTATGTCTTGAGAGTTTGAGTTGTTGTTTTCATAAGAGGGAGGGCTGACCACTTGAATTCTTAGAGTGTGAACCATTATTACACTCTAGAAAGCTCCATGAACCAAACTTTGTGAAGAAAGGACCTTCCTTCGAGTGTGATTTTTGTGCACCACCATGTCAGTAGCTTGGAGCATATCCAAAGTCCTCAAAGTTTCCCCATTTTTATTTTTTCAAAGGTCCATAGGCAACTATAAACCATTCCCCTTGTATTTTCTTGAAAATGACTTAGTTTGTGAAGTAAAAAGGGGAAACGTTAATGATTCATGTAAAATATTGTATTTCTATATTTAATCATGTGATTTGAACTTCTGTTTGATAAAAAATTAGACCTTGGACCCTTGGAGGCCATGGAACCCGCGGATTATGCAGAAAAATCTGTTGTTTTCATGTTCTGTCTGCGTGGTAAGTGATTACCCTCTGCATGGTAATCGATTACCATGTGGAGTAATCGATTACCCAGTTCATGGTAATCAATTACCGTGTGGAGTAATCGATTACCTCTGTCAGAAAGATCAGAAACCAGTTCTGATGCGTAGGAAAACCCCAATTAGAGTATGATACCCTAGGGAGTCAGTGCTACTGTTTAAAGTATAGATACAAATAATGCTATATGTAACAGCCCGTGTTAACCCGGATTGTTAACACACTATCGTATTAAGCCACGCTTAATTAAAATGCGGAATAACTTTTTCTTTAATTCAATTATGACGTCATTAACTTAGCCAACTTGATTACTTAATCATTTTCACAAAAATACTGCCTGTATGTAAATTGCAAGACAACTAACTGAATACCTCGTACATAAATATAAGTGAGTATCTAAAGCCACAGGTCTACACAAGTAGCCTGGGTCAAAATCCTGATACTTTAATTACAACATTAACATAAAAAGACGATAACAATCATGTGGCATGGACAAACCCCATGCTCACCAAATAAGGCAACAATGCCCACAAATAGTCTAAACATAACTTAACATAATAAAGCATAAAATAAAACAGCAGTCAATCCAGCAAGACAGCACATCAGAATATCAGCTCAGCTCTGGCCTCCTGCCACCTGAGCCCTCAACATTACCTGATCCTGAAATAAGCGTCCCCAAACGTGGGGTGAGATCTCTAACAAGAAATCTCAGTAAGACAAGGGGTCCTCAAGGAGTCTCCACCCCAAGCTCACTTACATGTGTAATATAAGTTCTAAAAACAGTATTACAGTATAAGTTCTAAAATCATGCGATGCAGCAATTAATCATGTCATGTGTGCTTTCAAATCTACTGGCCAGAGAAATGTAGGAATACGTCTATGCCTACATGAGTACATGGATACTACCTGCACCTCACCCACATGCTTCTCCATCTTGTATGTACTACATACTCAGGATTGCCGTCTAGGTGGACACCACATGCATATCATAATAGCTCATTACATATAAACAGCTCAACAGCATTTCCAAAATAATCAAAGGATGTAACACAACATGCATAAACCCATCCCCATGGGACATGGTGGAACATCAAAATGGCTAAACCGAGGACACGAAAGCTTACCTTGCAAGCTAGCTATCCAAGCCAAGAGTCCAACCACTCACAAGTCCACAAACAGCAGTATCACAATCTGATATGGACCAATAATACATTAATATTCACGCATCACAAGCATACAACTTAAAGACTACGCCTTTCCTTTACGTTTTACATCTTAAGGCTTCCAACAAAGCCATAAGCCCTTAATCATTTGATTCTGACTTAGTCCATTTATTACAGAAGTTCAACTTCCTTAAACTTGGGTCCACACACACCCAATAGCTTACTGTTCATACAGTACAGCTACTGTCTGCGCAGAACCCAGGATATCCGGATATCAGAAGGGGCATATCCGGATATTCCATATCCGGATATCACAATGGACATATCCGGATATGTCATATCCGGATACCCAGATCCCATATCCGGATATCAATATCCGGATACCATATCCGGATACTGATATCCGGATATCTGTTCGACAAATATCCGGATATCTCACGACAAAATGCAGTTTCTGCATTTCGTGAATATCCATCCCAAAGGTCCAACTTTTAATACATGTACACGTTAAAGCATGCATCTTTAAGCATATACAAGTTCATTTAGGTGTTGGTTACTTCATTTTAACTTTTTACATGCCAAGACACCCACTTTAAGCAAAATAAACTCATGATCATGGTGAGGTAACTTACCAAAGCTCAAAACAGAGGCAAGTTGTGCTCTTGGAGCTCTCCCAAGGTTCCTCAAACTCAGCCTAAGTAGGAGCACGAAAATGGCACTTCAAGGTGGGTTCTTGCACCACAAGAAGGCACTTTGAAGCTCACAATGACTACCACAAAGTAGCCATTACTAAAGCTTCAAACTCATGCTCACTAACTACCTCTCAACTCAGAATGATGGCCACAATGCAGCCCCAAGGTTAACTCTCACCTTCACAATGCTTAAACAAGCATGAAAGGTGATCACTTGGCTAAGGAAAGAAGAAGGAAGAAGAAGAGAAGAAGAAGAAGAAGAAGAAGAAGAAGAAGAAGAAGAAGAAGAGGGAGGGAAGTGGCAGCTGCAGCACAAGACCCACGTAGGTGTAATAAAATGCCTAGGGTTTTGTGCTAATATGCCTATTTATAGGCACAAGCCACTAATCGCACAGTATTAGCCTTAATCGCAAAGTAAAAGGTCTTGATCCCAAACTTCGGATTCTAGACCTACGCATTTTTCTAAGATTTTTCATATTTTTATTTTATTTTTCGGAGCACCTTTCCGGTACGCGCTTTTCCATAGCCAGTATCAGTTCTGGCATCAGATTACGTCATTTTGACTTGAAACTTGTTTTACAAGTCCTACATAATATTCTAGTAATTATCATGCATTCCTTATAATTTTCTAAGATTCTAGACCTACGCATTTTTCTAAGATTTTTCATATTTTTATTTTATTTTTCGGAGCACCTTTCCGGTACGCGCTTTTCCATAGCCAGTATCAGTTCTGGCATCAGATTACGTCATTTTGACTTGAAACTTGTTTTACAAGTCCTACATAATATTCTAGTAATTATCATGCATTCCTTATAATTTTCCGGGATACTTTTCCGGTACGCATTTATACCGAGTAGCAGAACCGGTATCTGCGCTTTTCTTCCGAAAAGCGACTTTCAGCATTTTTACTCACTCAATATAATTATCTAAGCCCATTAATAATTATTAGGGTCAATTATGGAATTATTTCCTAATTATCATAATTAACTTACTAATTACATTAATTAGCGGTGCGGGTTCTTACATTCACCCCACCTTTTTAAGGATTTTGTCCTCAAATTCAGAAACATACCTGTCTCGAAAGTCGGGATACTGTCGGAGAAGCTCATCCTCTCGCTCCCAGGTACACTCCTCAGGAGTTCTTCCTGACCATTGTACTTTGACCATCGGAATGATCTTGCTCCTAATCTGTTTCTCGCCTCGGTCGAGAATCTTGAGTGGTCCGACGGGAGTCTTTAGGTTCTCCCGAACCTCCACATCATCCGGCTGCACCACGTGCGAAGGGTCTGCTATGTACTTTCGAAGCTGAGACACGTGAAACACGTCGTGGATGTTGGCGAGGTTCGGAGGTAAGGCGAGTCGATAGGCAACTGGTCCTACTCTACCAAGGATCTGGTAGGGCCCTATGAATCGCGGGCTCAACTTCCTCACGCCGAGTGCCCGTCCAACACCGGTGACAGGTGAAAGTTTCACAAACACGTGCTCACCCTCACTGAACTCCAGTGGTCGATGCTTGACATCGTAGTAGCTCTTCTGACGATTCTGCGCCTTCTTCAACTTTTCCCTGATCATCTGGATCTGAAGGGTAGTATCTTGGACAAAGTCCAAGCCGAAAAGCTCTTTATCTCCAACCTCAGACCAGCAGGTAGGAGTCCGACACCTCCTACCGTACAGCGCCTCGTAGGGTGCCATGCCCAGACTAGCATGAAAACTGTTGTTGTATGAGAATTCAACCAACGGAAGGTACCTATCCCATGCAGAACCCTGCTCCAACGTGCAAGCTCTCAGCATGTCCTCCAATGTCTGGATGGTCCGCTCAGTCTGTCCGTCAGTCTGAGGGTGATAGGCGGTACTCAATCGCAACTGCGTACCAAAAGCCTCCTGCAGCGCCTCCCAGAGCCGAGATGTGAACTTCGGGTCCCTATCACTGATGATGCTCTCGGGCACCCCGTGAAGCCTCACAATCTCGCGGACATATAGCTTGGCCAACTGCTCTGTAGTGAAGCTCACCTTCACTGGAAGAAAATGGGCAGACTTGGTCAATCTGTCCACAATGACCCAGATAGAGTCACAACCAGCCTGAGTTTTACCAGACGGTTTCTGGTGTTCGATCTTCACCTTCTGACAAATCAGACACTTGGACACGTAGACCGCTATGTCCTTCTTCATGCCCGGCCACCAAAAATTCCTTTTTAAGTCCTGGTACATTTTTGTGGCACCAGGGTGAATAGTAAACCGTCCCTTATGAGCCTCTGTCATCACCTCTTCGGTCAATGGCCCTCGAGGAATCACAATCCTCTTCTGAAACAGCAGCAATCCGTCATCGTTCCAAGACACACCGTCCTGGTTCTTCACATAATCGAGGCACTCTCTTTGCACTTGCGCCTCTTTGATCTTTTCCATCAGCTCATTAATCACTTCCGCTGTTTCCATCTCAAGCAGTGCACCCCCAAACAAGGAGTTCACTCTCAAGTCTCTGAACTTCTCGATCACCTCGTAGTCGTTCATCATTAAGCTGGATAAGCTCACGGATTTCCGACTCAAAGCATCGGCTACCACATTGGCCTTGCCAGGATGATACCTCAACTCAAAGTCGTAGTCCTTCAAGAACTCCGTCCATCTACGCTGTCTCATGTTCAACTCCTTCTGGTCAAACAGATATTTCAGGCTCTTGTGATCACTGAATACAGCAAACTTCATGCCAAACAGGTAATGCCTCCAAATCTTGAAAGCAAAAACAATGGCTGCCAACTCCAAGTCGTGAGTCGGGTAGTTCTCCTCATGAGGTTTCAACTGTCTTGAAGCTTAAGCAACCGCTTTCCCTTTCTGCATCAGCACACAACCAAGTCCTTTACCAGAGGCATCGCAGTACAACTCGAATTGCTCCGCAGGATCAGGAAGAACTAACACTGGAGCAGTAGTCAGTCTCTCCTTTAACTCCTGGAAACACTCCTCACACTCATGTGTCCACACGAATGGAGTCTCCTTTCGGGTAAGGCGAGTCATCGGTAGCACCATCTTGGAGAATCCTTCTATGAACCTCCGATAGTACCCGGCCAAACCCAAGAAGCTTCTCACTTCTGTAACCGTCTTGGGCCTCTCCCAATCCATCACGGCCTCAATCTTGTTAGGATCAACTGCAACTCCATTAGCAGAAATCACATGACCCAGAAATTTCACCGCCTTGAGCCAAAACTCGCATTTTGACGGCTTCGCATAGAGCTTCTTCTCTTTTAGCACTTGCAACACAATCTTCAAGTGCTCGGTATGCTCCTCCTCCGTCTTGGAGTAGATCAAGATGTCGTCAATGAAGACGATCACAAACTGATCCAGGTACGGCTGGAAGATTCTGTTCATGTAGTCCATGAACACTGCGGGTGCATTGGTGAGTCCAAACGGGATCACCAAGTACTCGTAGTGCCCGTACCTCGAGCGAAATGCTGTCTTTGGGACATCCTCCGGCTTTACCCGTATCTGATGATAACCGGACCGGAGATCAATCTTGGAATACACACAAGCACCCCTGAGCTGATCCAGCAAATCATCAATGCGTGGAAGAGGATACTTGTTCTTGATTGTCACCTTGTTCAATTGTCTGTAGTCGGTGCACAACCGCATGGTCCCATCTTTCTTTTTCACAAAAATGACCGGTGCTCCCCAGGGAGACACACTCGGCCGAATAAAGTCTTTTGCTGAAAGCTCCTCGATATGCTTCTTCAGCTCCGCCAACTCCGGTGGCGACATCCGGTATGGAGCCAATGAGATAGGCCCCACACCAGGCAATAAGTCAATGGAGAACTCTATCTCCCTCTGCGGTGGAAACTCAGGAATCTCCTCAGGAAACACCTCGAGGAATTCCCTCACCACAGGAATGCCAGTGAGATCCTCCTGTGTCCCACTCACCAAACCTCCCAACATGACATAGCCAAATGCCCCTGCTCTCAAGGCCCTCCTCGCCTGCAGGACTGAAATGAACGGTGGGGAACTGGCTGTGGACCCACCTGGAGACATCACCACTTTCTTGGCACAGCAATCAATCATTGCACAGTTTCTGGATAACCAATCCATGCCCAAAATAATTTGGAGGTTGGCCATCGGTAATCCTATCAGATCTACCGAGAAGTCACGGCCATCCCACTGAAACGCTACATCGCGATGAACAGTGGAGGTCAAACATTTTTCTCCGGTGGCGGTGGTAACCCGCATCGGTGGAGAAAGCACATCACTGGGCAACTCAAGCCCCACAGCAATAGGGGTAGCAACAAAAGAGTGCGTTGCCCCGGAATCAAATAACACATCAACAATTGATCCACCAATGGTAACAGTACCTCTGACCAGGTTCGGAGCTCTGTCCGACTGCTGACGATCAAGTGTGTAGACTCGTCCGGTAGTAGGTGGCACGGATGGTGCCCCAGTAGGAACCATCTGCAATGGCACAGCCTGCACTGCAGCAACCCTCGCCGTCGGGCAATCTCTGGAGTAGTGGCCCTCCTTGCCACACTGGAAGCAAATCAGCTGACCGGTAGAGCACGGCCCAAAATGTGACTTCCCGCATCCAGAGCATCTGGGAGCAGGAGGTCTAGCGGTGTTCCCCTGAGCAGCAGTCTTCCTGAACTGATTTGGCGCTTGCCTAGCCGCCAACGGTGGTTTGCCCTTGCCCTTGTTGGCAAAGTTCTTGTTCTTCCAGGGAGTAGAACCACCAGCGCTCTGTGGCACCTCAACCTTGGCCCTCTTGGCCTGACTCGCCCGGCAGTAGTCCTCGATGTCGCGGCACTGCTGCACCAACGCTCCGAAGTCTCTCGAAGCAGAACCAGCGAGATGTCCAGCAATATCCTCATTAAGTCCCCTCCGAAACTTGGCCGCCAAGAATGTAGGAGTAGGCCTCGCCATGCGGAAATGAGAGAACTTGACCAGCTCATTAAACTTGGCCAGGTACTCGTCGACAGACAACGAGCCCTGCACCAACCGGTCAAACTCCCCATGCTTCCTCTCCTGTGAGTCACAAGGGAAGTACTGACCCAAGAAGCTCTCCTCGAAGAATGGCCACGTCATCACATGGCCCTGCATCTCGTAGACCTGAGATAGGTTGGTCCACCACTCATGGGCCTCGCCCTCCAGCATGTACGTGGCGAACAACAGCTTCTGCGGATCTGTGCACTGCATGATCCGGAAAATCTTATCCAGCGCCTGTAGCCATCTGGCAGCAGCAATGGGATCATACGATCCGTCGAAGGTCGGTGGCTTATGCTTGCGGAAAGCATTCAGCCGGCGATCGATCTCGTCACGATCCTCAGCAAGTACGGGGATAGTCTGCATAGCCCCCGTCAAATGACTACCCTCGCCCATCTGGCTCTGGGTGTCCTCCTGTTGACTAGGCGGAGGTGGAGGCGGTGGCGGCGGTGGAGGTGGTGGAGGACCCTGGCCCGCAGCAGGACCAGCCCTCAACTCCTCCAACATGACCCTCATCATCGTCATGTTGGCCATCCGGTTCTCCTCCAGAACCTCTGCCGTGGTTTGCCGGTTCGCATCTCTAATTGCGTCCAGCATTGCCCGGTTCGCCAGCCTCGTGGCTTCCTGGTCGGCTAGTCGGGCCGCCTGCATCTCAGCCAATGCAGCCAGGACAGGATCCGATTGATCCTCGCTTGTACTCGTGTTCCTCCTCGGTGGCACCATGACTCTGCACAAGTTACACAAAGAATGATCAGGCCCACGCCATGTGGTCACATATGCATTATCATTATACGCACCAGTCAGAGAGAACACAAAGTAGACACGCAACGACTCATCCTAAGTTATTGCAATACATACAGGCTTTTCCCTAGAAAGTGCTCTGATACCATAAAATGTAACAGCCCGTGTTAACCCGGATTGTTAACACACTATCGTATTAAGCCACACTTAATTAAAATGCGGAATAACTTTTTCTTTAATTCAATTATGACGTCATTAACTTAGCCAACTTGATTACTTAATCATTTTCACAAAAATACTGCCTGTATGTAAATTGCAAGACAACTAACTGAATACCTCGTACATAAATATAAGTGAGTATCTAAAGCCACAGGTCTACACAAGTAGCCTGGGTCAAAATCCTGATACTTTAATTACAACATTAACATAAAAAGACGATAACAATCATGTGGCATGGACAAACCTCATGCTCACCAAATAAGGCAACAATGCCCACAAATAGTCTCAACATAACTTAACATAATAAAGCATAAAACAAAACAGCAGTCAATCCAGCAAGACAGCACATCAGAATATCAGCTCAGCTCTGGCCTCCTGCCACCTGAGCCCTCAACATTACCTGATCCTGAAATAAGCGTCCCCAAACGTGGGGTGAGATCTCTAACAAGAAATCTCAGTAAGACAAGGGGTCCTCAAGGAGTCTCCACCCCAAGCTCACTTACATGTGTAATATAAGTTCTAAAAACAGTATTACAGTATAAGTTCTAAAATCATGCGATGCAGCAATTAATCATGTCATGTGTGCTTTCAAATCTACTGGCCAGAGAAATGTAGGAATACGTCTATGCCTACATGAGTACATGGATACTACCTGCACCTCACCCACATGCTTCTCCATCTTGTATGTACTACATACTCAGGATTGCCGTCTAGGTGGACACCACATGCATATCATAATAGCTCATTACATATAAACAGCTCAACAGCATTTCCAAAATAATCAAAGCATGTAACACAACATGCATAAACCCATCCCCATGGGACATGGTGGAACATCAAAATGGCTAAACCGAGGACACGAAAGCTTACCTTGCAAGCTAGCTATCCAAGCCAAGAGTCCAACCACTCACAAGTCCATAAACAGCAGTATCACAATCTGATATGGACCAATAATACATTAATATTCATGCATCACAAGCATACAACTTAAAGACTATGCCTTTCCTTTACGTTTTACATCTTAAGGCTTCCAACAAAGCCATAAGCCCTTAATCATTTGATTCTGACTTAGTCCATTTATTACAGAAGTTCAACTTCCTTAAACTTGGGTCCACACACACCCAATAGCTTACTGTTCATACAGTACAGCTACTGTCTGCGCAGAACCCAGGATATCCGGATATCAGAAGGGGCATATCCGGATATTCCATATCCGGATATCACACTGGACATATCCGGATATGTCATATCCGGATACCCAGATCCCATATCCGGATATCAATATCCGGATACCATATCCGGATACTGATATCCGGATATCTGTTCGACAAATATCCGGATATCTCACGACAGAATGCAGTTTCTGCATTTCGTGAATATCCATCCCAAAGGTCCAACTTTTAATACATGTACACGTTAAAGCATGCATCTTTAAGCATATACAAGTTCATTTAGGTGTTGGTTACTTCATTTTAACTTTTTACATGCCAAGACACCCACTTTAAGCAAAATAAACTCATGATCATGGTGAGGTAACTTATCAAAGCTCAAAACAGAGGCAAGTTGTGCTCTTGGAGCTCTCCCAAGGTTCCTCAAACTCAGCCTAAGTAGGAGCACGAAAATGGCACTTCAAGGTGGGTTCTTGCACCACAAGAAGGCACTTTGAAGCTCACAATGACTACCACAAAGTAGCCATTACTAAAGCTTCAAACTCATGCTCACTAACTACCTCTCAACTCAGAATGATGGCCACAATGCAGCCCCAAGGTTAACTCTCACCTTCACAATGCTTAAACAAGCATGAAAGGTGATCACTTGGCTAAGGAAAGAAGAAGAAGAAGAAGAAGAAGAAGAAGAAGAAGAAGAGGGAGGGAAGTGGCAGCTGCAGCACAAGACCCACATAGGTGTAATAAAATGCCTAGGGTTTTGTGCTAATGTGCCTATTTATAGGCACAAGCCACTAATCGCACAGTATTAGCCTTAATCGCAAAGTAAAAGGTCTTGATCCCAAACTTCGGATTCTAGACCTACGCATTTTTCTAAGATTTGTCATATTTTTATTTTATTTTTCGGAGCACCTTTCCGGTACGCGCTTTTCCATAGCCAGTATCAGTTCTGGCATCAGATTACGTCATTTTGACTTGAAACTTGTTTTACAAGTCCTACATAATATTCTAGTAATTATCATGCATTCGTTATAATTTTCCGGGATACTTTTCCGGTACGCATTTATACCGAGTAGCAGAACCGGTATCTGCGCTTTTCTTCCGAAAAACGACTTTCAGCATTTTTACTCACTCAATATAATTATCTAAGCCCATTAATAATTATTAGGGTCAATTATGGAATTATTTCCTAATTATCATAATTAACTTACTAATTATCTTAATTAGCGGTGCGGGTTCTTACACTATAATTATGGTTAGGAGGGACTTGAGTCATTGAACGAAAAAAAAACATTTCTCAATTGATATGAAATTTGGGATTCTGAATATTAATAATGTATTGAAATAAAACAGATTGCAATTGTCAGATTGTGTGACTATTGGTGTATTTGTGTATATCGAGCCTTTGGATATGGATTTTGGCCCTGCAGGTAAGCTTTCGTTCCTCGGTTCTACCCGTTGATGGTTCTACTCAACCTTATGGAGGGATGGTTTATATGCATAATGTGTTTTTATGAAAATATATTTGTTTATATATGATGAGTATTGGATATGCTGCTGAGCTGGATTATGATATAGTGCATTTGCCATATGTATATGTATCTGGGGGTATCCGCACGAGACGGTAATCCCTGAGCATGTCGGGCCACATGCAAGATGGTAACTTCGTGTGTGAGGTACATGATGGACTCCTTGTATTATGGGTTGTAGACGTACGTAATGCCTACGTTTTGTTCTTTGGCCAGTAGGATGCATACACACATGACATGGACATATGCTACATTTAAAGATTTTTCTATTATACTATTGTTACCATATTTGAACTTATTTTGCACATGTAAATGAGTTTGGGGTGGAGAGTGTGGAACCAATGCACTCTACGAAAAGAATATAAAGATTCAACGATTTTGATGATAACAAACAAGCATGGAAAGAAAGCTTCAAAGTGCAACCATAAAAAGAAGTCTATACAAAATCAAGAC
This sequence comes from Gastrolobium villosum, assembly GCA_032173675.1. Taxonomy (NCBI): domain Eukaryota; kingdom Viridiplantae; phylum Streptophyta; class Magnoliopsida; order Fabales; family Fabaceae; genus Gastrolobium; species Gastrolobium villosum. The sequence continues at coordinate 128,107 of JAVKPL010007797.1, read as the reverse complement.
TCAAGTTTCAAGAGAAGTCTCAAAGTCCAAGTAATCTCCAAGTAACATATTATAGGACTTATGATCATTTGAAAGAGTAATTCATTCCTTACGTGAACGAAGCTCAAAGTATTTTTTCAAATACATGCATTAAATCATTGCTTAACATTCAAATACATTCCTAGCATGAAAATATAGTTTTCAATATTTATCAAATGTTTAAGAAGTATTTGAAACTAATTTGAATCAAGAGAAAACCATTTTATGATGAAATCCAACCTTTCAACAGGTTGGTAATCGATTACCCAAGCAATGATAATTGATTACCATTCATGGTCATCGATTACTCTACAAATGGTAATCGATTATCTATCGTGCAGAATACAAAGTAACGGCTATAAGATGGCTAGTTTGAGAAAATGAGTGTGAAAACAGCCATGGGGGACCTCTATAAATAGAGAATATTGTTCCCGTTCATGGGACACACTTCTTCATCATTATTACTCATTTATTATCATTCTATTTGCATTATTCTTGTCTTCTTGATCATAAATTCTCTTTGAGCTTTATTCTTGTGAGAGTATCAACTACCATTGTTCTTCAACTTGTATTATTTGTACTTTGGGAGTACTTAGCCATTGTTAAACACCTTCATTTGATTTCTTGAATAGTTAGGGGAGTGAACCCTATACACTTGAGAGGTCACCAAATTCCTAAGAAAATTTGGAGTGAAAAATTGTAAGGCATCAAGAGCCCGAAGTCTTGAAAGGATGTAGTGGTTTGTCGAGCACACTCAAGCTTGATAGTAAGTGAAAAGAATTGATCAAGCGGCTTTAGTCTGGACGTAGGTTACGGTGGTGGTGACCGAACTAAGATATATCTAGTTTGTAATTTCTCTAACCTTAACCTCTATATTCACTTGCTTACTTTGTTGATCACTACACTTGCTCTCACACTTAGATTTTTTCTTATTAAATCACTTTATTGAAGAAATAGTCTTTAAAATATCAAAGAAGACACTTTGCGAAATTTTTTTTGTAAAACTCAATTCACCCTCCTCTTGAGTATTGAAGCCACTTGTCCAATAGAGAGATCTTTGATGACCCCTTGTCTTGTTAGAGATCTCATGCCGTGTGGGGCACATTTTTAGGTACAGGCACTTCTGAAGTTGAGACCTCTAGCGGCAGGATGCCGAAGTTGAGTTGAGATGATGCATGCACCCTGCTATATCATTATGATTTCTGCCTTGCTGTTATATCTTTATAGCTATTGCACTTGAGATATGCTTTTATGATTATGTTGTTTTATTTGGTAAGCATAGGGGTTGTCTATGTCACATTTGAATAAGTTGTGTTATTTAGACTAGAGTTGTATTATTGTATCAGGACATGTCTGGTCTACGTGTTGTAGTTCCATGACTTAATACATTATTTATATTATGAGGTTATTCAGTTTAGTTATTTATTGCAATTTATATACAGACGATTTTTGAAAAAGGATTCACTGAGTTAATATGAATTAATCATAATGAGAAATTTTTAGCTTCCACATTTATTGAGCTGTGCTTATTACCATTTATATGTTTAATACATCGGTGCACGAGGGGTGTTACAAGCAGCGGGTTTGAAAAACTCAGCCTGCCCCACCCGTTTGGCGGGCATGGCAGGCTAGCCTCGTGGGCTGAACCCGTTTTGCCATCTCTAGCCAAAAGTGCCATCTACAACTTACACAAAAAGATAAAGTTGGCAAAACAATTTTCAAATAAAATATGCACCTTTTTTCTCCAACATGTTGATTGCATGGTGGCTTGGTGTTTAGCCGAGGTCACCAACATGAGATTTTTCTTTGGCAAGTGAATTGCTTGACTGGCACAAGACCTACTTGCATAGAAAGAAGATTCCAAAAATTCAAAATTTGCTTGACGTGGGGCCACAATTTCCAATTTAGAAGGGATAAAAGGCAATGTGGGGTTCACAAATCCGAGATAAAGATAAAGACATATTCAGAGAGAACCAATCCGTGACGAGATCCAATTCGGGATGAATAGTAAATCTGAGATAAAGATGAAGGCATATGTGGAGAGATCCAATACAGGATAAAAGTAAATCCGACATAAAGATAAAGACGAGCTTAGAGAGATCAAATCCGGGATAAAAAGTAAATACGAGACAAAGATGAATACTGATTCAGAGAGATCCAATCCGGGATAAAAAGTAAATTGAAGATAAAGTTGAAGACGGATTCAAAGAGATCCAGTCCAGGATAAATAGTAAATCCGAGATAAATATGAAGACGGATGTGGAGAGATCCAATCCGAGATAAAATGAGAGGAAGCTTTTGTGATATAAAATAACTTTAACCAAGTCGATACATGTTAGCTACGGTAAACCAAACCAATCTATAAATTTAAAAGGCAAACTGAAACGACTCTAATCAAGTCATCACGATGCCTTATAAATCAAAACTTTGACAAAAAGTTGAGTTAAAAATTATAAAGCCATGGCACACGAAGCCGGGCTAGAAAATATAAGGGGAAAAATCACCTTTATACACTTAAGACTTGCAAGTCGACTTGATAAAGCCATGACAAAAAAAGTGGATCCCAGATATGAAAGCCATCACAAAAGAAAAGGGACTTAAATTCAAAAGCCATGGCATGAGAAGCCAAGATCATATAATAAAGCCATCGCGAAAGAAACGGGGGCTTAAATATAAAGCGCGATTATGGGAGCCAAACTCGGAGAGGTGAATTTTGCCAAAATGACTCGGATCAAGTCAAAATCTGTGAAAGCCATGGTCGGGCTAAAACATAAGGCGAGATCACTACGAGATTCCGGTAAAACCAAGACCAAAATCAATAGAGCTATGGCATAAGAAGTTGAGCTAAAATGAGACGACAGAACAACTAAACTCCTTTGCACATAAGACTCCACAAAAGATGAGTCCAATAGTTTAAAACCCTGGTATCCCAAACTGGGCTGATATGACCTCGAAATTCCGCATATATGAATAGAACCCAGGTAGGAATAGATGTCAGGTATGTGAAGTTGGGCTAGATGTTATGGAAGCATAAACGACTTCTAAAATTCAAGACTAACAAAGTCAAGAACAATCAAAACCATGATATGATGAGTCGGGCTAGATATACACAAGATAATGACCGCGTTCGTGACATTAAGACATGGGTCAAAGCCAAGTTAACAATAAAATGAAGACCGCAACACCATGGCATCTGAGCTCATCAAGAACAAGGCTCAAGACGCCATCTAAGGACCTCCAAATCAGTAAAGAGCAAAGTATATAATAAAGTCAGCATTACAACACATAGTTACTCGTCCAAAATCTCAGACGTAGACCAATTTCAGAACTTAGATTAAGGGTAAAAGCTAAAAGGATAGTACCTCGATCAGTCCAAACAGGGCATTGCAGAAGCATGAACAAAAACGGTCTATAAAAGGAGCAAGAACTTCAGATCCAGACCTCGATCAACAAAGCCGAGCCAAGCGAAAAGTACATAGGACTGAATCCCAACCACAAACTCATATATTGCCACATCAATAAGAAGGACCCGGACATGACCGAAGTATAATAACACGATAACCCAACAGCCCAGAGTTCCATACTTCTGGACTAGGGCCAAGTGCGGGAATGCAACCATAGAACAAGGAAAAATAACAATTTTCATAAGTTGAGATCTCAACAAGGCGATCTATAAAGAGATCAACCAATCCCAAGTTGTACCTCGACCAAAAAGGTTCATTAAAAAAACTGAAATAGCATACTAAATACCGACTCACGAAGCTTGGCACAAAAGAAAGAGCGAAATAGGAAAGAATGAAACTCGGGAGATGGATCAACAAGAACCCATGGATTCTAGCTAAAACATCGTAGCTCAGAAAGGTTGATATAAGACCCCGGCAAGGAGGTCAAGGGGAAAACTCTTCCACTTCTAATAGAGGCCTCGGTCACGAATGCTTGACCAACTAGATTATAATTCAACATGCTTCACTTCAGACACCCAAGTTATCGGGTAGGGAAGCAAAGAAGGATATCTGAGTTAAGAATTTAACACAACATGATAGTTGAAGCTATACACCAATGATTAAAAGCTAAAAAAGCTCAGACCAAGAACATGGCCGACTTATATATATATATATATTTGTGCGTGTGTGTGTGTGAGTGTGTAGTGAACGCGACCAGAAGCGGCCCACAGCAACCCAACTATACCTGTCGAATATACACCCCGATAGCCCGGACAACCAGACTACTGGACTGAGGGGAAACTGTTATGGACCTAACAAAAACTCACATTCTAGAAGACCCAAGAAGGGCTATCAGCTAAGAGAATATTCCTTACTATGGATCAAGAACCGGGCCCCCATTATTTTTAAGAGGCCCAAAATTTCACTACCGCTAGGTAACCCATCTATAAATAAAGGATTAAGCCAATAAGATACACACATTCTAAATCATCTTTCTCTTTTAGCTGTTACTTTGCACACATACCCCACTCTTTGGCTATGCCGTTATTATAATAGTGCATAGTAATCCGCTAATCTCTAAGGTATCTCTCCCATAGATACCTGAGAGAGGGCACACAGATCCAATATCAACATACTAGTCACTATCTTGACAGCTCTATCTCCACGACTGAACAGTTACAAACTCACTTTTGTGTGTGTTGCACGAGACAAAATTATCTCTCATAAGAAATATATTTTCCTTTATTTATAAAGGGATTTCCTAATCTCATGTTGTAGGAGAGTAGCTATCTCCTACCGTAGACACAATCATGGGTGGGACCCACTTATTTATAAAAAATAAAAAAATAAAAATTAAACTACATGGAAATCAATGGGTGTGTAGGAAAAAGATGTTATCTTATGTTCCATAAGATTAATATTTCCCATTTATAAATACATGAAACTTTGTTTTGTATTTGTGATATTTCTAAATATATAAAACAAAACTGTTATTTTCAATCAAAAACAAATTCTGGAACTGAATTTCAAATTTGAGCCCTGAAATAAAAATTACTATATGAATTAGATCTGTAATAATTGGCATATTAATTTATGATCTAGCATAGAGATTATAGTATGCAATATTTTGGGAATTCATAAATCTTAATGTTTGATCCAATTTAAGAGATATTGAGAAATCAAATCCCTTCTTTTAGAGTGAAGGGTTAACTATTTCATATGGATTTGATTGGGAATTCATGAATCATAATGTTTGATCCAATTTAAGAGATACTATCACCTGAATTCGATTGTGAACAATTAATTGAAGATTGACTTGGGATAATTCTATGACATGTGAATAATTGATGGAGGATTGAATCGTGAGCAACAAAATGAACGGATTTCTTATTTATAGCTACTATTATGAAAAATACGCCCAAGCAGCAGAATTAAATATCTAAAAATATGATAACTTTATTGTATTTCATTTTATCCATCATTAAATATCTAAAAATAACATAAGCTAATAAGATATGAACCGAACAAAGGAAAATTAATAGAGCTCTCAATTAGAAGGAAAGAGATCTAACTAGCTGAGAACAAAAAAAAATAAAAATTAAAGGGATAAATACACCAATAACTTAACATAGAGTTCCATGTACCAAATCAAGCAACACTGCATTCACAGTAGAGTTAGCAATACTTAAGCCAACCCAAGAATATCTCAAAATTTAGATCAATACAGATTTTAGATTACAGAAATGGATGTTACCTAATGACCCAGTAATGTGAACATTTCTTCTTGAAACCATTAAAAAAGAGAGTTAAAATTGACTGTGATAAGCACACAGAAAATAAATGTTCAGAGGGGAAGATCAAGACCTTTCCCAACATCAACTCCTATCACCTGAAGTATTCCCCTGTTTATAATCTGCACAATATACCACAATCACACAACAACCAAACTCAGCAGAAATGCTTATGCTTAAAGGAAGAATGAGAAAGAAAAGAAGACTCTTTTCTCATAAATTTTTATTTTTCATTTTCTTAATCCATTGCATTATATACCACCACAATTTTATAAATTCAAATACTTTAAATTCAAATACTTAAACTTAGAGCCTGTTTGGAACACATGATAAGGAAGATAAGATAGGATAACTTATCATATCATACTTTTATCTCTTGTTTGGTGGGTCAATAGGATATGATTAACTTATCCTATTATCTCATTTTATCCTATCCAATACATGATTTTTTATCCTATGAGAGGAGCTGAGTTAGGATTCAATAGGATATGATATCAATATTGGATACCCAATATATCCTCACGCTACCCAATATATTTATATTTATTGCATTATATTTTATTTTTATTTTTATTTTTATTTTTTCCTTCTAGATAATTTTATCATATTGCTATCGGGTGCTCATCAAACACAGAACATGATATGGGCTTATCAGCCACATCATATCCTACCCTTATGATTCTCATATCATATATTACCCTTATCTATAAGGTGCAAACGAGTATGTAACAAAGTAAAATGAATAGTGATTAAAAATGAACATAAAAAAATACTCACAAATTCCACAATGAAAACACCAATGATACCAATCATGCAAGCTCTAGAGTTCCATACTTCTGCTGTCTTTGTGAACCCAAGAAATGGAGCTTGAAATTGTGGCTGTACTTTTGGAAATTCCACCTGAACAAAGAGAGATAACCAATTGCTTCATAATTAACAATATGTAAAAAAGAATGAAAAAAAAAAGCACACAAATAAGTGGGTCATAACATAAGAAGCAAAAGATGAAGTGCATACACCAGCAGGGATCTTAGCTGCTAGGACACAGAAGGAAATTCTCTTCTTGTGAGCTGCTGAACTATTCAAAAAACGATTTTGAAGGAACAACACTTGCTGGTTATGAGAGAAAATTGATGGGGTTGTTCTTGGGATGAGTGATGATGGCAATATTGTTGATGAAGTAGCCATGGCTATAGTTGACAACTACAACCATTCCTTCACCCTGCCGCTTTTCTTTTCCTTTGTGTGGATGAGATTGCAAGATGGTGGATTGACACACTGCCCACGTGTAATCATAACTACGGTAGACTTAATATTATATGTGTTTTTTCTTATATTCATATCATATGTTATAAACGATAATAAATGACTTATGATAATAATAATAATAATAATAATAATAGTTTAAAATTTAAATACTGTCTGTTCTCAATCCGCTTCAACGTTGATTCAAGAAATATTTTTTATTTATTTAAAAATTATGATTATTGAGAATATAGTGAAAACATGAGTTTTTCAAAAATGTTATTAAAACATTGTTTAATAAATCAAAATATTATCTAAAATATTTAATTATATATTTGATTGATGATAAAATATTAATGAAAAATTACATAAATTTACAAAAACAACTCCACCTTTATGGAATTATTAGAGATCCAACAATCAACATCCCCACCTTCCGGCCAACATTTTCCTCCTTTTTTTTTTTTTGATTTGCATCTATCATTTCACATGACACAAAAAACTTTCCTACACACAATATTTTGTGAGGCCTGCAGCAAGAAAAAAAGAAACTAAAGCACGCAAAACGAATCTCTATAACATTACACAATCACTTTTCCTATAACATAACTCTTATAAAATTTTTTTTTATTCACACCTTACATCGTTATTCATGACGACTTTTTCAAACACTAAAACAACTGTTTTTTTCCTTTCCTCACCCAAACCGATTCAGTACCATCATCCCTATTCCCCTGTAGATCCAAATAAATTTTCATCCATAAAGAAATATCACTTAAAAAAGAAACATAAGAAAATGAAAGAAAAATCTAATCTTTGAATTTTAATAATCTACATCAAACGATTAGATAAGTTGGGAAGTCGCAGGAAAAAATTTAAGCTGGTCGATGGAATGGGGTTCTGATCAGAGCTGATTTTATAACTGGACCGATCATGTGATCTTTTTCTACACAAATGGCCTGAAACCTCAGAGCATCTTACAATTGAAGTAGTTTTAACCCATGTGTCTTCAATGGAATAAGATGAGGGTGTACCTGCAAGACACTCCAACGCTCAAGTCAGATTTGGTTCAAACAAGTTTTATTATGTAGAAGAAGATGTGTACCTTGGGTTAACACACATGTATTTACAGTGGAGAGATGACCAGCTTGGGAGATGCCTTTCTTCATAGAGAAGGCATAGATTCCTCCTTATTAGTTCTTGTGGGAGGCTTGGAAATAATGTTTGCAGAAGTATGTAGAAGGAGTAGCTTGCTGTCATATGAATTTTAATATTGAAGGGCTTTGCTGAGATAGGCTTTAGGAGATAAAGAAACGGTAACAGCCTTTGTTGACTGTCATCTTTCTTAGTGATGAAGGCTTTTAATTTGGGCCTTGTCTTTACTGTTATTCCAAATCAGAAGCCCATCAGCTCGGTGCTTCTATAGCCTTATCTCATCATGTCAGGCTATCTTGGTAGAGTGGTGGCAAGTTGGTACTATCTCCTGCGATTGATTCCTTATCTCTGAAGTTATGCTGAATTACCATCGCGCCCTCTAATGCACGATTGATGACATCATGTCTCATTCTAATCTTGGTGGGTTTGGGCCTTATTCTATGAATTTGGGCCTTTGATGGACCTATCATATTTTATCCAGATCAGGTTCTGAAACATTGGGTGGCACAAGTAATAAAATCCTAAGGCCACAACCCCCATTTTTGGCGGCACCAAATACAATATTATAGTGATTGCAAGACATGCTCCTATGAATAACTTGGTGGTCCTGAGATGTCTCCAACTCATGAAGAAGAACGAAGAAGGAGAGGGGGAGTATTTTCGTATGAGAAAATTATGAATCCTTTCCCACCGCATGAAAAAAAAATTCATGCCAGATATGGTATTTTAGTTTTGAAACTGTAATGTAAAATGAAATGATGGGAATTTTTTCCCCTAAGAATATATACTCTTCCTCGCATCAAATGCGGAAAAATAATTTTCTTCACCTTACTTTTTCGGGATTTCAAAAAAATTTGCATACTAAACGGCACCTACGGGTAATTTAGTTGCCAACCGAGTAGTTAATGATTTACTTTGACCTGTTTCTTGGAATTTTTTAGGGTTAGAAGAAAACTATTTTTTCCTCAAAGGAAGATTAGTTTCATTATTCTTTTGTGATAGTGACCCAATACATCCTCTATTCCAATAAGAAGCTGGTTTTAGGGGTTCGAACTCCGAAAATAAAACAATTAGAAGAGATTGCATGAGGATACTTATAAGTTATTTGAAAAAAAAAAAATTAAGTCTCACCTCTTGCTGTATGCAATAATTAACCAAGAAAAAATGGATCACTTAATTGATGAATTTTTTTTAATTAAGCATATTGTATTTCAAAAGCGAAATTGAAAAAAAGAAGAGAAAATATAGAAAATTTGTCATACGATTTTTTTTAATAAGTGAGCAATCTCAGGTGCTTGCATTAGTATTTTAAAATTTAAGCAAATTTAGTTAAAAGAATAAATATTAAAAGAGGAAATCTTAAAATTTTAAAGAAGATATGTATAATTAATGTAAAGGAATTTAAATTTAAAATTAAAATTAAAAAGTTAAAAAAATACCTGTCATTTTTAAGAGAGAGTACACTAAAATATGTTACAAGATAAATTTTTCCTCAACGGTGATTTTGCTACTAATTGAAGGGTACCATAATGTCAACGAAGGTAAGTCTACGACACTCGTGGAACTATAAAACAGAGAAAATCAGAAAACACTCCACAAGTAAATAATAAAATTAATAAGTAAATAATAAAATTAATGAGCCTTTTTTAAATGAGAAAGTTTTAAGCGATCCCGCCTCAGATAACTTTGTGGTTCACCCAATCAAAAGGTTACACATAGATTTATTAATCCACGTCAGTATAGTAGATGCCATTTTAATTTTTTATTTATTAATATTGTTTTATTTCATAATCCCTTCTCCTTTCTGTCTTCTCTGAATTTTCCCTCCCAGTATCCAAACCAACTTGAATCCCACCGGAATGATCTTGCCCGCCGCAACCAAGTCAGACACCCCAACCATGGTGCAATGCCCCAACCGCGCCGGACTGCTATCACACCTCTTACTGCACACCCCAACAGCATCACACACCTCAAATTGGTGCACCACCGCATAACCCTTTTTCCCAATTTTAATAAAGTTTTAAATTTTTATTTTGAGATCTTGGAATTGAAACCAATCAATCTTCGATGGCTTCCACTTATCGTGACCGCACGTCGGATTTTCGGTCATTGTAGGAGACTCTGAAGAAGAAGATTGCGCCAGCGCCCCCTCCAAATCAACCCGAGAATGCTCTTTCTTCATCCCATTCCAGATCCGAATTCAATCAGAATGATGGCAATTACTCCGATGATAGGATTGTGCATTCAAGTACAGTTTGTGATGACTTGAAGACCAAGCTTATGGGGGCCACAAATAACTCAATGCATCATTTTCTGATTCGGCCCCATGATCTTCTTCTGGTTTACGCTTGAGCCAAAATGATTCCTCCATAAAAGTAACTCTAGGCTCCTCATCGTCGGGTTCCCTATCCACAATCACACCTTCCATTTCTGCTCACAGTTTCTTCATCTCCGGGTTCTTCTTCAACAAGTCCAGCTTCCACGCGCTTTATTAATAGAATCTCGGACCACCGTCCTCCAGGGAAATGGTCTCTTTTCGGTGGTGTTGACATCTTCCACATCCACCATAAATTCAATGTAATCTCCGACTTCTGACTTCCAACCCGAACCACGCCTATGCCGGTCTCCGACATCAACCTCATCACGCCGGGGTCGAGCTCTTCTCCAAAACATGAACTCAGTGATTTAGTCGGGATCTCCCCCATCTCGGTTATCAACATGGAACTCGGATTCGCGGTCTTCTCCAAAAGATGTATTGACTACTAAGACAGAGGTTACTTAATCAAAAACTCATTTTATTTATTTATGCTTGTCCTATGCCTCACTATTTCTCTCCTCCCTTATATTAACATATTATAATGCATGTACATGCCCCAGAATATCAAGGCTCATGAGAATAGGAAGTAGATATTTTCCAAGAATGCATCGAGAGAGAACCCTTTCTAGCATTCGCTGAAGTCAGCCACTGAGCCTCCTCATTTGTCAAATTCATCAAATGCATATGAGGATTTGCAACAAACATCAGCGTGAGTAAATTTTCTCTAGTTATAGGTTAACATTTGTTATCATGCCATGTCATGAATGTAAAATTAGGGAATCTGGCACAGTGTACAAACATGAAAATTGATGAACCGGGTTGTTGTGTGGTGGTTACTTATCTACTATGTTTATGTAAAGAGTTGGGGTTAGCTTTGGTTTATCCAAATTTTGGAAATTGAAACTTTCTTATTCTTGAATGAATACTCTTGTTGACATTTGTTGGTTGCTGACTGCTTCTGAGTTCTGTATTTTGGGTTGATCAATCTGACCATTTGTATATGGTGGTGCATGTGTAGCTGTTGGTTGGTTTAGCTTTTGCAGCAACTGAGATCTTTGAATGTGCAGATAACAAATACTTCAATTTTTCCTTCAGAGTTGCTTTTCTTTGGAAAACTACAAAGCTACAACAAGAATGAGGGGATCTTTCTACAATACTTTTGTTGTATTTTTAATTTCGAGTCTTATTCTGAACCATGAATCTTACATGGATTATGCAGTTCAATTATGGGATACAAAGCTTAATACCAATCTTTTATGTTCTGTCTGGGATGTTTAGGAAAAAATTTCTGTAATTTAGTAGCTTTCGACTATTGCTATTCATAGTATGTAGTGTGATTCTCTGAGAAATGGACACCTTTCATCTTTGTTCAGTACAATATGAAATTGTATGACATTGTAAAAATATAATAATCTAGAAACCAAGGATTATTTTCATATTCATCAATCTTCTATTGTGCTTATATATAATTAGAAATACATGAATCTTTAGGACTTTGTTGTCTCAAGTCTTAATTGATGCAGTTCACAAAGATTTGATTTCTTCTCTACCAAAGGATATTGTTGTCTGCATGTACATTGTACAATGCTATGTCATTTATTTACTTTTTCTGGTGCAATATAGTCTTTTTGGGAATTTTTTGGCCAGCTCTTCACCATAGAAGTCAAAAGCGCCGCTAAAGCAGTGCTACCACCTCGCAGCACCGCAGTGGAAAGAGGTCGCTTCTGAAGCGGTCGATATTGCGGAGAAAAATGGCTGAGATCGCGTCTGCCTCGCTCAAAATCGCCGAAGAAATGTAAATGGAGAAGAAACACTATTTTGTGTTAAAAAAAGTATATATTTTTTACATTTAATTTTTTATTATTAAAAGGGTAATGAATCATTCTTTCCATCTTTTTGTGGACCCTCTGCTTTTCATATATACTGACACACTCCACCGATTGCAAAAAGCAACAAATCCACTTTTTTATATTTTTCTTTTCTATTCCACAACGAACCTACTTCTCTTCTTGTCCTTTTATTCGTTGGCAGCTTTGGTAAGTAACATTCTATTTTTATTTTCTCTTATTCTTTTTACTATCCTCTCTTTTTTACCCTCCTATTTTTGTTTTCTCGTACTCTTTTCTTCTACCCTCCTATTTTTTTGGGTTTTTTTTCTTGACTTCTTCTCTTATTTTTCTATCCTCCATTTTTTTCTGACTCTCATAATAGGTTAATGTTGTGATCATACGTTAGACTCATTCATACATATATATTGACACACACAACAATCCCATGTTTATTTGCTAGACACCTCTGATTAGATTAAATTTGAAAAGGGAAAAATATATATTTACCCACTATTTTCAATTTACTTAAATAAGAATTATGTAATTTTTTTTATTTTACAAACTGTGAATTATTAAACATAATTAATAATGTTTTAAAGTTAATAAAAAAAAATTTGGTAAGCAAAGTTAATAATTTTTTGTTTGTAAAATAAGTAAAAAAATACATAATTTTTATTTTAAATAATTTTAAAATTTGTATTCAAATACAAAATAATCTATTTTGAAAAAAAAATTATAAATTAAAAAAAGGAGGCAATAGTTATAATTTTTTTACTATCTTGTATAATTATTTTGTTACTATCACATAAAAATAAACTAATAATTGTTACTATTGTATAATTATTTTGTTATTATTGATTGTTTTTATTTTTTAGCATATATATGTGTGGTATATCTAGGCTCTATTAATCTATTCCGGTATTTTCGCTATTTCGGCAACTGCAACCCGCTATAGCGTTTTTCAGGGTTGGCCGCAACAGGCCACAATCCACTTTTAACTACTATGCTCTTCACATGATAGAACAGCTAGGATTCAGAATTCATCCTTTAAGAATAACGGCAGGGCACTTGTTGAATGTTGATGTGAGTTTTAAAGTCAAATGTCTTTTATCTGTTCTACTTGTTCTAATTTTCTCCATATTTTATATCAGATGAAAGATACTTTGATTTTTCCTAGAGACTTGCTATCCTTTGGAAAACTACAAAGCTAAAAGAATGAAGGGATCATTCTACAATGCAGAAAAGATTTACATACAAGTTCAAGGAGATTGTAAATGTTGATCAGCCTACCACTAGCCATTGGAGTAGAATTTGTATATTTTTTGTCTTGTTAGGTGTAGTACTTGGAGATTGATGTAAAAAAGGAAGTTTTTCTTCCAAAAACATAATGCACCATTGTAATATGATTCAAGATCTTGTAACATTGTCCAATATATGTTATTTGACATATTGTTCAATAAATGGATCTTGTAACATTATTCAAGCTAAGAATTTTCTTTTTAAATGCAGAATATGACACCATTCAACATGAATTTGGTTAAATTTAATTTCCCACCAATATTTTATATCCAAAGAGCCAAGAAAATGGGAAATTGGGGATATTCCTCATTTTAATTGAACAACCCCATAGTCATATCATTGTTGCAGATCTAAAAATATATAAACAAAGATCTCCTAGATCTCCAGTCATCATTTATCTGTATAAGTTATGTGCATAACTGACATTTTAGCAACATATACATGTAAATAAATCATGTCCCTGTTCAATTTAGTGTGACAGCTTCTATGATAGCTTGCAAGACCTCCTACCATTCAAAAAAGCTTGCATGATAGCTTGCAAAACCTCCTACCATTCAAAAAAAACTTATGTGATAGCTTGCATGAAAGCTTCCATAATAGCTTACAAAACCTCCTACCATTCAAAAAAAACTTCCATGATAGCTTGCAAGACCTCCTACCATTCAAAAAAAATAAAAAATTGCATGACAGCTTCCAAGATAGCTTGCAAACCTCATACCATTCAAAAAAAAAAAAACTTGCATAACAGCTTCCATGATAGCTTGCAGGACCTCTAAAATATTGCATGTCAACCTCCATGGTAGCCCGCTGGACTTCTATGAGCTCTTAAGTTCTGTTCACCCTAACAAAGATTTCGCAAAAAGGAACTAAAACAAGTTAATCTTCTATGATATAGAATCACAATCAGTATGGAGCACATAAATAGTCATTTGTTGGAGCTACAATAGTATCATAAGATGTTATTCTATAATAATACCCACGTATACGACACTTGAGAGGTATATGGAACACAAAAAACTGGTGTAGTTGTATTAACACTTGCCACTTTAGAGACATGGAAAATAATAAGGTGGTGGAGTTGTATTAGCATTTGCTACATGAGAGAGATATGGAAAATTATAATATGATAGAGCTGTATAAGAGGTGCTAGAATCTTTAGCCGTCAAGCTTTTCCTAAATCACAAAAGAAGATAACAACAATAATCATAAAATCACATACAAATAAATAAATAGTATAATCCTAATTAATTGATTCATTGTACCTGTATCAACATGATTTTGTCTTAGAGATTTAGATGTATTAGCACCATGAGATTTACCAAGAGCTTGTGATTGATGTCTCTTGCACATTTTCTTTTCCAGCTGACTTTTGAGTCTAGCATTTGTAACTACCCTTGCTGAAACACGTTGCGGATCTAAGACTTTTTTTGAATTAATGTATTATGCTCATCTATCTCTTCATCACTAGTCTTACAATCAACTGCAGCCTTATCAATCGTGCCATTAGTATTTTTTAACATCATTTCCAATCTTTTTATCACATGCTCTAGGTGATCTTCAGCCATTTTGATTGTTTCATCTGTCAATGCAACTTTGGTTGCAAAATAAATGGCTTTCTTCATTATTTGACTCATATAGGAATTTATTCCCAGTTTACCATTATCGAAAACCTATTTGCCATTGTTGCTTATGCTAAAACCATCTTTAACATTTTTTTGTCCACCTCTTCAAGATATATTGAGACGGTATTTGAAAAATATTGTGAAAGTTAAGTACTTTCAATGCATGAAGACATTAAGAGGTGAACTGATTCAAACTTTCTGCAAGTACATTCCATAGAGCAATTTGCAGTTTCAAATGTCACAAAATATTGTTTGTCATCACTAGATTTAACTAACTTATAACAAAATAAAGTGTCATTTTCATTGATTTTTTCAATTTCCACATATAAAGATTCAAACAATTCTTCAAAAATAACATGATTATATACTCGTGCAACTTGTTCAACCATACCTGTGATAAAATAAAATAAAAAAATTTAGCCATACCATTTTCATTCATTTTTTCAACTGTCACAGATAAATATTCAAATGATTCTAATACCTGCAAGTTCTTTTACTTTAGGAGGTGCGAATTGATTGCACTCAAATTCCTTTTGCAATTATGACCATCGCCTCCAAAACTTTTTCATAACCAAGTACAAATTGAGTTACATGCATCATCTTGCAAGTGACAGTACGAAAAACATTATTCACACTCTCACTTCTTTGTGTTGATAAGATACCAGCTGAGAAATAATTCTTACTAAATGTCGGGCACCAATTTGCTCGTAACTCATAAATTTTTTATTACCATGAGCATTTTGAAATATCAAAATTTGTGACTAAATGAGACCAAACATCTTCAAACTCCTGCTCTGATCCACAATTGTAGAGACACTTATTAAATAGAACCTTAAAGTCAGGTTTTCTCAAGTAATAAGAAAGATGCTTAGCAGCATTTTGGCCAATATGCCATAAGCAAAGTCGATGATGAGATTCAGGAAGAACACTTTTAATAGCATTGGCCATTGCTTGACACTGATAAGTGAAAATTGTTTTAGGTTGCAACCCATTCATTGCTTACAAAAAATGATTCAAATAGCCAAACGAAAGACTCTGTTGTCTCATTCAATAAGAAAGCACAACCATACAAAACATTTTGTTTATGATTATTTACCGCTATGAAAGGTGCACAGGCCATATCATACTTGTTTGTTCTATAGGTTGTCTAAAAAATGACCATATCTCCAAAGTGATTATAATCTGTCCTTGATATGCCATCACTCCAAAAAAAATTAGTCATGTGATTTTCACAATCCACTTGCATTGTATACAAGAAGAATGAATCATTTGCTTGAAGACTCTTAAAATGGTTAATAACACGTTGTGCATCTCCTGCTTCAAGAGTCTTGTTTCTTTTACTTTGTAAAAATTTATTACAATTAGATTTTAAAAGTCCAACATTTTCAGCTCCTCCAGCAGCTTCAACAAAATATGAATACACACTACATGGTTTTGATCCAGCTTTGTCCATATCTTCAATCATATTAGCATGTGCTACATCCAATTGCCTTTGTGATCTTAACATAGCTCGTGCATGTGATTTCACAAGATCATGATTATGATCTGCAATGAACTTAGAAAGAATCCAAGTGTCATTCTCAATGTTAAAACGTATCATAGCTTGATAACCAGTTCTTGTTTCTCTTCTATTTTTCTTGTTCACATGTTAAGGGTCCTTTAATTTTCTATATCCTTCTTTTCCACAAATATATATGTTCTCTGACTTATGGTTCCATATGCCAATCTTTGATATTTTGATTTTCTCACAATAAAACCAACCAATTTAGCATATACATTATAAAACTTATAAGCTTCATATTCATTTGAAAACATCATTCCAATTTTTGGTTCATATCCATCTTGAGGCTTACTCACAACCACCGACATCTCTCTTTGTTCATCACCATATTCACTGTCACAACTAAATGAAGACAAATTTGAATATATAAAATTATCCATTTCTTTTTCTGAAATGCATGTTTGCTCCATCTACAGAAATCTTACAAAAAGATGCTCATTTTACATCATAAAGATGACCAGAAAAGTCAAACTTAGGGTGAAAAATTATCTAAACAAACAAGTATATTAAAATAAATAAAAATATAATTTAAATCAAAATTCCTCACTAAAGAATAGAAGTTTGTTATCTAGAAAATTCAACTTTTATTATCGCAAAAAGAAGAAGAATATGCACCTTTTATTTTCACAAAATTGAATGAAGCAGATGAAATACCATAATCCCTCACATTATATATAAAATGCACCATTTTCCTCTTTAAAACATGCACCTTCCTCATCTCTACAAAATATTCTGGTACATCAGTAATGTTTCAAAATATTATGGTAAATCGATAACGGGAAAGGCTTTGACGAATGAGAAAAAAAATTCCAGCTAACAATGATCTTATTCTGACGAACTCCTTCAAAGCTTTGGAAGGGAATAAAAAACAATGAGAGAGAAGAGAAAGAAATCAAAAACTTCATTTGCAAAGTGAGGCAGGAGTGAAAAAAGGAAGAGAAGAAGGTAAATGAAATAAAATAATATTAATAAGTAAAAAATTAAAAAGCCAGCTACTATACTGACATGGATTAATAAATCTATGTGTAACCTTTTGATTGGGTGGACCACAGAGAGTTATATGAGCCCAGATCACTTAAAATTTTCTCCTTTAAAATAGGAAATATAAGAATAATTGGTGATCCAAGCCATGAGATACTGACAGTGTGTGGATACAATAAAATCCATTTATGATTACGTACGAGATACTTACAGAGTGCAGATACAATAAAAGCTATTTTAAATTTCTTAAAATCCATTTATTTATATTTTTTAGTTGAAAAAGCTATTGTATGGCAGAGTGTACTAACACATACATAATATCAAAGTGAAATGCTAGAAATAAAGACTTTAGAGATTTGTAAAAATAATATATTCTGATTTGGTCACCACCACTTGTGACCTACGTCCACTATCAAGCTTTACGGGTGCTTGACAAACCACTACAGCCTTCTAAGACTTTGGAATCTTGGATGCCTTGCAATCGTCACTCCAAATTTATTTAGGTATTTGGGCACCTTTCAAACTCGATGGGTCTCACAACCCTCTCGACTCAAGAATACAAAAAAAGAAATGTTTGGAAATAAATATACACTCTCAAAGTCTGAATATACAACTTGAAGCACTATCGGTATATGGATTTTCAAGATATGAGCTCAATATGTTTGATATTTGATAAGTATGAAATAATATATCAAATGATAATTGTTCGATCTGATAAATCGGGATGTCCAACCTAATGGTTGGTATGTTTCTGTTGGATTTGTTGCCCTCTCTCAGGTATCTATAAGAGAGATACCTTAGAGATCAATGAATCATTGTGCACTATAATAAATGACATAGCCAAAGGGTGGGATGTGTGCATACTGACAACTAAGAGAGAGATGGTTTAGAATCTGTGTACCTTATTGGCTTAACCCCTTATTTATAGATGAGTTACCTAACAAGAGTGTACTTCTGGGCCTCTTAGAAATATTGGGGTCCCATGTCCAATTGCTTAGCTATCTGGATAGGATAGTCATTAAAAAAAGATTCCATTCCTTTTATCTTGTCCTTTATTGGACCTTCTAGAATATGGGCCTTTATCAGGTCCATAACAGTTGCCCCCATCCTGGTAGTCTGGTTGTCTGGGCTGCAGGGTTGTAATAGTAGTTGTATCCACATTTAACGGACTTGTCTTCTTTTTTCGATAATTTTCTTCGGGTTGGAAATTTTCTTGGCCGACTTAACTGGGTCAGCGATTGCAATTATTGTCTGTCATTTATTCATCCAGTTTTAGTGAACCGAGTATTGAGTATGTTGTTTTCGTATTTCTCTCTTAACCTTTTTGGCTGAGGTGGTGCTTTGGTGATGCAGTGTTTGGCTCCTTTTAACATCGAGCTCGGCTTCTCTTTCTGAGACTTTCGTTTTGAGCCCGGCTTCTTGCACCGTGGCTTTACCGATTCATATTAGCTTTTCAGTGTTGACTGAAGAAAATGACCTGGCCAAGGTCTTTCATGCGGATTCCACTTTTTGCTTTTAACCCGATTTTCTTAACTAATTTTTAAAACTTGATGCGTCATGGTGACTTGATCAGGTCGTCATGGTGACCTTGCCCCTTATTTTTCAAGCCTAATTCACAGCTTGTACACATATTGTTTATTTTGACAACATTTAGGATCTAGAAGCGTCCTTCTGTTTTTCTATGCCTCGGCTAAAAGTCATAGTCCTGGAGTGTGCTTTTTATTTTAACCCATTTTCTATCCAGGTTCTTGCATGTTGCTAGACGTAGGTTTCTAATACCTTGGTTTCATAATATTTAACTTGGCTTCTTGCCATAGTTTCATTTTTACCCGGCTTTATATACCGTGGTTTGCTCAATGACAAATTTTTGTTTTGACTTTCGCTTATTTCGTCGTGTTGACTTGTAAGCCATTTCTGATTAGGGTGTGATCCGTTCTCCAGGATCACTATCTCTCCAAACCCGTCTTCATCTTTACCCTGAATTTGTATCCTGGGTCTTTATCCCGAATTGAGGTGTGATCCTTTCTCCAAGATTACATCTCTCCAAATCCGTCTTCATTTTATCTTGAATCTTTGTCCTGGATTTCTATTATGGATTTTTATCCTGGGTCTTTATCCCAAATTGGGGTGTGATCCTTTCTCCAGGATCACATCTCTCCAAATCCACCTTCATTTTATCTTGAATCTTTGTCCTATATTTCTATCCCGGATCTTTTATCCCGGGTCTTTATCCCGGATTGGGGTGTGATCCTTTCTCTAGGATCACATCTCTCCAAATCCGTCTTCATTTTATCTTAAATCTTGGATTGATGTCAAAGTTTCTAAATTTGGAACCTGAAGATTTAATTGGGTTGTTTTGGAGCTCGACTCTATGGCCGAATTGCTTCTCTGACGAGGGCGATCATTTTTTTCCATTTTGGATCTTGAGCAAATCAAATTAAAAAAAAAGTAATTAAAATCGAATTAAGGAATTATTTCCTTATCTGAGTGGATCTCTATCATTTTCTGAATGGGTCTCCTGTTTTTTCTTTATTTGAGCCATATCATATGAATTGAAAAGAAAGAAAGAAATCAAATTAAGTATGAAAGGAAAATGAATTTCACTTAGTTGAACAATGTTATTTTCATAAAATGAATCAAAATATTAATAGCATATTAGATTTCTCATGTAACAGGAGGAAAAACCATTTCTTATTTTTTTCTCTCTCTCTCCCTATTAGTGGTCTCCACCTGCGTAATTGTGTCTATGAGAGGTAATAGTTTTCTCATGTAACGTGAGAAAACTATTACCCATATTAATATTATACATTTTCAAAGAAAAATAAGTGTTTTTTTTTTTTTTACTTAATGTTTCAAAACAAGAATATTCTCCCATCACATTAGCTTGCGTGGCTGAAAAACGATCGATGAAGACGTTTAGGAAGAACGAAGATGGCATTGTTATCCATATCATATCTACCTGTTTGTTTTTTTCCTTACATTTACGTTTCCCGTTGCAAAGTCTAATAACGTGGATGATTGAACGGTTGAAATCAAATCACGTATACACAAAGTCTTGAGAGTGGTTGAACTCATATATGAACAAACATTACAAACCCACTTTTTCTTGTGCACGACACAAAATTATCTCACAATGGAAACATATTTTTCTTTATTTATAAATACATGTAACTTTGTTTTCTATTTGTAATCTCTCTAAATATATAAAACAAAACTGATATTTTCAATCTAAAACAAATTTTGGTATTGAATTTCAAATTTGGGCCCTGAATAAAAATTACTATATGAATTAGATCCGTAATAATTGCTATATTATTTTATGACCTAGCATAGAGATTATGATATGCAATATTTTGGGAATTCATAAATCTTAATATTTGATCCAATTTAAGAGATACTAAGAATTTAAATCTCTTCTTTTGGAAGAAAGGGTTAACTAACTCATATGAATTCGATTGTGAACAATTAATTGAAGATTGACTTGGGATAATTCTATGACTTGTGAATATTGATGGAGGATTGACTCGTGAGCAACAAAATGAACGGATTTCTTATTTATAACTACTATTATGAAAAATATGCCTAAGCAGCAGAATTAAATACCTAAATGCATGATAATTTTATTGTATTTCATTTTATCCGTCATTAAATATCTAAAAATAACATAAGCTAATAAGATTCAAATAGAACAAAGGAAAATTATCCTTTGTTCTGTTCGTATCTATTAATAGAGCTCTCAATTAGAAGGAACGAGATCTAACTAGCTGAGAACAAAAAAAAATAAAAAAAAATTGAAGGGATAAATGCACCAATACGTATACCTTGACATAGAGTTCCCTGTACCAAACCAAGCAACACTGTATTCACAGTAGAGATAGCAATACTTAAGCCAACCCAAGAATATCTCATAATTTAGATCAATACAGATTTTAGACTACAGAAATTGATGTTGCCTAATGACCCAGTAATGTGAACATTTGTTCTTGAAACCATTAAAAAAAAAAGGTTAAAATAGACTGTGTGACAATTAGGGATGTAAATGGGCTGGACTTTGGCCTTCCTGGCCTAAGCCTACGTAAAAAAATATTCAGTCTGTCTGGCCTACTAAAGGCTTTATTTATAGGCCAAGTCTGGCCTATTTTAAAAAATTAGATAGCCTGATATGGCCTACAGGCCTTATAGGCCTCCCTCGTGATATATTTTTAAAAAAATTTAAAAATTATTTTAACAATTTTTAAAATATTCACTTGACATTTACAAGTCATTAACGTGTTCATAAATTGCTACATTTTTTTACCTGAGATATAACTTTCACTAGTGAGCATTGGAAATTTTACAATAGTAAAAAAAAATAACTAAAAAAATATACTGAGCAAAGTTCCATTTATGCATGCATTAGTACTTCTCATAAGAAATAAAAAATGACAAAAAAGAAAGAGTCAACATAATACCTCAGCTCTATAATGTATATCAGAGAGGAATAGAGTCAAAGAAATAGGAAAAATAAAAAAAAATACAATTACTAGGTCAACCAAAGCTGAAATAAAGTCTACAAGAAAATATCATTTTTTAAAATATCTTTAAACCACCTTCAAGACAAGGGTTGGTACTAATTGCCACCTAAAATAAATATATTATTTTATTTTTAAAAATTAAATAGGCCAACCTATAAGGCTTTAGGCCATGCTTGACAAAAGTGATCTACGGCTTATTTGTTAAAAAGATTTTCTTATAAGCCTAAACTCATTCTTCCTTTCAGCGTAGACCGGGCTAGGCCAGACTCATCGTAGGATGGGCTGCAAGCTAGGCCAGGCCAGCCTGACCCATTTACATCCCCAGTGACAATTGATATGAGCACACAAAAAATAATTGTACAGATGGGAAGATTAAGGCCTTTCCCAACATCAACTTGAAACAGATAATAAAGTTATAGTATGAGTTGTGAATCCTTGCCTTGGTAGCTTGAAACAGATTATCACAAACACCATTTGAGAGTCAGAGTTGCAATAGCAAAACAATCTTGTAATGGCTAGTGGGGAGTTTGTAATTTTCAACAAAAGTATTCCACCAAAGAATGTAGAATCACCCATTTCATAACCATTTACAGCTAACTTTAATTATTTTAAGCAATAAGCGCCTTTTTTTTTTTAATTATGTACTCCCATTCAAAAAGTTATTCTCTTTCAATATCTATCACAGCTGGGATATCCTTC
Organism: Gastrolobium villosum; assembly: GCA_032173675.1. Lineage (NCBI taxonomy): Eukaryota > Viridiplantae > Streptophyta > Magnoliopsida > Fabales > Fabaceae > Gastrolobium > Gastrolobium villosum. The sequence goes on along the minus strand of JAVKPL010007797.1, from coordinate 105,133 downwards.
ATTCAAGGCATCATGTTTGGAAAATGATTTTCTAATAGCAGAATTGCTTTAGTGGCAAGTTGGTGCACATTGATTATAAGTTCATATTCTCAAGGTTTGAAAAGAATTTTAAACAAGTGGAAAAGTGCTTCTCAATTGAAAGAAAACAAAAAACAAAAACAAAAAAGAAGTGTGCAATGACCACTTTTTAGTCAACCAAAATTATATAGGTTGATCTCTATCCCCTTCCTCACGGCTTGACATTTTTGAAATTTGAACTATATGCAATTATTGTATTGCTTGAGAATAGGGAAATCATTCCCCGGAGAGAGTTATCTTATATCATCTTTACATCGAAAATAGTATTATTTTTTTTTTAATAAATGATAGATTTTATCACATCATGTGTCTATAATAGGATATATTTATCTCCAATAACATGATAAAATTGAACCCCAAAGAAAAGATTGGGCAAAATAAAAAGGCTCTTCTGATAGGCCCTTGTTTTTTTTTTCCAAGGCATAATATTAGAAATAAGGTTTAACATTTGTGCTTTTATTGCAAAAATTTATTTTGTATCATATTTACATGAAAATGAATATATTTTATTAATTAACTTTTTTCTTTATAATTGAATCCATTCACTTTTATATAAGTGTAATAAAAAAAATTGCAATAAAAATAGAAATATTCTCCCCTAAAAATTAATCGATTTAAGTAAACAATAATTTAATTGAAAAGACTTATAAAATTAATACTTAATATTATCGGTCAAGTCGAGCCCACTAATATAGTCTATTAGTTATCTCCCCTTCTTTTCCTTTAAATTTCCTTTTTAAGAATCCTGAAAAATAAAGGTCTTCGTAGACAGTGGACTCGAACTTTTTTAAAAATGGGGAATAAATTTCTTGCTTATTTGACTTAAGAAGAAGTCGATCTATAATGATAATGATGAAAAAGACTGATACTAGCTCAAACTCATAAGAGGAATTGACATGGTTCCCCAATAATTTACCCTAAGATCATTTCCTATGGCCATGATTTTATGAATTGCTAGTACAGGCTTTGAGTCTCAAATTGTGTGTTAAAATCTGGGAAATATATTTATATGTTACACGAAATAATTTGTTTAATATAATACACAAAAAAGTCGATGAAATCCACTTTTTCTTTCTCTCTATTCACCTTAATAAATCCCTCCCATTTTTTATTTTTTTTTATATTACATGAGACATCATACAACATGATAATTATATTCTTCTTGTTGTAGCTTTTACCTACCAATTAGGTTTCTTTATGGGCTTATAGTGTAGAGCTGCAACTTCAGTTATATGCCTTTCATTTAATTCAAGTTTTTTTTTTTTTTTTTTAAGTTGCCTACCAAATCCAACACTTTTTTATTTTGTTTTGGTTTATTTTTTTATTTTATTTTTTGGTAAGCTTGTTTTGGTTTATTAATTATTCAATTAGTTGAGCTCGTTTTTTTTTACTACATGAGCAGTAATAAAATAATTTTTACTAAGGATGAATTGCATTAGGATTTTAAAAGATTTTTTTGAGAAACAAAATCTTACAGATTTTAAAAGACATTTTAGAATTGAATGGACTTTAAAGATTTTTTTTAAAGACTTTTTTTACGGTCAAGATTTTATAAGATTGGATTTTAAAGGATTTCAATAGAATTTAGAAGATTCGAAAGGACAATATGGATTTATAAGATTTTAAAAAATTATATGAATTTTTAACAAATATTCGAAATTACAAGAGTCAATAAAAAAATAACAAAGAAATGCAATGATAATAAAAAAAGTAAACTTAATATAATTTTTTCAATCAATAAAATCATTATTTTCATACATGCTCGATTGTGACATTATATGTACATAAAAAAATATACGTGACTGCAAACAATTAAAAAAGAAGAAAATGAAATTCCATGTGAATAACTCAAATAATTCAATAAAAATACAACCAATAAATAGTTCAACCAAATTATAACCCAAATACTATAACCAAAATAGTTCAACTAAATTATATCCCAAATACTTCAACCAAATTATAACCAAAATAGCATAAAAAATATTCATCACCGTAACTTGAATTTTATCCAAGTAAAGCGCTCTTCTAATGACATGCTCAAGAACACGTCCTTCTTTGCTTTAGTATTAAGCAAATCATGTTCCCAGAATCGAGTCTTATCCTCTAAATTTGGACTCTCTTTTATAGCATCCCAAATAGTTTTTCTTATATTTTTATCCATTATATTTAAAGGAAAAGAATTCTCATATTATAAGAAAAATTCTTTCTCCTACTGATAAAATATTTGCAATAATATTTTTTTTTAATGAGTGGTGAAACTCACCACATGTGTCTATAATATGGGGAAAATTCTTTGGGAACCCTTATACTTATGGTCCCCTTTTCTTATTAATATTTATCAACTCATAAGGCACACCAAAAGACAGAAGTAAGAAAAAAAATGCTCAACAAAAAAGGTTGCCAATTAAGGAGCAGAACAAACATTCAAACATAATGATTTTGCCATTTCATTCATCATGTCCAAAGCTTTCTATAATTAAAACATCATGGGATGTTAAAACAAACATTTCTTGAGTAAGAAGAGAAAAGCAAACAAAGCCTGTCTCAGTATAATGTAGATTCACCTTGTTTGTCCTCTACCATGGAGAAGGGACTGAGGTGAATTAGCAAAAGAAAGAAAACTATTATCCATGTCTCTATATCCAAGATAGGAGCTTGAGCTCATCTTATCAAAAGAAGAAGATGCAAGTGAGTCCACAAACTCATCAAACCCATCACCCCTTTGGCTTATATATCCTGGTTTTTTCAAGTCATCTTGCAACTCAACTTCTCCATCCAAATTCCTCACCACTTGCCTCATGCTAGGCCTAGCATTGGGCACATCATTGGAACACATCAACCCCAATTTCAACACCATCATCACTTCACTTTCATCAAAATTACCATTTAGTTTTGGGTCCACCACATCAAGTATTCTTCCTTCTTTGTATCTGTCCCACACCCAATCCACCAAAATCAACTCTTCTGGTAATGCCTTAGGCTCAATAGGCCTTCTCCCACACACCACTTCTAGCAAAAGTGCACCAAATGCAAAAACATCAGAACTTGTAGTTGCCCTTCCTGTTCTAGGCAACTCAGGTGCCAAATAGCCTAAGGTACCAACCACTCTTGTTGTGCTTGGGTTAGCACCATGTTCATACAACCTTGCTAATCCAAAATCACCTAATCTTCCATTGAGTTCAAAATCTAGCAACACATTACTAGCCTTCACATCTCTATGTATCACAACTTGCTCATAGCCTTCATGTAGATACAAAAGTGCTGAAGTAACATCCTTTATTATCTTGAACCTTTGTTCCCAATTTAGTACATTTTTTGCCTCTTCAAACAAGTACTTGTCCAAGCTCCCATTAGCCATGAAATCATACACAAGTAGGAGGTCACCGCGGCGGCGACACCAGCCGAGTAATTGAGCCAAATTCCGGTGGCGAAGCCGGCCAATGCTGGCTATTTCAGACACAAATTCCCTCAGGCCTTGTTTAGATTCATGTGAAACTCGCTTAACAGCTACTTGGATCTTTGAATTTGGCAATGTCCCTTTGTAAACTCTTCCAAAACCACCTTGCCCAAGTAACTCTTTGTCCTTGAAACCTCTTGTGGCTTTCTTGAGCTCTTGATAAGAGTACCTGTGTGGCCCAACTTCAAGCTCCCATGCTTCTATCACATCAGTGTTCTTGATTTTTCTGAAGAGGTAAATGCCAATGGATATAGAACACAAAGCAATAACAGCAACAGTGACAGAAACACCTGTTATCAGAGATGTTTGCTTCTTCTTTGGTTGTGGAAGTTGTGGGAGAGAAGATAGATCAAGGGGTGGTGCTGGTCCATTGATTCTAAAGCTCCAACCCAAGATGTAATGGGAGCTAGCAAGCAAACCCGTTGATGCAGAGAACCCAACATACATAGTATCATGAAGAATTGGTGAGAGATTCACATGAAAGGACAAGATTGGTTTTTTGGGTTTGGATGAATCTGGAGAAAGTGTAACACTTATAAGATTCATTTCAGAATCATAATCAACCCAAGCTAGAATCGGTTTCCCACTTTTGATGTTGAGATCTTGTTTTGTTGAGTCACCAATGTAATAACCTGCGGTAACAGAAGCATTGGATTGCAAGCTGTTGATGTCAATTCCAACATGGTTATCATTAATGTCCTCAAACTCAAAGTCTTGAACAGTGTCAAACTCAACAGCAAAAAGATGGTTGGTGAAATTGCCAACATCTTTGGAATTAAGGAGACCAAGATACTGACTAGGGAGAGAATCTTTAAGATCCTTAGAAGTTGATATTGTGAAAGCCAAGCCATGGCCACCTAGTTTGGGATATTCAGGAACAATAGCCAGAGCAAATGAGGAAGAAAAGGAGAAAACTTTACCAGTGCTAGAGTTCTTTAACTGAAAAGGAAATGGGTAAAAAGCATGGCCTTTTGATTTGCTTGTCTCATTTGTCAATTTCAGTATCCCATTTTTCTCTATTTCTGCTACTCCATTCAAGGTTAGATTGTTTGCACCCACATCCTTGAATCCAGCATACAAGAGCTGGTCAAGCTGGGATGAAACTGGGATTAAAAGGAAGATTAACACATATGAGAATTGGAGAAGGGTAGCCATGATGAACAAGAAAAAGAGATAGGAATCAATCAAGGTTATTTGAATGACCAGGGCTTAAGAATTTGATAAGGTTGATGAAATGAAAGTAGATTGTAATGTGAGGTGTGAACAAGTAGAATAGGTCATGTTCAGTTGAGTTAATTTGAAGAAGGTGAGGGATTGTGAGTAAGGAACAAGGAGGAATAAACAAGGACATAAATTAATTGTTCACATGGGCTTGCAGTTATAGATGACAGAGTGAAAGTAGTGAAAGCTTTGGGGTTTTGTGTTATGCAGCTTTAAAAAGTCTACCATTCCAATAAAGGTCCAAAAAAATGCATATGAAGCTTATCTGTCTCTCTCTTACCCTTATTGAACTGAAAAGGAAATGGCTTTGACGTGGGCAATTTCGATCCTTTGCAATCTTTTATTAATGTTACAGTGCGAATTACTATATTTGATAGGTGTCATTTTTTTTTTTTTTTTTTTTTGTTGATTGTGCATTTTGATGTGGCATAATTCGTTATACTGTGGAGTGAATTATTTGCAAACATATTTCGTTACACAGTCTAATGAATTATGCCACGTGGCATTCAGGAAAAATTTACTATTGGTGTGTCAGTCTGATAATTTTTTTGACCAGGCGTGACAAAATAGTTACCGTTCCTTATTTCTCCGTCTTGAGGATTTACTATAATATAGAGGGTAATATTTCTCTAAAGTTGCATAAGAGAAAAATATTTTCTTACACTCACATAATCACATTGATAATTGAGCAATTATTTTTTTCTCTCTTAGTGAGCCCCATAATTATACGTGAGTGTAGAAAAATATTTCTTTTGAGAAAATATTATCCAAATGTAAAACTTAGAAGTGAAGAGAATTGGCAAATATCCGAAAAAGATATGATAAATTGGCGACCACTGACTTGGCTGCTTCTTATTATTTTTCCTTCTCTAATTCGTACTGTCATTTTCTACAATAACAAGTTTTCAAGAAAATCTAGCACTTGTTCTATGATTTGCAAAATGATGTGCGAGAACGCGGTTTTTATTGGTGGCTCTGATAAACTTTCAACGAATTATCTGCCTGTCTTTTTAGAAAAAAAAGTGTATTATTTTAAACAACACACCTTAAATTCTTTCATTTTCAGAAAAGGGATCTTTAAAATATTTTTCTCTCACTCTCTTCTATGATTTATCTCTTTCTCTTACTTATAATCTGGAAAGCACCGACACGGACACGTTCCAACACGTTCGGACACGCATCCGACACGTGGTCAACATTTGGGGACACGCGATCAACTCTCTGACACGTTCCGACACGTTTTTTCGACACGCAGTCAACTTTTTAGGACACATGGTCAATGCTCGGACAATTTTTTTTTTTAAATCTTAATTTTTTTATTTTTTTATAAACAATCTTAATTTTATTTTGTTAAGTAAATATAAAAGAAATAATTTATAAATTGATTTTTTTCTGTTATGAAATTTGACATGAAAAATTACTTATATTTATATTTATGTTATGAAATTTAAATATTTGATTGATTATATGACTTATTATGAACTCTTATATATATTAAATATAAATTATATTAAAAATATTAAAATTTTTATTTAATATCAAAACATGTCCTAACGTGTCCAAATATGACATTTTTTTAAATTAACGTGTCGTGTCATGTCCCGTGTCCGTGTCCGTGCATCATAGCTTATAATAACATAACTTTGTGTCCTTTAAAATGATACACATTTGTTCCCTCTTTTTATTGTCAGGATTGTTCTTAACACCGACTAATGTTCCAAATAGACATGCCCTGAGTCATATCTTATCATGCTAATATGAAACATTAGATGAGAAAGGTTCCAATTATTTTCAACTATCGTCATGGTCACAGGAAAGAATGTTGTGTATCCCAAATAGGAATTAGGGAATAGCGGTTTATCTTCTTAATTACTTTATTTTCTTTAATTGTTTTAGCCAAGTTGGACAATGACTTCAGTTAAACCCAAATGACTTTTTAAGACCCAAACAATACAGCCTTATTTGATTCAATTGGTGGGGTGCCAAGGGATAGAATGCAAATTCTATAAATAAAGGCTTCTTGCTTTTGGGGGGGTGGGTGGCGGTTGGTAAGGGAATCTTAAAGACCACGGAGAAAGTCTTCATGAGCTTTGAAATACAACTCAATTTACGGCACTTGTACTGCAAACCCATATGCTAACTTCACATTAATGAAATATATAAGTTTGCTTTCTAGGAATGTAATTTGCTTTCTAGGAATGTTACTTAGGCTTTGTTTGGGAGTTTGGAGGGGAAGGAAAGGAAGGGGATACAAGGAGGAGGGAGGGGAAGGAAGGGAAGGGAATTGGAGGGTATTCCCTTCCCTTGTTTGGGAGTTAAAAAAGGGCAAGGGAGGAAAATGGAGGGTTAATGAAATATTTTTACCATTTTACCCCTTTTTAAAATTAATATATTTATTATATTTTACAAACTAAATTAAATTTAAAATTTCTAACAAGATTATTTTTGTACTTTTCACAATATTAAAAAAGATAATGTTTTTTATGAAATTTCTACGCTGCAAGCTACAAAAAAATTTCGTCAGAATACTCTCCGTCGAAAAGCGACGGAAATTTTTCTCCGATGAAAATTTTTACAAAAATAAATTTTCTATCGAAATTTAGTTTCTGGCAAAAGTTTTGACAAAAATGATTTCCTTCATGAAATGCTTTAAACGTAAAAAATATTTCGTCAAAAATTTTGACGGGATGTTTTTCGTTCAGAATTTCGATGGAAATGTGTTATGATGAAAATTTTGACGGAAATTGTTTTGTCAAATATTTTGAGGGAAATGTTTGATTCGAAACTTTCGACGAAATTTAGATTCAGTAAAAAAATTTGATAGAATATCTTTTCCGTCAAATATTTTAATCGAAATATTTTTCGTCAATTTTTTTTTACGGAAAAATTTTCTGTTGAAATTTTTTGATAGAAATGTGTTCCGTTGAAAATTTTGATGGAAATATTTTTTATCAAAAAATTTGACGGAAATATTTTCCATCGAAAATTTTCGATGAAAATGTGTTTCTTTAAATATTCGACTGAAATTTCTTGTCAAAAAGTTTAGCGAAAATATTTTTGTCGAAAACTTTTGACGGAATGTAAATTCTGTAGAGAATTTTGGTGAAACTTTTCGGTGGAGATGTGTTTCGTCAAATTTTGGACGAAAAAATTTTCGTTGAAAGTTTCAACGGAATTTAGATTCGTCAATAGTTTTGATGAAAAAAATTTGACATATGTGATTTTCATAAAAAATTTCATCATTATTTTTGACGAAATATTTTTCGTCGATAAATTTTGTCGGTATTTGAGATTTTTCTAAAAATGTCACATTTAAAAATGATTTACATTTATGTAATTTTTACATTTTAATGCTAAGGGTAGATAAGTAATTTTTAGTATTTCCCTCCTCAAACTCCCCAAATTAGGGGAACTTTAATTTTAGGAAGAAGGAGGGTTTTGGAGGGTTTAGTAAAAATCCTCAATTCCTTCCCTCCTTTTTTTAAACTCACAAACAAGGGGAGGACTTACTAAAACTCTCCCTTTCCTTTCCTTCCCCTCCTAAAACCAACCCCCAAACAAAGCCTTAGGGGGCAGAGGCTTGTTTTATATGCCATGATTATTTTAAGGGAAATAAGAGATAATTTATGTTATATAATACATAAAAAATTAGACAAAATTCATTTTTTTCTCTCTTTTATTAGTGAGTCTCGTTTATTTTTTTATAACGTTATATGAAATAAATTGTTTCTTGTAACATAAAAAAGCATATTCTCTTTGTTTTAATCCCTAAACAATGCATGCATTATAATTTTTTTTTTTTTTTTTGAAAACAGTTTATAAACTTTCAATTTGGGTGAAAAAGGAGTAGCAATGTAGCATAGCAAATAACGTTTAAGACACGCTTCTTATATCATATCCACTATCTAGAGAGGATTGTGGAGATTATTTATTGCGGTCAGGGACCAGCATTCTTTTGGTGGTCCTTTAGTATAAATAGGAGGGTAAAAATAAAAAAATAAAAAAAATAATAGGGATAAAAAAAGAAAGAAAAAATAATATTGTAAGAAAGAACACTGAATTATTGAGTGATCCTGGAATATAAAATATATTTCGAGGATTGTGACCGTGTAAGCTTGAAAAGTGAAGACTGAAGAGTGCTTTCCTAAGTCAAGTTGACGAGGCTGTGATCTTACAAATCATTAGGTTTGGGCGAAAAATCGTGAAATTGGAAATTAGAAGTCATGTGGTGGCACCGTTTGGGAGAAACCCTGTCAGCGAAGGATATTTAAAAGGATAGACACATCTTATACATTAGAAAGTAAAATGTTGGAAAGTTTGATGACATGTTGTGGTCTCTTGCAATTTCAATTTTTTGTTCATATCCGAAGAGATTTGAAATGTTTTCTATTATAGTAACTTTTTAAATTGGTTTTTAGGCTTATAATTTTTTTTAAAAAAAGTTGAAAACTGATTAAAAAAATAGTTTTTGACACATAATTAAATTCTCACTATCTCTTTATTGGATGTTGTGAAAGTTGGAAGCTGCAATAATTTATTAAATTTTATTAGGACCTAAAAAGGTTTTTAAATTATTGAATCTTATTGATAGTTGAGAAGTTTTTCAGAGTTGTGCCTTATGAAAGCTGATAGGTTTTTTTTGCAATATATATTTTACTAGAGGGAGGATATTCTGACTATCAAAATTTTTCACTATCAACTTACTACCAATCTAATCATTATTGGATCAAAGAGTGAGAATGCTAAAAAATTTATGAAAGAATTTATGAAGAGAGAGAAAATGTTGATCCAATGTGATTAGATAGGTAGTAAGTTGGTAGTGGAAAAATTTGGTAGTAAGAATATCTCTCCTCATTTTACTATGGGCAAGCCAAGAGAAAGTTTTCTTTTTTAAACCGTCTGTTTGCATGAAAGTTTTGTTTGGGAAACTGTCTGTCGTCTCATTTTTCATCTCCACAACTTCCTTCATCTTCTGAACCGTTTTGTTCTTTTTATTCTTCTTTCCTAATGTTAGTTATGTCTTCCAAATATGATTTTATAAGGGATCTTAATCCGTCTAAGGAGGAATGGAAGATTAAAAGTTAGGGTGGTTAGGACATGGAAAGTTCCTAATTTCCAAAAGAAAGGTTTTGATGACAATGTGGAGATGATTCTTTTGGATGAACATGTAATGATTTTTCTCTTACTGGACTATATGCAATTCTATTGTTATACGGTTTTTTTTTCTTTATCGAAGAAATATGTATGCATTTTGTAGGGTGGAAGAATCCATGTCTATAGGATCTATTATAGACACTGATTTGTGTCATCTTTTAATCAAAGGGCTATGTCCTATAAAATAAGTAGTTGTTCAAATTTGAATTTGTTTAAATTATTTGGTAGAAACAAATGTGTCCGCTACAACTATACTAATGAACCAGAGCTGGAGTTTCAAATAAAACCAAAGCATAAGTGAAAATTTTCCATTATAGCTTTGCTCTTGCGGAAAATCCCTCTATAATTAGATGTAAAATGCTTGGTGCATGTGTTTCTATCATACCCAAGCTAAATCAGTATTCACAACTTATTCCTTACCAAAATAGTGTGGAAAAGCACCAAAATAAGCAAAACAACAAAGACATGAGTTCATAATTGATTTTGTACAAAGCAAAGGATGTTAGTCATTTAAACAGCAGAAGAAAGAAAAAAATATAAACTGGATCCAACAAATAGAATATGGCCCAATATAACAACCACACTGATAACCAAATATGTAGAACCTAACTGTTGAGTCTCCTTCTGTTGGTCCGAGAAATTTGTTGGTCCAGAAATGTATGGATTGAAGTTATCCTTCTTCTTTAGGCCTTGGCCCATTTCTCTGACCAAAGTAAAAGCCGGAATGTAGAAAACCCTTGTACAAAACGACAAACATGGAAAGAAAGAGAGAAAAACTTAACTCACATGTTAATAACGGTTTTATAATTCTCATTTAACATGAGAATCACAATCTTCCTACACCCTTCGATTTCCGTGTTGATGTGGATCCTATACATAATTTTTTTTAACACATGGGTCTCACATGCTTTTTATCTCTACAACATGAGATTTCAATTCTCATGTTACATGAGAATTATAAAACCCTATTAATAATGATGAACAGATGATAATAGACAAATGAACTCCGTAAAGGTCTATGAGATTTGGGACAAAACCAGAGGTGGGTCGAGTATGTATGATATGCATAAACTCATGATTCTTATTACTTATCCGTTATGTTCAAATATTTAATAACATGTTAAATAAAATAAAACTAATGAAATTAAATAAAGTTATAAGATTATTATTTAGATATTTCATAATAAAGTATTTTTTTATTTAAAAAGTAAACAAAATGATAAGGGTTATAGTTTTTATTAAAGTATAATTACGAAAAAAATATATATTTCATCATAATTTATCACACAAAAAAAAATATTTCATCATGTTTCTTTTTTCTTTTTAAAATAATTTTGAAAATGATTACTATCATTATTCTATTTCTTTATGTTCCATGTCTTTCTAGCTATAAATCCACTCATAGTCTAATATTATTACTAAATGTATTTCCAACCAGCCTTGAACAACCAAAAGGTTCAGACTCATACTGAACAATTTAAAGCTGCGTGTCTGATTGAATGGTGTAAGAAAATATTGTCATCTATGATTGGATTCAAAATGAGATGACAAAATTATGAGGAATTCTATATATATGAGCAGTTTAAAAGGTATAAAATACTAATAGTAAAATATTTTGATATATTTTTTAACATATTTTTTATTAATAAATAAATATTAGTAAATAACTTGAGTTTACTCTCAATTTAAGTAATTCCCACCTAAAATATATCTAATAATAAAAAGTTACTAAAAAAAAGTGTATTACTAACCTTCATCAAATAAATTAGCTAAAAATAAAGCCAATTGAGAGAGAGAGAGGAGATCATTAAATTTAAACAACACAAAAATTAATTAGTAAAACCAAAAACAAATTAAAGGCATTGAAGTAACACACTTTGTTCCTTTTGTGAAATTTTGTTCTGCGAAGGAGTTCTGTTATCTTGATATTAGAGGTCGTCAAAGTATACGGTTGTTCATGCTGGGTGGAGTCTGGAAATATTAATTTATGGTATTACTGTTCTACCATTCACTCAATGCTATCTAGTCAATAGAAATTGAGAAATAATTGTGATGCTCGTACGGAAAGAAAAAAAAAATATTTTTTTGTATAACATTCACTCAGTACATCTGACCAATAAAAATTGAGAAATAACTGTTATGCATTTACATGAAGAAGAAAAAAAATATTTTTTATCTAAATATCACTTATTCAATGAGAGATGTATCTACTATCGATGTAGAGAAAATAATCTCGTGGATAGGGGTGATAATAAGACCAGGGGCTTTAGGCCCGACCCGTTTCGGCCCGGCTCGACTCGTCTTTCTTAATTATTGGACCCAGACTTATACTCATTCAAAAGCCTTTTTATTTAAAAGGCCTCAGGTTTCCATAGTCAAGCCCGGCTTTGAAGCCTTGGAGGCTGGCCCGTATACAATAAATTTATTTATTTTTTATATTTTTATATTAATCATTTGAGACAGCGAGTGCCACTTTTCATAATTAGATTGGTAAAGAAATAAGAGATAAGAAGATGAAGATATAAGATGTAGAAAAAGAAAGATTAAAAATGACAAAAAAAAAGATGAAGGTAATTCCGTTGCTGATGCTTTGGCAACCAAAGGGAGACTATTAGACACCTGGGATCTACAGCTTTTTCTTGAAGTCCATATGGATTGTAGAGAGCTGTTTGCTAGAGATTTGATGTGCACTACTTGCCCCAGACTCTGTTTTGTTTCTAGTTCTGTTGCTTTCACCTTTGTTCAAAAAAAACTAAGGAAACAGTAAATGTGTCGTTGTTATTTTGACTTTTTAATATTAATATGTTTTTTTATTGCAAAAGAAACAACTATTATTTTCTTACAAAAAAAATAAACATACGAGTGCATGATTAATGGGTTAAATATTGCTGCAAATTGAAAGGTAAAGTTTTTATTTTTAATAAATAAACAGGCCACAGGCTTAATACAGGCTTTTATTTTTTGTAAATGAACCAGGCCACATGCTAATATTATATTCGTAACAGGTAACAAGCTAAGGCCAGTCTGACACGTTTAAATACATGCTTGGTCAGTTAAGATCAAAGTTTGGCTCGCCCCGTTAACACCCATACTCGTGAAGTAACTGTAAAAGAGAATCTATGTCTTAAGTCAACGTGATAGAATAAAGAGGAATAAAATATACTTTTAACCGTGTGTGTGAGGTTGTGAGAGAGACTTTTGCTGTTCTCCAAAAGGTAAAAATGCGCTAAATTAGAGTAACAAAATTAGCATTAAAAGATTTGATTTGTCAATTCATATACCCATATCTCATGTTTTATTCTTTTCAATCTCCCAACTAGAACATTAATTGCCTCTTCAACCAGGACAAGGTCAAATGAAGCCACTAAATCCTCAACATTGCGTAAATCAAATATAAAAGCAAAATCACCACTTGATGATCTAGAATCTGATAATTCCATCTCTAGTAATTATTGATAGAGTTTGATGCTTCCATTAGTCTCCATTGTAATTCCACTTTTAAAGACAGAAAACTCAAAAGCTCTACATAGAATTCTAAAAACATATGCTTTTGTTGCACATATTCAACTCTCCAGAGGCCAAAAAACAAGTACTCATTACATTTTTGTTAGTAGAAAAGGACTAGAAATTCAAAACATCATCTCTTATTAACACAGCTAGCCTCACCCACGCTACCATTGTTTTCGGTACCAATATATACAACTCAACCCCACCAACACTTCAACAATAGCCTCCTCCACCTTCTCCAAGTTTGAGTAATGAAGCGTTTGCAATAACAACACCGTTGGTTTTGTATCAAACTTCTGTTTCTCCAAGTTCCTCTCAGCCTGCCACTTCACCGTGTCATGCGCCACCGGCGACAACCAATCCATTACCTCCTCCACCTTGTCGAACCACCGCGACACCACCGCCGAGTGACCGTCATCTCCTCTTTCCGGATTCTCCTCCCATTTCAAATATTGACTCCTCAACTTCGGCCTCAGCTTCACCTTCAACCTCCCCGGTAACATCTCATACAGCGCCGAGCGCGCGTCATCACCAATCGCCGCCGAAGCATTCATGCACCGTTCCATGAACAAGATCACGTTGGCATACCTATGCGAAAGCCCCGCCCCACCAACCGTCGACGGCGGGGGAAGACGCAAAACACAGTTGTTCTTCGCCATATCTCCCCCGGGACGGTGTGGTGGCGGCGGTGGTGGTGGTGGTGGAGGGTGGTTGTTGAACCGGATCAACCCTCCCTTAAAAACAGAACCCGAATTTTTCACGCGTTTCTTCAATGATTCCTCGTTCTGATCGAAGAGAGAAAGATTTACCTCGTACAATTGTCGATGTTCTAGGAGGCAACTAGAGTTATGGAAATTCGGATGGACAATTCCTTTAACATTAACAACGTTGTTCTTCTTGTTGCAACCAGGTATAATACCCGTTACAAAGGGTCCAAAAACGTTACAGATTCTAGCGTAAGCAATGCATATAATACGAGCCATGAGACCCACAACCTTGTCAAATGTCTGGTCCCAAAGCGACACTTGTTTGTAATATTGAACCCTTCTTCTATATAACAAAATCCTATCATTGAAACATTCAACTTTAACCTTCAAGCCATGGTTAGACCTAATATTTCTCCAACGTTGTATCTTCTTCTGCGAACCCTCCATCTCCGTTAGGGATTCCATGGCGGCGTGGAGGTTCCTCGTAGCGGAGACATGCTTCTCCATTTTCTCTATTACCTTCTCGATGTTTCTAGTGCCGAATTCGATCTTCTTGACGTCGACTACGCCGCGCTTCATGTCGGCGTAGACGACGTCGAAGCAGCTGAGCCCTTTGTCGGAGCAGTTACGGCCGAGCCAGGAGACGTTGGCGGCGGCGAGGTTGAGATCCTCGAGGCGCTCGGCGCAAGCGAGGTTGAGTAGGAAGCATTCTTCTTTGGAATTGAGGCATGTTACACCTTTGGATTTGATGATGTGGCGGCGTAGCTTGAGGATTTCGGGGTCGGCGAGGGATTTGTAAAGGGAGACAAGGCGACACATGGTCTTGGCGGCGTCGAAGGCGAGCATGCCAAGGGTTTCCAACGGCGGCGGTTCTTCATGGAAGAACATGAAGCAGAGGTTAGCTCCTTGACAACGAGCCATGGTGGGGGTGACGACCATGACCATGCATGCGCGCGCTCAATGTCTCTCCCTCTCTCTCTTTCTCTATACGTACCTTTCTATATTGATGGGTTCAATAATTTGTTTTAAACAAAAAATAAAAAACAATTAACAAAATCTATTTGTTTTGCTTTTAATTTTGGCTCATCTTTTAACTATTTTTTCTTTCCTTTGGTGAAGGTGTATGTGTTGGCTCTTTGGGGTGTTGTTTTAAGGGTTCGGTTTTCGTTGCGGTTTGTGGATATTGAAGAGAGGGTTAGTGCATGTTGTGTAGGGTGTATAACGGATGATCGATAATTTTGCAACGGACGGGAACACACGGAATGTTCTAAATGATCTAAATTTAATCGGAGAGATTTTTTTAAAGTGTGCATCAATTATTATTTAAGGGGCTTGAAATAACTTCTCTTTGCTGGCAGTATCCAATAAGCTACGAGCTATATATGATGATATGGCCGTAGAGGTGTTCAAAATATCCAAATTATACAAACCAAACCAGATCCAAACTGATCCATACTTAAAAATCCAAATTTTTTTAAAATCAGTTTTAAATAAAAACCGCTTCTTAACAATAAAGCAATTTGGTTATCCATTATTTTACAAAACAGATATATGCGGTTATCCAATCCAAATTGCTCATTGCTTTCGTGAATGTTCGACGGCTAAAGTTACAGTATATGGCGTGTCATTCCTCGCTAACATAAAAATGCAGCATCTCATTACTTAAAAATCCAAAAAATAATTCACTTGATGTTCTGATTTTTTTACCTTAAATAATCTATTTGCATACTATTTATTTCAAAACTTTAAAAAATCTCTTTCATATTAGTTATTTTTTTATTTTTTTAATATCTTTTATGCATAATTAATTGTATAATTTTTAATAATAGCTTCAAATTTATATTGATTGAATAATAATTTCTAATTATTTATTAAAGACGTTGTTTTGCCCAATTAATTACACATTAGCGAGATACACAATTATCATGTGGTAAAATCAAATCAGTATTTATACCAAAAAAAAAAAATCAAATCAGTATACTCAGTGGGGTGGGGTCTATAGAATGGAAAGGCATCGTTAACAGCATAATTTTTTTTTTTTCATCGTTTAAAATTAACATGTAATTAGGAGCATCTTTCATTTATAAATATATTAATTTCATAACTTTTTTTTTTTTGGAGATAAATTTCATATTTTAATATCAAATAATTTCATTGAATTATTATTTAAATAAATATCAGCTTTCAAATGGTTGAAATTTCAATATTTATTTATTAAAAGACTTTATACAAAAAATTATTAAAAAAATAACTTAATGTATTTAATATAAAATATATTAAATACCCAAATTACAAAATATCCACTATCTTAGGCGGAAAGAGTTGGCTCATCATGCTTCAGTTTTATTAATTTGCCTATGATGATCCCCCTTGCTTATACTACAGTGTAAGTTAATATATATGCATCAGTTCTTTAAAAAAAAAAAATTCCTTCCAAGACTAAAAAAAATAAAAAAATAAAAAATAGCACAACTTTTCCAAAATTAATTTTGAATTTATTATAAAATCAATTTTGAACTTATAACCAATTTATATTTCATAATTGATTTTGATTTAAAAACAATTTTTAATTAAAATCAATTCAAAAGCAATTTTAAATTAAAACTGGTTTTGAACCATAAACTGGTTTTAGAACCAGTTTCAAACTGGTTTGGATATTTTAAAAACCGGTTTTAAAAAAGAAAATCGGTTCGGTTCAAAATCAAACCATTTAAAACTGGTTTGGTTCAGTTTTTGTTAAAACCGGTTATGAACCGCTCCATGCCCATTCCTAGATATGAGAATAATATAATCTAATATATAATCGGATTCTCTATATAAAAAAAGGCTTCTGATTCATGTTTTATATAACATCCCCCCCTTCTCTCTCCCTTCTCTCTCCCTTTAAAATTTTAGCTTGTCATAAACTCATTCACAATTAATTAGGATGTTATATTTCTTAGCTCCTATCCCTCTCTCTCAATCAAATACTAATTTTAATTAATCTTACTATTTAAGTCTCATGCCCGCGTATTGCTCTTGTATATATTTTTTTAAATATTTACTGATCTAATTATCTTTATGAGACAAATTGACCCGATATATATTCTCACAAGCTTCCTTTATGAGCTCACCCACACACACATATGAAAATGATGTATAATGTCACTATATATAAGGTTTGGTGCTATCAAAAAATTATAACCATGTATCACATGTAGTATATAGTGTATTTCAGAAATTAAATATGTACATCGGGTAGTACATAATTTCTCCTCACTCTCTTCAAAAATCATGTATTATCCGTAGTACATAGTATAACTGCACCAATAATTAGGTGCAGTCTATGCTCATCTGACAAATCCTATATATAGTTCATCTGACAAATCCTATATATATATATATATATATATATATATATATATATATATATATATATATATATGGTAGGTTATTCTTATATCAGTGTAAGAATAAGAAGTCTTACATCAAATCTTGATAATTGATTTGCTTGAATCTAACGACTCTAATATCTAATAAACTAGAGTCTTTAGATACAAATAGAACCAATGACCGAGATTGAGAGTGTAAGTTACATTAGTGTAAAATGATCTTGACAATATATTGGTCAGGATCATTTTACACCCGCGTAAGTTACACTCTCAATCTTGTCCGTTGATCCCACTTATATCTAAAGGCTCAAATTTTTTGGTAATATGAGCCATTGGATACAAGTGGATCAATGGTCAAGATTGAGTGTAAGACTTCTAACTCTTACACCGGTGTAAGAATATCCTACCCCTATATATATATATATATATATATATATATATATATGGAAAAAGTATTTCTACAGCCACTTTAGATAAAGTTATCTACAGCTATTTTAGATAAGATTGTCTACAGCTACCCTTTTTCACTAAGTACGACCAATAAAGCTATTCTTTTTTTCTCTTTCCTCAGACACTGTCGTCTGACGTGGCGGAGAGAAAAAATACAATTTTAATGTACAACCGGTACGCGAGTATGGTGAAGGTCAAAAGTCTTTCCAGTCACATTTCTCCAAAAATTGACCTTGAAATTCATCAACCACTTATATTCATTTTAATTGAGAATAGAGACTTACTTATTTAATTAAAATTGCCAAATGATTCTCTGTGTGAATTGAAATTTCAATGATTTTTCACTCTCTTTTATACCATTACAAATTTCAATTGTTTTAATGGCTGATAATGTAATATAAATAAATTATTGACATAAAACTTATTAATCAATTATAAATATTAATCTTATTAGTATTAATTAATGATCTTGGAATTTAACTTTCGGCTTTTAATGGAGTAGTAAGCACTTGTTGATTATTG
This sequence comes from Gastrolobium villosum, assembly GCA_032173675.1. NCBI lineage: Eukaryota > Viridiplantae > Streptophyta > Magnoliopsida > Fabales > Fabaceae > Gastrolobium > Gastrolobium villosum. The sequence continues at coordinate 86,666 of JAVKPL010007797.1, read as the reverse complement.
GGACCATTTTTTAATAATATATGGTGAATCCTGAGTCTAGCTTGAGACAAGTGGTGGAAAAAATATAAGTTGATAAGCTCATGCATATGACTAGCGAGTTACATGATTTTGGGCGGTTCAGGTATTCAAGAGCAAGAAGGAGACTATTGGAGTACTCTTGCAATAGCCCTTTACAGCTTAAGTGTGAGAGAAACTTAAACAGAGGAAAAAAATCTTTAGTACTACTGTACCTCTGAGTGCTCAGTCTACTTCTATTGATTTTGTGATGCATTAAGAAATAATCCATGTCATATTCTCATGTGGCATTCAAATTTTTAATTTTCAATTTTACAAAAAAAAATTAGTTTTCCATTTTACTACTTTCGGGGTTCCCTTCTTGTTATGGAGTGGATATCTCAATAACTTAATCAATAAAGGATAAGGTTTATCCAAATAAGATCCTAGATAGCAAAGGATCAAGGAATTACACTCTTATTATGACTCTAAACCTACAAGTAACCCCTTCCTATAAATAAAAGGTTGAAGCCTTTCACGTACATACTTTTTAACTTATTTACTCTTACTGCCAACACTGAGCACACAAGCCTATTGCTTGTGCATAGTGATTGGTAATGGAGGTCGGGGTAATGGTCGCGATGTCAACAACGATAACCTCCAAGATGACGAATAAGCAAATAACAGCCCATTCACTGAAAGGCTCATGAACATGACAATTCTGCTGAGGTTCAAGAAGGCCAAAATACCTCATTATTAGACAATATTTTAATAAAACTGCTCCGAATAGCTCGACTTAGGAGAAAATATATAAGCATTCGCATCTATGAAATACCGATACTTCAAAAATCTTGACGTGTTGTATTCGACACTTCCTGATACTTTTCGACACTCCGACACTCCAACGCGGATTATAGAAATTCAAAAAAAGATTCAAAGGTTATGTTGTGTTGAAATTTTAGTTCAAAGTATTAGATTAGTTAGATTACGATTATCATTTTATTAAGTTTAATATAAATATTTGGGATATTTTATACTTATTTGTAAAATTGATTAATATTATAAGTTTATTTTCATTTTTTTGTTAAATTATTGAATATTAAATATAATATACTCTACATAAATTAAAAAAATATTTAATATCAAAACGTGTCTTAACATGTTAAGATTTAATATTTTTTATAATTAACATAGGGATAGGATATTGTGACAACCAAGTCATGTTACAACCATGTGACTACCAGTCAATCTGATAGCACACGGTTTATGCAGAACAGGGATAATAACAAAAGAAGGATAAAAAAGAAGAGCAACTATGGAATTGCAATTAAACCTCTCTTTGAGGGGAGGAACCTCCTGAACCACAAGGGTCTCTGGTAAATTCAGTATCTCCTTCCTATCACCACTAGGTGCCTTTTATACATGACACCCTAACAGAAAGAGAAAAAGAAATAACAAACTTGACAAAAAGTAAACAAACTTATAACTCCACTAATAACAGAAAGGGTATTTTCCACACACATTCACTAACAAACTTCCCTCTCTACAGCATGTGTACCTAGACATTATTCCATCATAAAATCCCTCATCCATTTGGGTTTAGTCTTGCTCCTCTTGGGCCATTTAATTCTTGGACTGATGTGCATCTCTTCCACTTCTTCTTCCTGGCCCGCAACCTTCTCCTCTTGATCTTCAAGTTGTGAATTCTGCTTCTGGCCCATATCATCCCCCTTTTCATCGACAAACACCTTGCCCTCAAGGTGTAAATTGGGGTAGTTGTGCAGTATAGAAGAGAGATATTCCCATGATGCATCTTCAGGGTAGAGACCATTCCACTGAATCAACACTTGTACTTTGGTATCATCCTCGTCCTCTTTGATATCAAGAACAGCCAAAGGCTGTATGAGAGGTTGCTGCAAATGCTCTAATGGTGGCAAGGGTAAGGTTTTCGTATCAGAATCCGAATAAAACGGTTTGAGGAGGGAAACATGGAAGACAGGATGTATTCGTGATGTTGGTGGCAAAGCCAACTCAAAAGCAACAGGCCCAATGCATTTAGTGATTGGAAAAGGCCCGTAATACTTCTTAGAAAGCTTGTGACTGAGACGGTTGGCGACAGATTGCTGTCTATATGGTCGCAATTTGACTAACACCAAGTCACCAACTTTGAAAGAATGATCCAGGCGTTTTTTATCAGCTGATTGCTTCATAAGAGTTTGTGCTTTCAACAACTTTTGCTTGAGTTTGGCCAGAATTCTATCCCTTCCGTCCAGGACAGTATCCACCGCCTCCACATTGCTTGTACCGGAGATATAGGAAGGAATATTTGGGGGTTCGCAACCAAACACAATCTGAAATGGAGTGAAACCAGTGGATGAATGGATTGATGTGTTGTAACACCATTCAGCCCACAACAAGTATCGACCCCATAGCTTCGGTTCATGATGAACAAAAGCTCTCAGATATTGCTGCAAAACTCTATTTAAAACTTCAGTTTGGCCATCACTTTGGGGATGATAAGCGGAAGACATTCTGAGTTTGGTGCCACTCAATCGGAAGATTTCCTGCCAAAAATGGCTCATAAAAATCGGGTCTCTATCCGAAATGATACTTTTGGGCATACCATGCAAACGGCAGATCATATGAGCAAATAAATCTGCAACTTTTGCAGCAGTAAAATGAGTTGGAAGCAAGCCAAAGTGTGCAGCCTTAGAAAAACGATCTACTACCACCAATATGGCAGTGTATGTTTGGAATGAAGGTAGCCCAACTATAAAATCCAAAGAGATATCCTCCCAAACCTGTATAGGTATAGGAATAGTTGAAGCAGGCCTAAAGGTTTAGATGTGGGAACCTTAATCTGTTGGCAAGTCAAGCACTGCTTAACAAATTGAACCATATCATTTTTCATTCCTTCCCAAAAAAATTTTTCTTGAAGTCTGGTGTATGATTTGTGGATCCCCATATGACCTCCCATTGGTGTAGCATGAAATTCCTCCAATAACAACTTCTTAATGTCAGAATTCGGACTTACCACAATCTTTCCTTGATAAAGCAATAGACCATCCTTTACAGAATACCCTGGATGGGAAGATGGTTCAACTTCCAATTCATGGATGAGTTTCTTGAGGTTAACATCCGTGGTGCAATCCTCCCTGAGTTTAGCAAGCAATTCAAATTGAGGAACGGACAGAGTGAAAAACTGTGGAGTAGAGGCTTGCACTCGTGATAAAGCATCAGCAACTCTATTTTCTGTGCCCGGTTTGTAAATGATCTCATAATCATATCCCAATAGCTTGGAAAGATAGTATTGCTGATCCGGAGTCTGGATGACTTGAGTCATTAACTCCTTTAAACTTTTCTGGTCAGTATGAATCGTAAATCTGCTTCCCAACAGGTAAGGCCTCCATTTCTTCACTGCTTCCACTACAGCATGTAGTTCGCGAACATATGTGGATGCTGAAATTAATTTACCACAGAACTTCTTGCTGAAATAACAAATAGGGTGACCTTGTTGCAACAGAACAGCCCCCATTCCATCTCCAGAAGCATCCGTCTCCACCGTGAAAGGTAACTGAAAATCCGGCAATGCAAGCACTGGGGATTGAGTCATTGCCACTTTCAACTGTTCGAAAGCCAACTCTGCCGTGGAGTTCCAGGTAAACGCATCCTTTTTTAGCATGTCTGTCAAAGGGGCTGCAAGTGAAGCATAGCCCTTTACAAATCGTCGATAAAAACCAGTCAATCCCAAGAACCCTCGGAGCTGCTTAATGGTGGTAGGGATGGGCCATGCCACCATAGCCTTTATTTTCTCAGGATCAGGGCCAACTCCTCTGTCCGAGATGATGTGACCCAGATATTCCAAGGTGGATTGGGCAAAAGTGCATTTGGAACGCTTCAAGAAAAACTGATTGGACAACAGGCAGTGGAAGGTTTCCTCTAAATGCCTAGAATGCTCTGTTAAAGACTTACTGTACACCAGAATATCGTCAAAGAACACAATAATAAAATGACGTAGAAAAGGTTTGAACAGCAAATTCATGGTGGATTGAAAGGTAGCAGGAGCATTACAAAGACCAAAAGGCATAACCAAGTATTCAAAATGACCTTCGTGAGTACGAAAAGCAGTTTTCGAAATATCACCTGATGCCATACGGATCTGATGATAACCGGAGCGAAGGTCCAACTTCGAAAAACAACAAGCACCATGAAGTTCGTCAATGAGCTCATCGATAGAAGGAATAGGAAATCGATCCTTTTGAGTAATTGCGTTCAGCGCTCTGTAATCTGTACAGAAGCGCCACGAACCATCCTTCTTCTTCACAAGTAGTACCGGAGAAGAGAACGGACTGGTGCTATTGCGAATGATACCTGCATCTAGCATCTCCGCTGTGAGTTTTTCAATTTCGCGCTTCTGGAAGTATGGGTAGCGGTAGGGGCGAACATTGATAGGGCTGGATCCAGGTAATAACGGCAGATGATGGTCGGTGGTCCGTGAGGGTGGAAGCTGGGAAGGGATGTCAAACAAGGCAGCAAATCGAAGAAGAAGATCGGCAATATCTGAAGGAAGAGACGACGATGGAAGTGACGCGTTGGTGGAGGGCAAAGCCTGGAGATGGTAAAGTGCAGCCACAGCACGTGTGGAAATGAGTCTCTTCAATTGGGTTGAGTTTAATTCTTGGACCGGGTCAGAAGGGACACCATGTAGCTGGACCATTTTCCCCTCCTTAATAAATTTCATGGTTAAGGCCTCATAATCAGTCAAAATTGGGCCTAATGTTTTGAGCCATTGAACCCCTAACACAAGGTCAGCTCCACAAATAGGTAACAAGAAAAAATCCACAAGAAACATATGATCACCAATAAACAACTGTACTTGTCTACACATGGAAGAGCAATCCAATTCCTCCCCATTTCCAACCAAAACCTGAAATCCTTGGGCTTGATGTATATTAAGGCCCAAAAATTTGGCAATGCGGCCCTGAATGAAGTTGTGGGTACTTCCACTATCAATTAATAGGGACAATTGGGCTTTTCCCACACGACATTGGACGCGCAACGTTTGGGGAATAGAATGGCCCAATAGAGCATGGAAGCTGATTTGGGCCGCATCCAAGTCAAGGCCCACCTCTGGTTCAGGGTCACTGTCTTCTACCTGGTTCTGATTTTCCACCATGAGTTGCTGGAACGCAACATCGTCCACCGACGCATCAGAAGGAGCAATCAACAATAAGAACTGGCGTTTGCATTTGTGTCCCGGGTGGAATTTTTCATCACAATTATAACATAAGCCCTTATCCCTCCGAATCTGCAGTTCCTCTGGAGGAAGACGTTTGATGACCGGTTTATTTGCAGATCTGGTGGACGGCGAAGACCCAGCAGCTAGTGTGGATGTCACAAGTGGAGCTCGTGATCCTTGAAACGCAGATGTATTCGGTCCGGAGTAAAACTTAGCACGAGACGATGCACGCTGGTCGTTCATCTTGTCTTCCTGCAAACGAGCTAATCCAATCGCTTGAGCAAGGGACATCGGTTGTAGAGCCTGAACTTCCCTACGGATTTCCGATTTGAGACCCGATATGAAACAGCTGAGGAGATAAGGCGAAGGAAGTCCAACGCAACGATTAGCAAGGACCTCAAATTGGGATTGATATTCCCGAACGGTTGAGGTCTGTAGCAACTTCATCAAATCCCCCTTAGGATCGTCATATTGTGAGGGTGCGAATCGAAGTTCAAGTGCTTGCAGCAGCTGAGGCCAACCCGTAATCTGACCACTCGCATGCATCCGCTGATACCAGTTTAAAGCCTCACCTTCCATATAGAAGGAAGCAATCCGTGGCCTCTGATCTTCCGGTGTTCCATGGAACTCAAAAAATTGGGTGATCTTAAAGATCCAACCCAAGGCATTCGAACCATCAAAACGAGGGACCTCGAGTTTTAAGGTCGCAGCCTTGATCTCAACTGGACCCAAATTTGCGTGGGGTCCCGACGCCGAACCTGCACTGTGGGATGAGGAAGTAACTGCTCGTGTTTCTAACGAAGAAACTTTGTGTGCCATTGTTTGTACATCCTGTTGGAGTGCTATTTGAGATTGGAGAAGTTGTGTTAATGTGGCTTCAATCGAATCGAAAGTAGAAGCAGGACCAACCATGGTGTATGAGACTCAATGAAAGCGCCAAATGATAGCACACGGTTTATGCAGAACAAGGATAATAACAAAAGAAGGATAAAAAAGAAGAGCAACTATGGAATTGCAATTAAACCTCTCTTTGAGGGGAGGAACCTCCTGAACCACAAGGGTCTCTGGTAAATTCAGTATCTCCTTCCTATCACCACTAGGTGCCTTTTATACATGACACCCTAACAGAAAGAGAAAAAGAAATAACAAACTTGACAAAAAGTAAACAAACTTATAACTCCACTAATAACAGAAAGGGTATTTTCCACACACATTCACTAACAAACTTCCCTCTCTACAGCATGTGTACCTAGACATTATTCCATCATAAAATCCCTCATCCATTTGGGTTTAGTCTTGCTCCTCTTGGGCCATTTAATTCTTGGACTGATGTGCATCTCTTCCACTTCTTCTTCCTGGCCCGCAACCTTCTCCTCTTGATCTTCAAGTTGTGAATTCTGCTTCTGGCCCATATCACAATCTCACCGTTAAATTGATTTTTTGATCCAACGATCCTGATTTAATCCTTATATACACCCTCACTTCCCCTTCTCTCTCCCCCTTTCTCTCTGATCATACTCTCTCTCTTACTAGTCATACTCTCCACCGCCGCCGCCCATAGTCGCCGTCGCACGGACGCCCCTTCACCTCCGCCGTCGCGTCGCCTTTCTCCACCGCCGCTATCGCGCCTCCCCCTCTAATCCACCGCCGCCGTTAAAATAAGGTATAAGAGACATACGCTCTGTTTTGTAAATGCGAAACTTTAATTTCCAATTCTTGTGTGTGCTGAAAATTTAGGTGCTTATGCATATCCAGATTAATTTCCAGTTCTTCACATGAACTTTAATTTCCGCCGCTTCAGGATTTATGAGTGCTGAAAATTTTCATTTATCGTTATTAGGTGCTTATGCAGATCTTTCCTTTTTTTGCTTTCTTTGTTCATATTCAATTAAAAACTTGGCACGACAATCGAAAATTGATTTCAAATGGTAACAAGAATTGCCGTGGGTTGGTTCCAATTGTATACAGTATAGAATATAAAAGATGGAAGAAAGACCGTTTACACAACAATTCATATTTTAATTTTTTTTTGAATAATTGTAGGTTTTATAATCATGGTACAACCTGGCTTTGATAATCATGGTGCAACTAAGTAATTCTTGCAGTTTAACAATATTGTCCCTGATTACTATCACTTGCAAAAAAATTGAGCAAACATAGATGTTTCAAACGTGTAATTAAAAATTGTTTACTTCAGGAAAAAGATGCTACAATAAAAGAGCATAAAGATCAGGGGAGAGAGAGAAGGGTAAGAGAGAGAGTCTGATCAGAGAGTAAGGGGGAGAGAGAAGGCGAAGTGAGAGTGTATATAAGGATTAAATCAGGATCGTTGGGTCAAAAAATCAATTTAACGGTGAGATTGATTGGTAGTCACATGGTTGTAACATGACTTGGTTGTCACAATATCTTATCCCATTAACATATTAGAGATTCATGTTATATTATATCACTTGTCCCATCTCAATATCAACGCTGTGTAAGTTGGCATTATTATTATTATTTTTGAATATATAAGGAAAACTAAAAAACAACTAGCTAGAACATATTCGGGGAAATGCCACTCCCCTTGCGTCACACGTTAAACGCTCCAAACAACCAACAGGAAGCCTTGGCATTACTGATACATGACTTGCGTGTCATACCTATCTAATATTTTGGGTCAACTTCTGTTTCCTAACTGGATTGATTGCTGTGGGGTCAACCGTACGGTTGACCCATTCCATTCCCCGCATGAGGGGATTTGGTGAGCTGCCTAAGTATATAATGCTTTTGGTTTTATTTTTGTCCTTGTGAAGTTTAAGTGTATGTTGTTGAACCATTCCACTTTTGATTATAACATCATAGTCGCTGAAAACCATATCTCGTAGTCATTTGTTCACCTAAAAAAAAAAAAAAAAACCAAGGTCATGGAGTACCACCACTTTTCTAATTTCAAATTCAAAATGGTTGTTTTAACAATCTGTTTAAATATTCTGCCATATTAATTTTATGGGATTTGAACAAGATAATTTTATTTTTAACATATACATAAAAGTGTGCGAGGTCCAGTGGCAGAGCTATTTGGTTGCTAGGCATCAGTTGATTTTTCAAAAATATTACATATTTTCTTTAAAAATTATGAGATAGCCTTGATATTGGTTAGGTTTTAAAAGTGATGCAACATTGACACTTTGCTAATTAGATATTTTGGCACTTGTAGGGTCTTTTCCTTGACTTGCCACTAGTGGGGCCCATATGAGTTATACGAAGAGAAGAGGAGAAAAATATAGGCTCCACATATTTTTATGTGTCTGGAAGATAAAATTATCTTTTGTAATATGAGAAAAATTAATCCCTAATTTTATTTAAGGTGTAAAATTTCTAAAGTTATTTTATATAATTTTATTTAATGTTCACTAAAATACGCCCATAAAAATATGTGGGGCCTGTATTTTTTTTTATCTTTTCTTCACACAGGTTCACATGGACCCCACACACTTTTTGTGTGTATTTTGTTGAACATTAGAGAAAAGGGATAAGTTATTGAACCTATCATTTTTGTCTACTTATATCTTTTGGTACCACTCTCCAACATTATTAGATCAGAATTTCAAGAAGAGAAAGAAAATTAAATGTTAGTTAAGATTTTGATCTAATATTATTTTAGAGTGGAAGACAAAAAAAATAAAAAATAAAAAAATAGAATAATCTATTCCTAAATAAAGTTATTTAAATTAACTTTAGAATGTTTAAACTCTTTTATTTATTACTTCTCACATCTCATGGGAATTTAAGTCACGATATATTATGTAGAGTTAGCTAGCATGATATGTTCTGAAAATTATAGACAAAAATTAAGAATGACTAACATTTAAATCAAATCGACCCTACAGGAAATCTCTATCTGACTGTGTCTCTTTATACATGTGCACACATCGAGTAAAATAGTTGAGATGCGTATTAACATCTCTCTGTTTAGTCTGCTGAACATGAACTTCATAGCCTCAACGCATTGTCGTATTGCCACGTGCCTGCTTCATCATGTTTCATCTTCAATTCACGAGAGATTTAACTCTCACAATGCATTTCCTTCCACGTGTTCCAACTTGACTACGGAGGAGTCACACTCTCAAACCGATTACACCCTCTGATCTTGACCTCGATCACATCGTTCACCCCATCTCCACCGTTGATTATCTCGCAGCATTGTCTACGTGGGGCCTGCTGATTCAGACCACATTAGGCACCGATTAATTTTCGGAATACATAAAAATAAAATATTATCACTTACACAACACTATTTTTTTGAAAATACTTAAAAAAGAAATACGGAAGCAATTCCTCTTTAAAAATATTTTTAAAATTATTATATGATATAGAATATCATGTTTATTTTTTATGCCTATTTTTTTTAGCATTGATATATCATAATCTCAATTAATCTTCATTTTTTTCACTCTTTTCCCACTATTAGTTGAATTATAAAGTAAGTAAAAATATATATATAATATCACCTTTTTTAAATTTATATTAATTAAGAAAAAGATATTTAATGTTACTTTAGGTAATTTTATCTAATATTTACCAAAATGACATCATCTTAAAATTAAAAAATTAGAATAACAAAAACTAATATGAACCTAAAATAAATAAAAAATACAAATATACCGTGATTTCTGCTCAAAAATGACACATTTTTCAGTAGTGAATATTAGACAAGTTATCTAAACTAACTTTTTAAAAAAAATCCATAAATTAATTATATCTTTTCTAAAAAGTTCAACTAGGGTTAAAATCAAAATTTAGATTCTACCCAACGAACAAACCAACAAAATCGCAGTCAAAATATTGGAGCATAATCCGCAAGAAATGTTGGCAACCAAAAAAGTAAACGAATTACGTCAGAAAAGTCCCATACCTTTTTCCACAAATGTTGCATAAAGTGAGACGCATAAACGTCGACGTATTGAACGGCTAAGGCCGTCGTGTACTCAACGCTTTCACATTCTTTTCCCGAAACGTCGACGTATCTTCTGTATCTGGATCGGGTCTGTCCACCGCCCACATTATCAACCCGGTCCAGGAAATACACGAGGGGCTTCTCACACGGGTCATTTCTAACGGGTCGGGTGTTAAACGTAAACGGGCCATTCTTCCGACTCCGCCATGTCTTGAACGTGCCGAACGTCGTTTCAAGCTCTTTGGCCGTGGGTAGAAATGGATACAACTCGACGCTGTAGCCCCACGACACCGAGACCGACCAATTCCGCCGAAGATCGTAACAGAAACTTCGCTGCAAGGTCCGACCCGGATCCGTTTTATAGGCGGCCGTGACCAACTTTTTAACGGAGTCAACCCGGTTCATGTGTGGGAACATTGGGTCCACATAGTCCAAGTGGTGCAACGATACCAACGGTGCTACAGGGTGCGCCGCCAATAACCCATATGGGTTGCCACGTATATCAACCTATAATAAATAAGTTAGTTAAAGGGAAATAAATGAATGAACTCTTTTTTTTTTTTCTCTCTCAACAATTACTTAGTTGATTACACGTAAGAGAGTATGGTTGGGTACATTTTCTTCCTAAAATAGTGGCTAGAATTACTCCTTTTTAAAAGTTAATAATAATATGTTTTAATAAAAAAAAAATTGTACTTTTTCAAAAATAGATTTTTTTGATGCTTTTTTTTTCTTCAACCCAGATGAAGAGGTTATTCCAACTAATTAATTATTACTTTCAAAAATAGAAATGAAGAGATTTTTTCATTCTTATAATTACTAAATTAAGAGGAGGTTTTGTTATTTGTTCATCGATTAAATAAATAATCCAATCAATTAAACTGGAAATCCCTAATCTATTGAATCACTTGTTATTACTAGCTCCTCGTATTAGTAGAAGTGCCTTGATTGTGAAAATGTTGACAAAAACTTGTTTTTTTGTTTAATTTTAGGCAAAATTAATTCTCATGTTACGGTAATTTAAGTATCTCATATCACTCTCAGTTCGTAAAATATGCCCAACTCCATGATCTCCATCCGCAGAAGAAAAATAATGTCTTTAATTTTATGAGAAAAATGTGTATCATTTAAAGTTGTGTCAATTTAATTGAGAGTTAGAGAAAGAGATAGATGAAAGAAGAGAGTGGAAAAAAATGGATTTAGTGTTTATCATTTTAAATGACACAACTTTGTGTCATTTTTAAATGAAATTACATCATTCTAGTGTGTTTTATCATTTTCTCTAATTTATAAAATTAGAAATAAAAAGAAGATGGAAAAGAGAGAATATAAAAACTTACTAAAACGACGCGTTTCATTAAAAAATGACACAAAATTGTATCATTTGAAATGACAAACATTTTTTCAAAAAAAAAAAAAATAGATATATATATAAGTCCCAACTCTTTGTAAAAATGAAATAAGTATCAGTTAAACAAACATTTTTACCTAATTTTATATATAAACTCAATTTATTTCTAATTTTTGTTAAAAAAAAGAAAAGAAAAGAACATACCTGATGAAAACCAAGCTCTTTGGTGATTTGAACACCAATCTCACTTATGCAACTCTGTATTTTTTGATCAGACCCATAGAATTGAGCATATCGATCAATGCAACCATCCAAAATCTTCACCAGCTCCGCCGCCAAAGGGTAGCTTATGGCAAACCCGCCGCCGCCATAGGCCATGGTGTAAAAGTGTGTAACATCCTGCTCCACACTCTCAGAATTCCCACCAACATAGTACATTTGATTGTGATCATATTTCGACAACACCGTAACGAGGTTGTCGGGGAAGAAAACAGTGTCATCATCACCCATCACGAACCACCTCACGTTATCCAACCCAAGCTCGAAGCTCTCTTTAACAATGCGCGCTATGCGAATCGCCGACCGCGAACCGTACCAGCACGTGTACTTGAACGACGACGTGTCGCCGGAGACCCTGTACGGAGGCGAATTCTCAGTCCACGTCTCGTTTTCCGGCGGTTTTCGATCCAGCCAAACGAAGCCTCTTGTGACCCCTGGCTGCCACCAGAGCTCGCTGTAATGGCGGCGCTTGTGCCAGGTGACGGCAGAGCCGCCAATTCCGAACAAGATGTGGGAAATGTTGGTGGGTTCTTCACCGCCGCCGGAGCCGCCGTAAACTATGTCTTTGAAGTTTGAGGGGTCGTAATAGAAGAGGGAAAGGGTATTGCGAGAGTCGCTTGTTGAGAGGGAGAGAGAGAGAGAGAGGTAGAAGAAAAGGGAGATGAAGAGAAAGGTGGATATGACAAGACCCGCTTTGAGGAAGAGAGAGAGAAAATCGCTTGGTTTGATGGTGGGGATGAGAAGGGTTTTCCATGCCTTTTTGAGAGGGTCTCGAACTGGTTCTGTTGAAATAGAAGACATTCGAAATGATATCTACAAAGTTTTTAAGCTATGGAATTAAAAGGGTCTCTATATATATATAGATACGTATAGATACTGTATAATGTTTCTGTTTTTAATAGGGAAGTGTAGTGGAGCAATTGTAGTTAGTGGCTTGAACGTTTTCCTTCATTATAGGTGTCAGCAACGGGATGTGGATACCAACTATTCCTATGAAAATAAATAAGGGTGGGAATCTTATCAATTAGTATTTGAAAAGTCGAGATTAAATAGGAGAAATCTTTATACCTAATTAATGCCACATGAAAATAAGGATTTTTGATCTGCAAGTTTTAAAAGATTTTCATAAAGAAATATTCTTGGAATGTTTAAGGATCACCAAAATTACTTGAGAAAGTTATTTGAAGATTTGAAAAAATAGACACTAGTTTTTGTTAGTTCATCCGGTATTTTTCATAAACTTAAACTCTTTGAAATAGTTATGAGACGAGACGAATCAAAGATGAAAACATTTAAAATTCCTCTAAAAAATGACATGTGGAATCGAACCGAGGCTCTTTCCTTTCTCAAGTCTTATGACACTCCACATATCATAATGATTCAAGATCCTATAGAAAAGATTATAAGTATGAAAGAAGGGTCATGTTATATTGAGAAACTTTTTTTTTACAAACTCTTACAAACTATATTAAGTATGACCGGTCATATACCGTCGTACTTACTGTAATTTGCAAAAAAAAAAAAAGTATTTAAACGCATCCTATCCCATGAAAGAATGTTAGAATATCTCATAGTATTTAGAAATATTTCATAACATCTTTATTATTTCTTATGATTGTAAAGTATTTTAAATAAACAAAACCTCATATTCTTGTGATTTTTCCAACTTGTGGCAGTAAATGTTCTCCAGATATGATTAGGCAGAGTTCTTTTTATTTGGTAGTTTTTGATTTTTGCAGAAATAGTTAGCAAATTTTTTTACGGGATAATTTGCAAAAAGATGTTTGGTAGCCCAAAATATTTGACAGGAAACTTGGATTAATTTGACTAACCATGTTTGGTTGATTATAAAAAAATGATGGGAATCTTTACCAAAATTACCAAATTACCCATATATTTTCTCTCACCCCTATGTTTATATCTATTGCTAAGGGTGTTTTGGTCAAAACCTCATATTCCCCCCACATTGGCAATTAATTTTTCCATATTTTCAATGGCAAAGTTGAACAATGTAAATGTTCTCCAGATATGATTAGGCAGAGTTCTTAAATTAGTTTTCCATACCACACTTTCCTTGGCAAAAAAAATTTGCCTGCATACCAAACACCCCCTTAGTCTTTATTATTGTTGGGAAAGTAGTCTCTCATTACAGGCCCAATTCAAAGCAAGAGTTTTGTCCATTTTCTTAACAGAAATGTACCATTTAGCTAGTTAGACCAAAATGTAGTCAAATGTGGAACACATGCTGCGTCCAACTTTTCATTATACAGGGGTAGCGGGAGAGCTAAATCTCGAAATTAATGCCAATAAAACGGGAAATGGCAAATACCTCTAAAATGCTAACAAGATTTGTGCCATCTCAGCACTATGAATAAATTATTTTACTGCTTACATTTATTGAAAAGCAACATAAAATTAATTTAATGGCATATATTCAATTTGTATATCAAATTTAATTTATTATTGCATTACTATATGATAATTTTTCCAGTAGAAGGTCACGCAAGCAACTTAACTTCAAAGGATAACCAAAGCAAGATGGTTGGCCAAATACCAAGCATTAATCATAAAAGGTTTTGGTAAACGCCTTGATTTGGACTTAGTTTATTTTTTTTCTTTTACAAAAATGAAGTGGGCTCGTGTTACTCAAATTATTGTTATGTGGTCAGCTAAGCCCAAAAATAGACAAAACTAACATCAAACATTGATGGAGCAAGCAACAATCCACCATAAGTAAATTGGATATCATATTTTAACTTAAAACTTTAAAGTAGTAGGTTTATGAATCATTTTTCTCATATGTTCCTAGTTTAACACATTCATTCCCAATGCAGGATTTTATCACTCACTTGAATTTCTAATAATCTCCCGTCAAGTGTGAGTCATACAATTTGTTAACTTTACATTAAGCAAAAATTTCATTGAATATTTATGGGGTTACCAAAAAAAAGTGAGCAAGTCTTGGTTAAACAACATGGAGCTTAGTACAACCTACAAATATGAACAACAACCACCATCTCCAAATACTAGGCCTAGCCAATAACTTGGCTGGTGATCTGACCAATCCAAGATAGGATGGGCCAAATCACACACAGATGAAGGTTGAAGACTTTGGGCTTTAGAATCGTAAGAAGTGGGCTAGAATCTATAATGGTATGTGCTTCTCCTTGTTAGGGCTATAGTATGGTTCTGGCGCGATGAGAATGATTGGAGGTATCTACAAAGACACTCTAACGCTCAAGTCAGTATCAATGCTAGGTATATGTTATAGTTAATTGGAATCAGATGATTATATCTGGGTTTGTTCCCTTATACTTATAGTAAGTTTTGTGCCGCCTTTTGTAGGTAGCATACCTTCTTATTGGTTGTTGTGGGTTGTTGCTTTTCTGTTCAGTTAGTGCCTTTCAGGCTATTTATTTGGCGAACAAGTCTATACAGTAGCCTGTCTTCTTAGAGTAGTGGCAGGCTGGAGCTGCCTTACTTGTGTTGACCCTTATGCGAGGTGGAAGTCGGCTCGTTACTAAGACTTTCCTTAATCTTTAAATTTTTTAAGGCGGCTTTACATGATAGTTCGCACGATGCTTTGTGAGGAATTTTCTAGATCTGAGTTATGAGAGAAGGAAATTCAGTAAGGTTGGGAGAGGGTGAGAAAAAGAGAGGGAAATTGTCCAACAATTTTCGGAATATCTTCTCACACCCCTTACATGGGTTATATATGTCTCTTTTACAATCCATTCATACTCTATTACTTTTTAACTACATACAAACACAATTCATACTGGGCTCCTAATTGGGCCAATACATTCATTGAAAATAATCACCCAAGTAGCCAGGTTGCCTCCTTTCACGAATGGGCCTTCCTGTTCCTAGCCCAACGGATCTGTCCGCAACATTCCTCGCCCCATAAGAACAAATCTCGACCGCGAGATTAGCTGGCCCAACGGATCTGTCTTGTGAGTAACCAGCCTCACTAAGAGGCCCATAACTAGTGTCGGTAGGAAGGTTCCAGAGGCTTGTGGGTTTTGGGAGACAGCTGGTGGCAACTGATGTTAGAGTAGTTGGACACGTACGACGAGCGCCAGCTGTAACACTCCCATTGGCTTCGTTGGAGGCGTCTTGAGCACGGTGCGTGGTACCCGAGTTTCCCATTAATGGGGGTATCTGTCCAAGACGTCTCAGTTCATCACTTGCAGCAGAAACACTCCGCTTCTCATTATTTCTCAGGAACGATGGTAGACCCTGAGTCCTTGAGACACTCATATCCCCCACCACTCTTTCATCTTCCCAAGTGGATTCTTCCGGCGGTAGCCCCTGCCACTGCACAAGTACTTGGGGCGTTTCTCGTCCCTGTCGCCATATTGTTCTACTGGACACAATAGCTGCGGGGACATGCATGGGTGGTGTGCTCTGTATCGCCACCGTGAAAAGGTGGATCTTGTGCTTTCCGTGAGCGATGAAGGGTCTCAAGAGAGAGACATGAAAGACCGGAAGGACACGCGATCCTTCCGGTAGTTTAAGGCGATAAGCCACTTGACGAATACGCTCCAAGATCTCAAACGGTCCATAAAACCATAAGTTGAGCTTGTGGGACGAACGTCTATGGATCGTTAGTTGACGGTAAGGCTGCAAGCGCAAAAGGACTTGATCCCCAACATGAAAGGTATGATCCTTTCGCTTCTTGTCTGCTTGTATTTTCATCAAGGTTTGTGCTTTTTTGAGATTCTGCTTTAATGATGACAGAATCAAAGAACGTTGCTTTAGATCTGTGTCTACAACTTTTATCGGCGTTGATCCCAGTGTATAAGCCAACAAACACGGTGGGGAACGTCCGAAAGTGGCCTGGGATAGAGTGGTCCGAGTGGAGTGATTATAAGCTGTGTTGTAATGAAACTCAGCCCAGCTGAGGAAGCGGTGCCAGGCATTCTGATGGTCATGCAAAAAACAACGAAGGTACTGTTCCAGGCTCTGGTTGACCCGCTCTGTCTGACCGTCCGATTGCTGGTGATACGCAGACGAGAAATGCAGCATCGTTCCCTGTAAATGGAAAAGAGTCTTCCAAAAATCACTGGTGAAGATGGGGTCAGGATCCGAGTAACATTCCTACTGTGTCCCAGAACACCTGTGCTACCTTTACAGCCGAATACTTTGGAGGTAAAGCAGTGAAATGAGCCCCCTTTGTTAGTCTGTCGACGACTACCATGATGTTAGTGAAACCCCCTGAGTTGGGAAGATGGGTTATGAAATCCATGGACAAGTCCGACCAGATGGGGTCCGGGATCGAGAGTGGCTGCAGCAAACCATAAGGTGAGTGATTTGGGGACTTAGTCTTTTGACATATTTCACAGTGTTGAATATACTGTTGAACATCCTTTTTCATGTGTTTCCATGTAAACGACGCACCCACCCGGAGAAGTGTTCACCGAACTCCAGCATGACCGCCAACTTTGGAGGAGTGGAAGTGGTGAAGAAGGAGCGGAATCACTGATGACTTCATAGGGATATAAATGCGATTCCTGTTGAATAACAGTCCCTGTTTATGGAACCAATGTGGCCACTTAGCAGGATCTGTCTGTAATTCTTGTATTATGCGAGTAACATAGGGATCATGTTGTAAATCGGACTGTATAGTGGAACTGTAGGTAGATGTGGGTGTGCTAAGAGCCATGAGCTCTGATGTAGTAACAGTAGTGGTATCCACCTCAGGCTGTCGTGATAAGGCGTCAACTGCGGTGTTTGTTTTCCCAGGCCGATACTGAATAGTAAAATTGAATCCCAACAATTTCGCAAGGAATTGTTGCTGGTCTGGCGTCTGGATCACTTGTGACATCAAGTGATGCAAACTGCGGTGATCCGTCCTGATGACAGAAGGTGTGCCCAACAAGTACTGCCGCCACTTAGCAACCGCCGTGGTTATAGCGTACATTTCTCTAAAATAAGTAGACTTTGATTGCATTAATTTTGATAACTTGCGGCTAAAAAAAGCGACTGGGTGATCCGCTTGTAATAACACCGCTCCAATGCCTACACCCGAGGCGTCTGTTTCCAGAATAAACGGAACCGTAAAATTGGGCAAGGCCAGTATAGGGGTATTTGTCAACAAGTTCTTGAGAGTGATAAAAGATTGGTCAGCCTCTGCGGTCCAACGAAACGCATCTTTGGATAATAAATCCGTAAGTGGTGCAGCCACAGAAGCGTAACCGCGAATGAACCGACGGTAGTAACCGGATAACCCCAAGAAAGCACGTAATTGAGTCACCGTTTTTGGTATGGGCCATTCATGGACTGCCTGAATCTTTGAAGGATCTGGAGAAACTCCCGCAGCCGAAATAATGTGTCCCAGAAACTGAATTTTGTGGGCTGCAAAAGAGAATTTAGATTGCTTCACAAAGAATTGATGAATCTTGAGTGTTTGCAGCACTTGCCTTAAATGGTCAACATGAGCTTGGAGAGACGAGCTATAAACAAGTATATCATCAAAAAATATGACGACAAACCGTCTTAAGAATTGGCTGAAGACATGGTTCATAGTTGATTGGAATGTCGCTGGAGCATTTGAGAGGCCAAAGGGCATCACCAAAAATTCGAAGTGTCCATGATGGGTCCGGAAAGCAGTTTTATGGACATCCAAGGGATTCATCTTGATCTGATGATACCCGGATCTGAGGTCCAGTGTAAGAACCCGCCGCTAATTAAGGTAATTAGTAAATTAATTATGATAATTAGGAAATAATTCCATAATTGACCCTAATAATTATTATGAGGCTTTAATAATTACAATTAGTGGGTAAGAACGCTGAAAGTCGCTTTTCGGAAGAAAAGCGCAGATACCGGTTATGCTACTCGGTATAAATGCGTACCGGAAAAGTATCCCGGAAAATTATAACGAATGCATGATAATTACTAGAATATTATGTAGGACATGTAAAACAAGTTTCAAGTCAAAATGACGTAATCTGATGCCAGAACTGATACTGGCTATGGAAAAGCGCGTACCGGAAAGGTGCTCCGAAAAATAAAATAAAAATATGACAAATCTTAGAAAAATGCGTAGGTCTTGATTTCAAGGTTTGGGATCAATATCTTTTACTTTGCTATTAAGGCTAATACTGCGCGGTTAGTGGCTTGGGCCTATAAATAGACCCATTAAGGGGCACACAACCCTAGGCAGCCATATTTCCTACGTGAAGGAGGCTGTGTTTCTGCTCAGCATTGTCCATTTCCTTTCCCTTAACCTTTGAGGATCAAGTCTTCACCTTTGGCTTGGTTTCTCCTCCTTCTTCCTTCCTACACACTTGTGATCATCCTTGTGAGAGTGAAAGGAGTGTTCTTGGGCAGTGTCAACTGCTGTGTGTGTGAGGTTTGAGGGCTGAGTTTGGAGCTTGAGTGATGGCTACCTTGTGGTAGTCATTGTGAGCTTCAAAGTGTCACCTTGTGGTGCAAGAACCCACCTTTGTGTTGTCATTTTCGTGCTCCTACTTAGGCTGAGTTTGAGGAACCTTGGGAGAGCTCCAAGAGCACACCTTGCTCTATTTTGAGCTTTGGTAAGTTTCCTCACCTTTGATCTTAAGTTTTGATGCTTAAAGTTGATGTCTTGGCCATGTTTAATGAGTAAACAAGAGGGTATAATATATATGAACCTAAAATGGATTAAAGATGCATGCTTTAACGTGTACATGTGATAAAAGTTGGATCTTTGGGTTGGATAATCACGAAATGCAGAAACTGCATTCTGTCGTGAGATATCCGGATATTTGTCGAACAGATATCCGGATATCAGTATCCGGATATGGTATCCGGATATTGATATCCGGATATGGGATCTGGGTATCCGGATATGACATATCCGGATATGTCCAGTGTGATATCCGGATATGGCATATCCGGATATGTTCTTCATGATATCCGGATATCCTGGGTTCTGCGCAGACAGTAGCTGTACTGTATGAACAGTAAGCTATTGGGTGTGTGTGGACCCTAGTTTAAGGAAGTTGAACTTCTGTAATTAATGAACTAAGTCAGAATCATATGATTAAGGGCTTATGGCTTTGTTGGAAGCCTTAAGACGTAAAGCGTAAAGGAAAGGCGTAGTCTTTAAGTTGTATGCTTGTGATGCATAAATATTGATGTGTTATTGGTCCATATCAGATTGTGATACTGCTGTTTGTGGACTTGAGAGTGGTTGGACTCTTGGCTTGGATTGATTGCTTGCAAGGTAAGCTTTCGTGTCCTCGGTTTAGTCATTTTGATGTTCCACCATGTCCCATGGGGATGGGTTTATGCATGCTGTGTTACATGCTTTATTATTTTGGAAATGCTGTTGAGCTATTTATATGCAATGAGCTTTTATGAGATGCATGTGGTGTCCACCTAGACGGCAATCCTGAGTATGTAGTACATACAAGATGGAGAAGCTGTGGGTGAGGTGCAGGTAGTATCCATGTACTCATGTAGGCATAGACGTATTCCTACATTTCTCTGGCCAGTAGATTTGATAACACACATGGCATGATTAATTGCTGCATCGCATGATTTTGGAACTTATATTGTAATACTGTTTTTGAACTTATATTACACATGTAAGTGAGCTTGGGGTGGAGACTCCTTGAGGACCCCTTGTCTTACTGAGATTTCTTGTTAGAGATCTCACCCCACGTTTGGGGACGCTTATTTCAGGATCAGGTAATGTTGAGGGCTCAGGCGGCAGGAGGCCCGAGCTGAGTTGATAGTATGATATGCTGTTCTGCTGGATTGACTGCTGTTATGTTATGTTTTCCGCTTTATTTATGTTATCATGTTGAGACTGTTTGTGGGCATTGTTGCCTTATTTGGTGAGCATGGGGTTTGTCCATGCCACATGGTTTGACTATTGTCTTTTAAGTTAATGTTGTAATTAAAGTATCAGGATTTTGACCCAGGCTACTTGTGTAGATCTGTGGCTTTAGATACTCACTTTACTATTTATATATGAGGTATTCCAGTTAGATGTCTTGCAATTTACATACAGGCAGTATTTTTATGAAATTGATTAAGTAAACAAGTTGGTTAAGTTTAATGACGTCATAATTGAATTAAAGAAAAAGTTATTCGGCATTTTAATTAAGCGTGGCTTAATACGATAGTGTGTTAACAATCCGGGTTAACACGGGCTGTTACATCCAGCTTCGAAAAAATACATGCCCCATGTAGCTCATCTAACAACTCATCAACAGTTGGGATTGGAAATTTATCTGGCACTGTGATTGCGTTTAATGCCCTGTAGTCTACACAAAATCTCCATGTACTATCTTTTTTTTAACCAAAAGAACGGGAGAGCTAAAAGGGGATTGGCTAGGCCGTATCACACCAGTCCGCAATATATCTCGCACCATATTTTCAATCTCTGTTTTCTGGAAGTGGGGGTATCTATAGGGATGGACTTGGATAGGTTTGGAATGAGGCAGTAGATGAATTTGGTGGTTGGTATCACGGTGAGGGGGTAAAACTTGGGGTGTAGTGAATATATCTTGGAATTGGGTTAGAAGGTGTTGAATCTGAGGCGATGGAGTTGGAATCGGTGCTGTTGAGATTGATGAATCGGTGCTGTCAAGACACATGAAATAGGACGAAACCGAGTCTTGGGAAACTAATTTATGGAATTGGGCATTAGAAATTTGTGAGGGTGAAGTAGGGTTGTCCGCATGGAGGATAATAGTGGAGTTGTTGTGGGTGAAGGACATAGCCATTTGGGCATAGTCGGTGATAATAGGGCCCAGAGTTGACAACCATTGGATACCCAAAACGACATCTGCACCCTTGAGCTCAAGCACAAACAAATCCACAATAAAGGCATGGGTCTGCAAATTCAAAGGAATTCCCAGACAAGAAGCAATACATTTTAATGCGTCACCGTTGCCCACCTGCACTAGGAAAGGATTAATATGATGTAAAGTTAGACCAAGGAACAAAGCCATACGCTGAGTAATGAAATTGTGTGTACTTCCTCCATCCACCAGAATCTGGACCGTTTTGCCTTTAATAGATCCAGCAAGGCGAAAGGATTTGGGACTACGGTGGCCAAACATGGCATTGAAACTGATTTCAGGTATCGGTTCAGGTTCAATGACATCATCCGTTCCTTGTGAGGGTCCCGGATCATGATCAGAATCCTCTCCTTCGAGATATAACAGAGCTGGACGTCCTTTGCATTTGTGTCCGAAAGAGTATTTTTCGTCACAATTGTAACAAAGGTTCTTCTCCCTCTTATGCAGCATTTCTTCTTGAGATAAACGGAGGATTGGAATGGCTGAGATAGGAGTGGTGTGGTTAGAAACAGCAGTGGTTGGTGGAGTTCCTGATTTTGGCAGTGGTTGCCACGAACGTATAAATTTGTGATCTATAGCTTGGTCTTCAAACACCCTTGCTAATGAAAAAGCTTCATGATAATCAACAGGTCGCTGTGTCAACACTGAACGTCGACTGTGTGGTTTGAGACCTGATACAAAAATACTGCGCAACAACGTGGCAGATAATCCTGGAACCTTACTAACTTCTCAAATGAGGACTGGTAGTCAAGAACCGATCCAGTTTGTTGTATTTTAACCAAAGATCCAGCCAGATCTTCGAATTCAGACGGTCCAAAATGACGCATCAAGGCAGTACAAAATGTTCTCCAATCAGGCATTAAGCCATTTTGATCAGCACCATAAAACCAACTTGCAGCAGGTTCATTAAGATGAAATGTTGCTAAATTCATACGGTCGACAATAGGAAAATGATAAAATGCAAAATACCTTTCAACAGCTGTGATCCATGTAGTTGGATCGCCAAATGAAAAACGAGGAAAATCCAACTTGACTTGGCGAGATCTGGAATTATCTGCACCAGCAGAAGTGCCCGTTGAAGGACCAGACCCCAATAAACCCCGATTGTGCTGCTGTAAATCAATCAGACGATTCAGATCTTGGTGGAAACGATTTTGAGATTCTTGTATCTGTTGTTGAGAATCATGCAGTTGAGATTGAGATTCCTGCAGATCCAGATGTTGCTGTTCACGAACCAGTTCCGCTGCCTGGAACTGTTGTCCGAGTGCTTCCAAACGTTGCTGCAAATCACGCATACGTGTATTTTCAGCCATGATAGGGAGGAAGAGGTGTCAAATGAAAGCACCAATTGTAAGGAATTTTCTAGATCTGAGTTATGAGAGAAGGAAATTCAGTAAGGTTGAGAGAGGGAGAGAAAAAGAGAGGGAAATTGTCCAACAATTTTCTGAATATCTTCTCACACCCCTTACATGGGTTATATATGTCTCTTTTACAATCCATTCACACTCTATTACTTTTTAACTACATATAAACACAATTCATACTAGGCTCCTAATTGGGCCAATACATTCATTGAAAATAATCACCCAAGTAGCCAGGTTGCCTCCTTTCACAAATGGGCCTTCCTGTTCCTAGCCCAACGGATCTGTCCGCAACATGCTTGGTGTGTGCATTCTGCGCAATAGGATCATTATGCCTTCATGGGCCCTTTCTGGGCTTTAAACCTTATGGGCCTATATGTTATCCAGACCAGTAGCCTCCTAGCTCGCAGCTTTATGCTTACAAGCATGAGGTGTGAGATGCTAAAGATATATTTCATAGCTTCTTTGCGTGATGGATTACTATTGACCTCATGCACTGTAGACTTTATCCCGCGTTAATTAATTCTTCAAATGTAAATACTTATCATTAGCCTACCACTTAGAAACGATAGATAAGACCTCTAACTGTCAGAGGCATTAAATATTTTTTCAATTATGTGGGGGTTATAATTACCAGCGTGGGATGATTTAAGCTTTAATCTTTTAATATTCTGCACATGTGCCCCACAATTATAGTTTTAACTGACGTTTTTACCTAAAAATCCCTTGGTGACTTTTTGTATTTGTACTGCTCTTTACTCATGTAGGAAAAATGTTTATTAGGCGAGAATCCTCTTCTAAAACTTCCATTGAGTACTATTCTCCATCGTCCCAACTTCGAATCTCCTCCAGCATCACGTCCTTCTCTAACACTCTTCCCAGAAGTGCAATATAAATTTTCGGTATGTGCATTCTCATTCTCTTCATCTTACTGCGTTTAGACCCTTTTTGAGTTTTTCTACTTTTTCTGTGTTATCTACGGTGAAGGGTTTCATCTCGTTTGGTATCTCTACGAGAATGTATAGAAAACATCCATACATTGCCTTTTTTAGAATGACCGAGAGGTCTGATTCAACGAGCACCCCATCCAAGAACCTTCCCTAGGTCTAAATTCCTTGGAATTGGAGAATGGTGGCTAACGGGTGAAGGATTTTCACCCTGGGAAAAGGTAGAGCTTGAGGGAAGCTTTCCTCCAACATTACGAGAATATGAAGGAGGATCCTCTTCTCAAAAGTCTAAACATAGGGCATCCAGAACCTTGTCTCAACAAAGTTCTTCCATCCTTCCTCCATTAAGGGTTTCTATGGCAAGCAAATTTGCAAATACAATTTCCATTTTGAGTGATTCTAGCCCTAACCTTAGCCCCACGTCTAATCCGCGTGAATCACCTTGTAACTACCTCATCAATCCTGAAGACTATTTGTGCATAGATTCTATAAATTCAGAGCGTAATAATCCTTCAAGTTTTGCGCCTAATGATCTCGCTCAAAATCATAGCCCAAACCTATTCCTCTAAATGTTGTATATCAAGCGGGGTGTCCCTTTAAACGAAGATTTGAGGAGAAATCTAACCTTTCATTTTCAGTTATTTCTCTTATTCCGATTCCACTGATTCATCATCTTTTAACATATATCTTATTCCTTCAAAAATTAGGGATATCATGGCCAAGCGCAATCTTACTACTGAAGAGAAAAATAAACAGCGTCAAGCCCGGGATACTGTGGATACAAGTACTTCTGGTGTTCGTGATGCAACGAATTTAGAATGGGTTTTCGAAATCGTAAGGGAAACCGTGTCCTACTTTAGTTCTCCCAAGGAGATTGAACAACTGGGCACTGTCATCCACTTATCCCAGGATAAAGCCGAAGATGACAGATGGGAATTGTCAGTCGTGCCCAAGAATGAACGTGTTTTCTCCTCTTGCGCAAGCGACTCATCCAAACATTTTTTTTCATGATGTACAACTACTATTTTTTGATTCTTGGAGTGCGCCTTCCCTTTTCACCTTTTGTTGTAAATCTATTCCAACATATTCAAGTGGCGCAATCTAAACCTCACTTAAACGCTTGGGCGGTTATTCGAGTATACGAGATGGTATGTAAAGCCTATGACCCGGTCATGTTGCTAGAGTCTTTTTTATGTCTGTTCAGTGTTTTTGGTTCTCAAAAAAGTTTTGTATCATTCAGGGGAAATGTGAACAATAAATTTTGTGAAGTATACTAGTGGAGGGTGCACAATTGGACCGCTGATTACTTCAAGATTTATCCTGCTAGGGATTGTCATCCATTTTTCTTGAGTGAGGAGGAGAATACTTCGTTATTTCCCCTATACTGGACCAGATATCCGTCAAACAAATATAAGATGAATATTTCCTACTTCAAATTTGAATGAAAATAAGCGAAAGACTATCAATACTCTATGTAAAATTGCGCCAAAGGTAGCAGATACTGGATTGTTGAACGTTCTCATCATCCTGAATGAATACACTGAAGAGGATATTAGAGTCTTCCTAGGTAAATGCTTTGTTTATTTTGCATTTTTAACCGGTTTGTCCTTTTCGCTTTTAACTTTTGTTCAACATATTGCATTTTTTACTTTGCAGATAGATCAATGTCTTCCACATTAAAACATCTCGAAGCTATTGCTACGAAGAGAGTATAAAGTGGTTCTCTTGATTATTATTTCTTTTGATTACAACCTTTCACCATATTTATGGCCTTGGTCTTGGCTCTTGGCCGTTCTCCTCATACTTAATTTTATAAACCAACTTATTCTTCAGAGATCGTCTCCCTTGGGGCAACTCGGTTAACTCACAAATTTTATTTTCATATAAGGACTACATCTTATCCTGCATTTCTCTTTGCTATTGTTTCTTCTCGAAACTCGTCATGCCCTAATCGTAACTTTGAGGTTCTTCATTTTCAGCAACAACTGTATTTTCATCAGGTAGGTATCTTGCAGAAGGTCATCTCACTCAAGTAGTGTCTGGATTGTGCTTCAGGTTGAAAGTCTGACTCATCATTCTAATCTCGGATATCTGGACGACTTGCATCAGCTTGTCTTTCAGCATGTGGTTATTTTTGTTGATGGTTATTATTTAATTTTCTTGATTGTTTTCTCCCTCTGTTTTAGCTCGAACAAAAAGAATGAGTTTTTTTACTTTGGATAGAAGCTCGAACTTTAGGTTTTTATATGTCTTTAATAACCTCGTTCTTATGGAAGACCACATCCTGTCTTCTCACCATTTTTCTGTTGATGGTATCCTAAAGTCTGAATTCGAACTCGCATCTAAGTGAACCGAGGTATGTGCATTCTTTTATCTTTTTGTCAAGGTTTGCCTTCTCATCTTTGGGGATATGTACGAAAGATTGTCATCCAAAGACTTTCAAATGATCATAGGATGTTTTCCGTTCTAACCATACTTCTTTAAGAATTTCTCATTCCAATGGCCATGATGGTGATATATTAATTAAATCAACACAGTTCGGATTGCTACACCCCAGAATGATTTCGGTAACCCAACATGGGATGACATACTTTGGTCCCTTTCTTCAATAGTCTGGTTAATCCTTTCAACATCTCCATTCAGCTGATGAGTCTTTAGTGGCGTCTTCTGGAGTTTTATCCCTTCCTCTTTACAACAGACATTGAACGGGCTATAATACTCACAACCATTATCAGAGTAGACCACCTTCAGCTTATTGCAAGTTTCCCTTTCTACCATAATGTGAAATTGTTTAAAGGCTTAGAGTAACTAGTCTTTAGATTTCAACAAATACACCTACACATTGTGGAAATGGTCATTAATAAATGAAATAAAATATTGAGCTCTGCCAAGTGATTTTTCTGACATAGAGCAAATATCTGTGTGGACGAGGTCAAGAATATTCCTGTGCCATCTGGGATGATCCGGTCTCACAAAAGAAACCTGGTGCTACTTTCCAGCTAGGTGGTGTGTGCAACTTTCCAGCACTTAGCCCTTCAACCCGATCAAGAGTCATTTCTTATTCAAAACTTGGGCTCCTTTCTCGCTCATGTGGTCGAAGCGTTTGTGCCACAACTCCATGCTAGGTACATCATGGACTAACCATTTATTTTTCCTTTCATCACGTACAAGGAGCTCTCTTTCTTGCCTCAGGCAACCACCAAGTTTTCCTTGGCCAATTTCAATCTTTTGCCTCCAAAGTAATTTACTAACCTGGCCTCATCAAGTTTTCCTGCCAAGATTAAGTTCAGCCGCATGTCTAGCATATGCCTTACTTCTTTCAATACAAGTCGGAATTCGACGTCCATATGGTCAGGGTTACATCACCGATTCCAATAATCTTACTTGTAACTTGATTTTTCATTTTCATAACTTTGAAATCACCAGCTCTGTAAGAAGAGAAGAGAGGCATGGAGGAAAATCTGGCGTAGTCATCATAAGCAACATTCAAGAAATTATCTTCACCATGGAGGAAAACAAAGGCATGAGTGTTGGCAATAATTGCAATGATGCTCTTATCTTCTTTCTTCTTAGGCTCGATTTGATCTGGCTTCACATTTTCACTCTGTTGATCTTTCTTTGGAGTCCGGGAATCAAGCTTTTTGTGGTCGGGCTTCCCATAATATAAGAAAATCAATTTTTACTTTCGCCTAGACCTGCCTTTGGACTTGCCATGACCCCAACTTTTGGTACGACCTCGAAAGTCGGACCTACCTTGATTCTCAATAACTTTTGCCTCATTTGTGCTGGATACACCACATTCTCTTTTCTTGGATTCTTCATTAAGGAGACTGCCAGTCACAGAGTCCATTATCAGCTTCACATCAAGGGCTGAGTTGCTTAATGTCACTACCAAGGTATCCTAGCTTTCTAGCAGAGAACTTAGAAGCACCAGAGCTTGCATCTCGTTATCAATCTTCATCTCAGCTTTAAAAAGCTGATTCACAATGCCTTTGTAAGTATTGAGGTGTTCAATCAAACTCATGTCGTCCGTATATTCAAGCTTCACAAATCGGTGAACCAGGTGTGCCTTGTTCTTGGGAGTCTTACTAAAACTTCTTTCCAGAGGGTTTTCTCACAATAGCTAGGCTATCCTATTACAAAGGTTTTCTTGAGTTTATATAATGTGAGGGGAACCTTACACCTTTTTTTAGAATTTTCATCAATGATTACGTGGGCAACATTTATGGAAGTGATTGTGTAGACATCGAGTCATGCACCCATAAAAGAGGTGCATGTCAAATCAATAGCATCAAGTACCGGTAGTGGTGGCAAGAAAAGGGTCCTAAACAAATGAGGGCTTTAAATTTGGGGAGTACTTCACCGGTGCCGGTGAGTGAGCTTGTCACCATATTGGAGAAGTTTAGTGTCCAATATTGACTACGTTCGTATCTCGAAAGAATGTGGACACCTTTTATCTCGAATATTTGTGGCCAACACCGAGAAGTTATGGTAATTAGTTCATTGGTATATAAATATTTTTGTTGAATAACATATGGTTTTAGTTTCTATGTTGTCAACTTTCTGTTACGTTGTTCATGCAGAGAATCTCCATCCCAGAAATTAAAGTGCACCCGTGGTTCCTTAATAACTTGCCAAAGGAATTTGTGGAAGATGGGAATGTAAGTTGCAAAATGATGCGAGTCATGTGGATGATTCATCTCAGAGCATTGAAGAAATACTGTCCATAATTCAAGAGGCTCGGAAGACAGGTGAGGGATCAAAAAATAGGTGGGCACTTTCTTGGAGGAACGATGGACCTCATTAGAGAATATAATATAAATCATTAAAAAGATCCTCATCCAATACCTTTAAGGTTTTGGATTGAAATGTTTCAGTGACCATAAGATCACGAGTTAGCTTGTGCAGAACAATAATGGGCTTGTGCCATATTCAGGCTTTAAGCCCAAATTACTCTTCCGTAAGGGGATGTGTTAGAGAATATAATATAAATCGTTAAAAAGGCCTCATCCAATACATTAAGATTTTGGGTTGAAATGATTCTTAAGGGACCTTGATGCGATGGATTCAGATGCTGACATTGATGATATAGAAGCAAGTGGGGATTTTATTTGTGCATTGTGAGTGTTACCTAAGACTTCACATTTTTCCTAGTGTTAGAATAAAGGAATATCAAGGCTTTCTTGCTTTCTGTACTTGGCAAAAATTCCAGATCATACAACCTACTCTTGTCTTACGTTAATATATAATATTGGTCCCTGTTACCATGATCCTCCCCCCTTTTATTAGTTTATCTTTTAAATAAAAAATCTTCCTGGGATATTTTATTTTTTGGGATATTATAACAAAATAACAAGTTACGACAAAAATGAAATGGGACTATTATCTGATATGGATGATGGCACAATGCTGTAAAAACGGAGGATGGTTAAGTGAGAGAAAATGTATGGCTCGCGGCCCATTGGTCCCCCAAGACACACAAAAAAAAAAAAGAGAGAGAGAAAGAGGAGAGAGGGAGAAGAAAAAAGAAAAAAAAAAAGGGAACCAGGGAATAAAATTTCATGTTTAAGATATATATATATATATATATATATATATATATATATATATATATATATATATATATATATATATATATATATATATATATATATATTTGGATTATATTACTCTCATGTAGTAAGGAGATATATTATCTGATTTTGTAAATACAATGATGTAGTAGATCCCATTATTTATTAAAAAAGAAAAAAAAATGTGAAAATCGATGAGTGTGTAGGAAGTTATATTACCTGATGTGTAACATGAGAGCAATATAACCCATTTTTTCCCGCTAAAATGATGGTTAAGGTATTTAACTTGAATTGGATAGAGTACGATGCTAAATATTCTACCTTTTCTTTTTGTTCAAAGGATGAGCTAATCAAAACCAAATATGAACTTTTCAATTTTTTTTCTCATTCAAATATGATTGAAGTAAATAATAAATAAAAAAATCGAGTGACTAATTGGGATTCACTTATTTGGAAGAAATATATAAATTAATATCATATAAAATATTTAGAAGAATTATATAAATTCTTTATTAAAGGATATTTTTATCAAAAATATTTATTTTTATTCTATCTAATATTATACCATGCATTATAACAAACATTTGATGATATTATCTTATAAAATAATACATTATCTTATTCAATGTCTTGCCAAACGCGGCATAATATTAAAATTTAATTGGTCCTTATATAATCAGGGTCTGTTTCGTATGACGTATAAGACTTGATAATATAAGTTCATACTATACGTCATGATAATTGTTTGGTATGAGTATCGTATGATATAAATTTCTACAACAAAATCCTTTAATACATCAAAATAATACATAACTTAATTAAGGAGAGTGGAGTGAGATTAGGCCTATAAAAAAAATAATATATTTGATAAATCCTTCCTATCTCCCTTCTACCCCTTTTCTTCGAAAAACGAACAAAGTCTCCTTTCAAAGTTTGGTGCCTATCAGTTTCTGATCTATTCTCTCTCTTTTCTCACCTGCCCAATCTGCTTTCCTTGCTTCTATGTTCATAGAACACTAACCAAAATGTCACATTTTGTCAAATTTTTAACCCAAATATCTCGTGAACAATATTTTTTACCAGATTGGCACGTGTCATAATTCGCTACCACTGATAGCGAATTTAGTGCCAATAATTTCGTGACACATGGTCATATTGTAGACCAAATTCGCTACCACTGATAGCGAGTTTAGTGCCAATAATTTCGTGACACATGGTCATATTGTAGACCAAATTCGCTACCAATGGTAGCGAATGATGACACGTCAGCTTTTTCTGCGAAAGTGTGCCACGTGTCAAAAAATCATTCACGAACATAATTTGCTACACAGGGTAACGAATTACTACATTCTTGACACGTGTCATTCTTGCTGAATGTGCATTCTGACGTGGCATAATTCGTTACACTGTGTAGAGAATTATTTGCAAGCATATTTGGCTACACAGTGTAGCGAATTATCCCTGGGAAAATTCTGTTGACGTGGCAGTCTGGTAATTTTTTTGGCCAGGCGTGGCAAATTGGTCACTATTCCTATTTTCATGCTATTTTTTTTCGATTTGTTCTCTTTATATTTTTTTTTCCTTATTTTCAATTTTTTTTCGGTCATTTCCCCACAAGAAAAAGTGATTTAACTGAGAATCAATCTATGCCCAAAAATGGATTTTCGTGCCGTGAGGTTGCCTACCTTTAATACCGTAAAGAATCTTGAGTTCACCACCCAAAAAGCTAGCTCAAATGATGGGAGTGCCCAAGGCCTTATAAACTCCACATTAGTTGCTCATACAAATAATGTGAGACTATATATCTCAACACGCCCCCTCATACGAGAGCTCTGTTGGGCTTGAAGCGTTGATTATGCACGGGCCCAATTTTTTGTTTACCTTTTGTGCTTTTATTTTTAATTCCACTTTAAAGTGGGGATAGTGAGACTCTGATACCTTGTAAAGAACCTTTATGTCACCATCCCAAAAGCTAGCTCAAAGGATGGGAGTGCCCAAGGCCTTATAAACTCCATATTAGTTGCTTATACAACCAATGTGAGACTATATATCTCAACAAATACAATTAGTAATTTAATTAATTTGTCTATTTTACTTTTATTTTACTTGTTAATTAATCTGATATAAAAATTTATTACCAACTGATGCCATATTCATCTCCTACTTGCTGGATTTCATTACGCCATCTAACTGCTGATTGCAATTGCCAAATAACTTGACCAATTTTTATATAATGGTAAAAACGAAGGAATAAACAATGACAAGGACTGTTTACTGAAAAAAAATAAAAAAAAATACTGATAAGGACTGAACCAGTACTGGACAAATTTTTTGTCCTTATATTTAAAGTCAACTAATACCAAGTATCCGCAATACATATGAAGACTTCTCTTATGTTTTCCCTGTACCTCCAAAAAAAAAAAAAAGACTTCTCTTATCTATTACCATTCTGAACAAGAGTAACTTGTGAAATATGAATGAGTTATATATGGATAGTAACATTAAGAGAAGTCTTCATATGTATTACTGTTTCGAAAATCACATCTTTAAGATAATGCAAAACTTGATGTTAATATGTATAGTTCCTATGCACAACTCTCATTATTTTTTACAAGTTATTCTTTTTTTTTTCACTACCTATCTAAAATTGGAAACACTTTTCACTTTTTTCAATAAACTTTTTAACATGCTCTCTCTTTGATTCAATGGTGGTTTTTTTAAAAATTACTCTTGTTCAGAATGGTAATAGATAAGAGAATCTTCATATGTATTGCACATACTCTCATATTTTTTACAAGTTATTATTTTTTTTATACAACTGAAAATTAAACACATAACTTAGTATAACATATCCAAATCCCTCTGGACCAAACACCTAGTGGCTTTTTTACAAGTTACTCTTGTTCACAATGGTAATAGATAAGAAAAGTCTTCATATGTATAGCTGATACTGAGTATTAGTTGACTTTAAATATAAGGACAAAAAAAATTGTCCAGTATTGATTCAGTCTTAATCAGTATTCATTCCTTCGTTTTTACCATTATATAAAAATTCGTGAAGTTCCTATTTCCTTAAAAGTTACACAGTAGTTGGCCTTCATGAATTGTGTCTGTTATGTTTTCATTCAACCAAACAACTGGAGGAGGCTCTTCATATTACTGATTGTGAAAATAGAGGACAATGTATTTATATTATAATCTTGCTGCCATTGTGAAAGGGTAAATCAATCACCCTAGTCCCTAAGAATTCATCAATACAACTTAAAATTCAAAAATTTAAGCAGCTACACCTAGTATACCCATCATATATATCCTAGTTAGAATTGATTATGTCCAACAACAGTTAACTTTTTATTCTTCTTGAGAATTGCTTCTCTTTAGGTCGAATAGATTTTCCACTTGTTCGATGTGAGTGATCTAGAGTGAAATGTTCAACTTATTTGACAATTGCAATCAGCAGTTAGATGGCGTAATTAATGAAATCCAGTAAGTAGGGGATGAATACTAAATTTTTATATCAGATTAATTAAAGTAAAATAAGGGTAAAATTGGCAAGTTAGTTCAATTACTAACGGTATTAAAGGTGGACTTGGATGGAATAAAATCATTAAGGATAATTGATAAGAAAAAAATATAGGGGTGGAAGTGAATAAAAGAGTAAACCACATGGAATATTTTGAACTTTTCCCTAAAATTTAATCAATGTTTTATACTATCACGTCTTATACTATCAGGCTTTATCCTATTTTATACATTAAATATATCGTTAAATTTTATACTCTTATCTTAAATTTCACTTCGAATTATATGATATCAGCTGGAGTCTGCAATCCCACTTGGCTTGAATTCTTGTATATCTTAATTGTTGCTTGAGAAAACTACGGAAATAAAAAAACAAAAACTTGAAATTAATTTACAGTGGCATCTATTTGCTGAAGAGTAAAGTTTTTTGTGGGTCCCTAACAAAAAACACGATACTCATTTTAATCCTTTGCAAAAAAAATTAGTTGTCTGGTCCCTATAAAATTCAAAATGGACCCATTTTAGTCCTTTTGAAAAACTAACGTGAGTCTTTTTTGAATTTGTGAGAGACCACAATTTTAACTAAATTTATTCATTTTAAATTTCTTATGGACTTCAGGATTAATTTTTTTTATAATAGGCTAAAGTGGATGACCGTGTTTTTTATTAAGGACCCAAAAAGGATTTTACTCTAAAATCTATTAAACGACGTATTATGACTCATGCAGTATCAGAATTTTGGAACACATAATCTAATATATATCAAACAAATTAGGAAACGAAAACAACATGTCGATCAATTGTTTAAATGGGAGAATCATATTTAGAAGCCAACAAAATAACTTCTTAGACAATCCACAAAGCAACAACTTCAAATAATAGTTAAATGATTCCAAAAGCAATAATTGATTATCTTTAAACTGTAGATATTATAATAATAATAATTACCAAAGAATCAAAAAGATGGACAAGAAAAAGAAGATCGTAAACCCATCTGCTAACAGCAGAAAAATACAAGCAATATCAACATAAAAGTTCATATGATACGTCCCATTATTGAAGTAACATGGCATTATATTTAGAGTTTAATTTTGATGCACTAGTGTTAATGTAAAGAACTTTTACACTTGCATTTCACAAAGTGTTACAACATCATTCAATAAGTTTGACTATGTTATTAATAACTATATGTGATCGATATCAAACTCATTGAATGATATGTTAACTGTTGAGATATATAAATGACATGTTAACACACACACTATTGGATGCAAATATAAAAAACTTTCATATTGATAGTGTATCAAAACTAAATTCTTATATCAAATTACCTTAAAATTGGAGGTGGAAGAACAGGTAGGTATTAAAAAAAGTAACCTTTTGCTGATTTTCCAATTGGAATGCTATTCAAAAGAATGCTCTGGTGCTCAATGTTGGTGCCTCCTGTGGCTCAAGGCCTAACCTAAGCTCAAGGTCTAAATCAGCTTTCTTCTCTTCAATCCTTTGCATCCCAACAAATGATGGAAGATGAGGAAGTTCTGCAGCACCAATATTTAACTTACCCCTTTGAGAAGCATGATCATAATCTTTGTCAGGAAAATTGAATGGCTTCTTAACACTACTAGCATGATGTTTTTCTTCCCCAGAATCCAATTGAAACAAAATTTTCTCTTCCAAATCAACAGGCTCATTATCTCTTGTGTTCTTCATTGAGATGTCCAATGAAAGCAAATTTTCTTCAGAAGATTGCTTGAGCTTGGCTCTATCTCTTCTATGGATATTCATGTGGCCTCCTAGTGCCTGTGCATTTGAGAACCCTCTTTTGCAAAAGGCACAAGAATAAGATCTAACTTGTCCTGAACCACCTTGATCATCTGAACCCCATCTTATTTGCTCAGATTTGTTAGAGTTTGTGGTATTGAAATCCATTTTTTTTTTCTCTGACAAGTATAGAGGAAGTAGCAATAAGAGATAAAATTAACAAAGCAAAAACAGTTTGTTGTTAATGGGGTCAACAGATATTGGCTAATAAAGCAAAATTTATAATAAGATCGGAAAACTACAGAAGATATGCACGTACGAGGTTTTTTTCCCCTTATTTTATTATGTCAGCTGAATAATATAGTTTACAACTTAGGTCAGAGAACCTTAAAATATAATTGAATAAAATATTAGGTGCATCTTTTTTACTCATTCAATGATTCTACTAGACATCTTCCTTTTGGATTGCCTTGAGAGGATCAATAAGAATTAATATGATTTTCATCTTTTGCTCTTTTAGGCCTTCTGAAAAGCTAAAAAATGTTTTCCCAGGGTGAAAAGTTAATTCAGGTTTTTACTCACTGTGTTGCAGGCAAATACAATAATTATATGTCTTTGGAGAAACTAGCTATCACTTTATACAATGGAAAAACATTTTCTCATTTTAAAGGAGATATTTTTTCTCATGCACTCATAATACAAGTGGGTCTCACCTTGGAACTTTTTCTCTCTCCATTATTTTGTGGGCCCCACTTGTATTATGAGTCACTAACCTGAGAAAAAGAAGAAAATGTTTTCCCTTATCCAATTGCAGCTGTCATTTGCAATGTTTTTTGGTGAAGAACCGCAATATTTGAGATATGGAAAACCGAATAAACTTTTTGGCCTATCTGTAGTGGCATTAAACTTTTCATTTACAATAAGGTGATATACATCTATTATAAATTCTGAAACACAAAAGGTATTTTGTAAATACTTTTTTTTCCAAGGTTGTGATAGTTTAACATTTTTCTATATATGGTACATAAGTTTGAATTAACTTTAAAATTATGTGGTTTGTTCGTATGGTGTTAGCTAGAGTCTCTTTAATAAAATAGTTCAATTTATTACCTGATCTCCTAATCTTTCACTCTTCGTGTTAAATTTACAACTTGGTACAGATGAGTCTATCGTTAATTAGTTCATGTAAAAATCTAAAGTATTGTGACATGATGATAGTTATGCCATTCTCGAAATATTAAAACATACATTTCTAAACTTTCATATAACCATATAAGTCATTAATGAGATATGCTAGACTTTATTGTGTTTTCTTAATATGTAAGCAAAACTATGGTACCTAAATATCAATAATCAATAATGTCTTTAACTAACTTATGTTTCTACATATTAAAACTTTTTTCAACAAAATTGAAAGGAGGAGAAATTGAAAGAGTGGGATTTCAAGGACTTACATGTAACTAAACTCTTAGTTGACGTTTAACGATACTAATATAGTATAATTTAAAAAGTAGAAAAACTTGTTAAAAAAGAAAAGAAAAGAAAAGAAAAAGTAGAAAAACATTCTTAACAGCTAATGATATAACAGAAAGGATGAGTGATTAGTACAATAGAAGTTGGGCCGGATTATACACGGTTGAACCTGGTCCAATAGCAATCTGAGTGGATTTGCTTATGGATGGATGTCATCGTAGGATACACCTAGGGATGATTGAGCTGGTGGTGGATAGCTTTGTTTTGTTGTGACAAATTGATGCTGCAAGGAACTCCAATGCTCAAGTTAGTATTTGATCAATTAACTTAAGTTGAGATGGATAAGATAATCATATCTAAAATTCAAGCCTAAAATATAGTGGTTGTATATCTTGCTTACGCCGCTTCAATATAGCGGCACGTAATCTTATTAGTGGATAAGGCGGCCTCTATAGCCTATCTCATATATGAGATGCATGCTTGTGGCTTATGTCTTTTAGGCGTAGCTGAAATCACATGTGTGTCCTTTTGCCATTGGCTGTTGAGGAGATTGTATCGTGATTATAAGTCCACTAATGATGTGTATGCAGTATGAACGCGTTTCCTTACTCTCTAATTCTTGGTTATTAGGCCACATAGACCGAGAGATATAAATAAAATATATACTTCTCTAATTGCAAAAAAAAAATAAAAAAAAATATAAAGATAAAGATGGACTGCACGATATTAGTGCATATTGGTTAAAACTTAAAAGAAAAAGACAGTTAAAAAAGGGGGGAAAAAAAGAAGCTTGAGAAGTCATAGTAGACAGCTATTAAAACGAGATCATAGGAGGTTGTCATTATCTTTCTAAAAGAATGTTTAGAGTGCGTTGGAGCAAATTGAATGAGTTTTGAAACTCGTACGTCTCATGCATTGCCGTACGGTTGGATATGTATGAACAACTTGTAATATTTACATATTTTCATGCTTTTATGGGTCAAATATATATGAAAAAAAAATTACATTCACTTATCAAGATTCTCGCTTTCTTCACATACGATGACTTGGAAAATTCACTTCCATGCATATAAAAGTGAAAAGTTAAATAAACACTCGAATGATAAATTGGGTTGTAGATATTTTAATTTATAAAAATAAATTTTCTTCTTCTTTGCCCCTCAAATTAAAATTACAAATTTTAACCATATTAGTCATTATTTAAAGTTGTTGCGTGTATGGAACTAGGGGTGCTAAACGAACCAGGGGCCTTTCAGGGCCTTTGGCTCGCCTCGTGAAGGCTTGAGCTTACATGTCTAAAATTGATTGTTGGAACCAGGCTTGGACTTGTATAAAAGCTCGTTTAATGAAAAGGCCTCAGGCTCCAATTCAAAAGCTCGGCCTTATATCTCAAAAAAAAAAAAACTCGGCCTTAGACCCTCTCAGGCTGGCCTTGCATAATAATTTCTATTTTTATTTTATATTTTTTATAATAATTGTAATAGTCTTCTCTCTTTCCTCAATCCATTTCACCCTATTTTATTGATTAAACAGACTTTTTAAATGATTTTGTTATATGAGGTAGGATCCTTTGGCACCGGTGTCAAATTTGAAGTTTGACACCTCATCTAAGAGGCATTAGATAAAAAAAAATCAATGGTGTCACATGCTTACAAATCAGAGTTATTGATTTTTTTTATCTAATGGCTCTTAGATGAGGTGTCAAATTTCAAATTTGACACCGGTGTCAAAGGATCCTACCTCTCGTTATATATTATGTTGTTTGGATATACATTAAATTTATGAATCTTTGTGAAATTTTGTTATTTTATTTTTTTTAACATGTTAAACCAGACTTTTATTTTTTGTAAATATGACAGGTCACAGGACGATAATTATATTCATAAAAGGTAACAGACTTGGTCAGGCTGACACATTTAAACACAGGCTTAACCTTTAAAGACCAAAGCTCGGCCCGTTAACACCCCTATATGGAACGCATAAAGAATAAGGGTTTATTGTTTATACTTTTGTATAAAATAAATTCTCAGACATCCTCACATAAAAATGAGTGGGTCTCATTAATCTTTTTTTGTCTCTTTTCTTTATAATGAGATTCATTCACTTTTACGTGAGTGTGACATATCAATTTTTCCGCTGTAAAGGCAAAAAAAATTTCCCCAAAGAATAATATGACTAATATTTATAGTTTCATAAAAAAAAAAATTGTGAAACTTTTACATTCATTTTAAATTTACTCATTATGATTGGCCTTAAGAAAAAAACAAGTATCCGAATTTTCCTATACATGTGTGAGAAATATAAAATTTTTGGTAGTGCGTATATCATTTCCCAATTTGGAAGCAAGATGATATAATTGGGCCTGTGGCCTATTTGTAGATACGGAATATATATAATGTGCTTCGTTCTTGTATTTCGAATCTTTGGGCGGTTGTTATGATGTACTTTCCAAAAGTAAAATAACATTTAAGAGAAGTACCCAAGAAGTTTAATGAAGATTGGCAATTACTTACATTCACAATATAAAAGGAGATACTCAATACCTACTAAAAAAAGGGTGATACGCAATGGAATATTGATGTGGGATTACATGATAAAATATTCGTTAGATACAGAAACCTCCAGCTTATCCCTATTTTAATTTGCTATCTCTACGATGGTCATGTAAGCCTTTTTTTTTATTATTTAAAGTTCCCAAGACTTTAGTGGCATGAAATATTTTTTTATCATATAAGGAACTGCAAGCTACAACTTACAGATGAAGAAAATAAAAATATGAACTTTTGAAGTCAAGATTACGATAAAAAAATTCACATCATGAGTTTTTGCTAGATGATGTTAACTAGGTTTTGAGCTTCTTATGGTGTCAAAGCCAACAGTATGGATAGACGGACTATTTGGAGATGTTGGAATAATTGAAGATGCATATTGGGACTCACATTTGAAGGAAGAATGCTGGAAATGAAATTCAAGTGTCAACCAAAAAAATACCACATTAATTAAAAAGAGTTAATGTTTCTCATAAATTTTATCTCCTACACACACATAAAAGTGTATGGGACCCATGTTAACTTATGAAAGAAGAAGAGAGAAAAAGGAAAAATATGGGTCTCAGACACTTTTATTTGTGTGTAGAGCAATATTACCTGTTAAGGTAGTTCTACTTTTTGATAATATGAATGCTACTTTAGTGGGTCCCATAGGTAGTCTTTTATACTAGAGGTACTAGAGGCGGAGCAGAAAAACATGAGATTATAATAAATATGAAGATAATATACAAAATTTTATTTCTGAAAAGAATTAAACATACAAAGTACCTTATTTCCAAATACAATATTTCAGGACAAAGTAGAGAACTTACAATAAACAAGGTGATCACAAACACAAAGTCCACTTTCTTCTAAAACCAACAAAAACAATTTTTTTGGGAATGACAATATTGTTATCAGAGTTTAAACTGAATTTCATAACTCATACTTTCATAACTCATGCATTACAAAATTGGTACTGGCATATTTATAAGATGTCAAACATACTTCAATTATCTCTAGTCTTCAACATGTCTTGAATCTAAGCATTATTCTGAAGAGGATACTTGTCTTCATGCATCAGCGGGGGACAACATCTTCTGTTTTTTTTTTCAGAGAGCATTATTTATATAATAAAGATGTTTGTCTTCATGCATCGGTAGGGGACAACATCTTTTGGTAATTTCAGTGTTAATTTCTTATAATTATCAAAATGTTAAACTACCTTAATAGTTAATATTGCTCTAACCAGTACCATTTGTTGAAACCAGTTGAAAAAACATGAAGGTATTTTTGAACAAAGGGATTTTGAAAAAGTAATATACCAAGAGTGTTTGGGATTTGGTTCCAAAAGAACTTTATACTAAGCTTTTTGGTAACTAAAGTAGCAAAGGAAGAAGGGGAATATAGTTTAGAGAATTTCTTGGCGGTAAGCAAATTTTGGTTCCAATCACGCAGGGTCAGCATAATATTTATTTTAGATTTGAAATAATTCGTATTTGAAGGATTATTTGGGTCTACTTTAGGGATTATTTCTGCATAACGGAATCAATTAAAATATACTGATAGAATTTCAAATTCATCTCAAGGGATTGAGATTTTGGGGTCCAACCCCATCCTTTAGGGGAGAATTTTAATATTATTTGGTGAGGGTAAGGTCCAATATTTTGGGTTCAAGGGTATTTATTTTTGTGCATCCTTCTTTGATATCATGATATGGTGGTCAAGAAGGGGTATAAGGGTATTTCTATGAGAGGTGAATTTATTTAGCTCTAGGGTATTTTTTTCTCGATAATGCGGGTCATTAAATCATTGATAATGCGGTAAAGTTCACCAAAAAAAAAAAACAATGGAATGTAGCATAACAAAATCAAAAGAAACAAAAATAATACAATGATGAACAATAGACTGATTGGGCTCCCTAGGCCCTGGTTCATCTACGTTGCTACATTAATGATCTATTTTAGAAAAATAAAAATTCAAAAGAATATAATTAATGAAAAGCCAAAAATAAGGTCTGGGTATTAGAAATAAACACGATAAAGTATGTTGCATCTTTCTCTTTCTCTTCCAGGGGTAAAGTGTGTGTCATTTTAAAGGATGTAAAGTTGTATCATTTTAAGAGAGAGAAAGAGATAGATAAAGTAGGAGAGAGAGTTGACAAAAAAAATAAAGGTGTGAGTCTCACATCTTTGTGAGAGTGAAATAATATAAATTGTGTCATTTAAAATGATAAACACTTTTCCCTTGATTAAATATGCTCTAATGAAAAACCAATGTGAGAGAGGTATTTGCTAAACAAATGAGAAGAAGAAAAAGAAGTAAAATATTGTGAAATTTTGACTTAATATGTAAATATTGAAAGAGATATAAAAGCCATTATCTTTTATAAAATTGCAATTCTGTGAATACCGCTTATCAAATTGGACTATACAATCATACCAACGGATCGATAGAGTTTGTCTTCATTTTCTTTCGTTTTCATTTGTGTGATATTCTTATGACTCATGCTCCATTGAATTTAGTTTACAGATATACTACATTGGACCCATGGTTGCTGTTAAGGTTAATGAATTTATTATAATTGACACAACAACTTAATCACTGTACTCGATAGCAAATACATTTTGTCTAATATCTTACAATTGATTTTTTGTTGTAATACTACATGCAAAATCTTTCTTGATAATTTCATACGTTATTCTGAAACTAATGATGTGACTGTATGTAGTTAACTATAACCGGTAACCGTCAATCCTTTTTTTTTTTATACATATTAAACTCAAAGGGCGCTATGTCACTATTTTGTAATATATATATATATATATATATATATATATATATATATATATATATATATATATATATATATATTAACATATATGGGGTTTACATTTCTCCAGCTGCTGTATGTGCAGCAATCAAATACTTGCCACATATATATGTGAAGATATTAAATGCAGGAAATCATAACCATGCAAAAGATGAAAGCATTTAATGAGGGGAATCATAACCATACACCTGTCGATGCTGTACGTAAAGTGGCTGTAGAAATGATTATATCATACACATATATACTAGTATATTACCCGTGCGATGCACGGGGGAAAAAGATCAAAAAATTTGTCGTCCACCATGGTTGGTTAATTGCACTGCAAACCTTTACTTACAAAAAGTTGTGTTGCTATTTTTTTCTATATTTCAGGTGAAAGAAATTACTGCATTGACACAGAACTTTGCAAATATCAACCACAAAAAAACTGCTATTTAGAGAGATAATTAATTTCGCATACAACTACATCTATATATACATGTGTTACTACCATGTTACTACCGATCAATCTCACCATTAGATCGATTATATTGATCTAACGGTTATATTTATTTCCATCTTTGTATGGTCATGATTTCCCAAATTTAATACTTTATATTTAATTCCACCTTTGTATGGTTATGATTTCCCATATTTAATGCTTTCACTTTAAATATGGGGAATCATAACCATACAAAGATGAAAATAAATACAACCGTTGGATCAACATAATCGATCTAACAGTGAGATTGATTGGTAGTAACATGGTAGTAACACAACTTGGTTGTTACAATATCCTTTCCATATATATATATATATAAATATATATATATACACATAGATATATGTTCAATTTATCTTCTATCGCTTAATGTGCAGCAGTGACAAATTTTTCATATATATAGGTTAAAACATTTATTGTGGGGAATCATAACCATACAAAAAGTGAAAATATTAAAAGTGGAGAATTATAGTCATACATCTGTCATTGCTGCATTTATAACAACTTTAAATATGATTTAACTCTATATATATATATATATATATATATATATATATATATATATATATATATATATATTATAATTTCAGAAAACTATAAATCTTCATAAAGATTGATTTGACAATTTCATTAACTTTATCATTAAAATAACTTTTACATGCTTCATTCAAATATACTATTTTTTATATATTCCAATCGGTTAGTCTGATTAGGGGCGAGTTTTGGAATCAAGGGTTTAAACCCCTCTCATTGATTAAACTTATTTCAGAAATATTTATTCAAATTATAAAAGTGATATACTAAAAAATTCTATCATATCTCTACATACATATATATATATATATATATATATATATATATATATATATATATATAACAAAATTTGTTGGAGTGGTATTAAAAAAAATTAATTTAGATTTTTTATTATTCTCCTATTAATTAAACAAGGGAAAAGTTCGAACACCCTCTGTGGTTTGCCTTTGAATCTTTTATCCCCTTATGCTTTTTTTAATCATTTATCCCCTATATTTCTTTCCATCGAAATCCCTCATTAACAGTGTTAGGGTTTCTAATCAATATGTCTATTTTACCTTTCTTTTAAAAGTACACTCCAACTACCTTTTGTCATCTTTTTTCCCGAATTTTGTAGGGTTTTTTTACCATACAAAATTTCTTTAGTTTCAGAC
The DNA here is from genome assembly GCA_032173675.1 of Gastrolobium villosum. Classification (NCBI taxonomy): domain Eukaryota; kingdom Viridiplantae; phylum Streptophyta; class Magnoliopsida; order Fabales; family Fabaceae; genus Gastrolobium; species Gastrolobium villosum. The sequence goes on along the minus strand of JAVKPL010007797.1, from coordinate 43,398 downwards.
AAAGTTTGTGAAATGTTATGAACACAGAACAAGTTGTTAATCCAAACATACACTAAAATTGCAATTGTAACCCCGTGACTATGCTCTATATATGCAATGTTCATTTTCTATTTTGTGAAAAGGTAAGATAATCATATAAGGTTATTGATGAAAGTTGCATAAAATATAATACTAGTGGTTTAGGTAATAATCTAAATGTAATGCTCACCTCAAAATAATGATTTTAGATAAAATATCTTTTGTTTTTTTTTTGAATTTTTTTTATTTCATTCATTTAAGTGGAAGTAAAAGTGTTCCTACTATTCAATTAAAAGGGTAAATGTCAAATACATAAGAAGAAAAAAGATAATAATTAGCAAGGCATATATAAGATGCATGCTTCTTGTTGAATGTCAAAATATATCATGCCTTTAGGACCAAAAGTATGCTAAATATGGCCAAAGACATAGTATATATTATCAAATGCAAAAGTCTTTGGAGTTTTCATGTTTGATATGATTCTGACTAAAAAATATATTGAGTTTAGGTTTAAATTATTAAATTAGAGCATTAGAGCAATGGGTAAGCTAGAAGGACTTAAAGCAATAAATGAGGAGCAATAATTTAGTAAAAACCTCCCTAAGGTTTGTTTTCTGCCAATTTTCAATATCTAAGATGACGAGTTTGGATCTTCTGTTCTTCTTGAAAGTTGTAGATCTTTAATTTTTCTTTCCGAAAGGACTAAGATCGCTTCAATCAGATGAGTATCAATCAAGTTATGTCCAAAATATGAAATCATATTTTTGTTGTCATATATAGTTGCTAGCTGGAATGCTCGTTTTGCCGAGAAAACCAACGAGTTAAACCAATTTTCTTATGACAACTCGCTGGAATGCTCGCTATAGCATGCAAACAAGTGAGTTTAGGGTTGTATTTCATAAACAACTATCTATTTTGCCCGCTACAGCGAACAAACCAGCTAGTAACATCATAAATAAGGCCCATGGATCTTCTTGTTTTAAAAGATATAAGTTAGGGTTTTCTATTCACTTTTGACAGCTAGGGATGACTGCGAAAAGGCAAATGAGCATTTTTTAGATAGTATAAGGAGAAAGATTGATCAAGAACTCACCGTGGATATTACAAGTTTTATCTATGAACTCTTATTGCTTTCCATCTCTTGTTTAGGTTTCTATGAACATGTTAGGCTAATTTCTTTATTGTAGTTAGGGTTAGATGGAACCATCGTGCTCCTAGTGATATTTGTGCCTTTTATTGTAATTGATATTTCAACGTTTATGTTATACAATTAATGTGTTTTAATTCCTAGTTTCATTTAGGATTTGGCTAATCTTGAATGAACATTAGAATATTGTATGACATAGGGATGATGGTGTTTGATTTTGATTGATTAATTTCTAGGTTTTGTATGATCTAGGGATATAATTACGAATCCTATGACTTTTAATTCTTATTCTTAATGCTTGCTCTAGGAGAGATCACTAAGGGATTAGGATTTTGAATAGAGTAAAGGATTAAATTACTAAGGGATCAAGATTTAATTAATGTAGAAAGAATTTTTAATAACATAGGTTGAATATTAGTTATAGGAAAGGGTAGATTCATTAGGAAGACATTGGGGAAATCGAATCCCTAGCTACGCCTTTGCATATTTGATTTTAATCCATTATTGATCTTGCGTTCTTGGTTCTTGACTTTGATAATTTCAGTTGGTAGTTTTATAATTTGCATTTTTTAATATTTAAATCATATTCCAGGAATCTTTTAATCAATCCAACTTTGACCAAATAGTGAATTTAGTGATTGGTACATCAATCCTCATGGGAATGATTCTTGGCTCTCTTACTTTATCTCTTGTACGACTAGTATACTTGTCGTGATCACAACAAGTTTTTGGTGTCGGTGTTGGAATTTATCTCTATGAACATTAATAGTATATATTAAATCATAGTTGAGTCGGACCCACTTATTGGATCACTTTTCTTAGTTTCTCTGGTATATGCAACTGCGAGGCACTGTTGATGCCAACACCTTGCAGTATGAACCAGAGTTAGGAAGACTAGAGAGAACCAATAGGAAGTGTGCTCACACAAGGAGGCTGCAGAAACATCCAGTGCTATTCTTGTAGAAGAGCTAAATATGGCTGGAAATCAAAGCCCCCCTGACGAATCGATGGGTCAATACTTGAACCTCAACTTCTCATATCCTGTTGCGAGCATAGCAAGGCCACAGATTCATACCAACAATTTTGAGATCAAAGCTTCGTTTTGGAGTTTGATTCAAAATAACCAGTTTGAAGGGGACCCGTTAAAAAATCCAAATTAGAACAACACAACTTTCTTGCAATTGTGTCATATGATTAAGGCCAATGGAGTAATACCTGAGGCAATCCGTCCATTATTTACATTTTCCCAGAAAGGACGGGAAAAAAGTTGGCTAGATCTGCAACCTCATGATAGTATTACTTCGTGGGATGAACTAGTTGCCAAGTTTTAGAAGAAATTTTTCCCACTCTCCAGATTCTCCAAGCTGAAAGAATATATTGACAACTTCAAGCAACTAGAGGGAAAATCTTTATTAATTGCAAGAGGGAGATTCAAAGAGTTGAAGAGGATATCGCCACAAAATGTGTTGTCCAACAGTGAAAAGGTGAGGATTTTGTACAAGGGAATTTCTGCGACCTATAGAGCATTGCTAAATGTTGCAGCTAGAGGGAGCATAACAGAGATTATACATACCAAATCGCTAGAGCTTATTGAGAAGATGGCATCTGAACACAATGAGGTTACATTAACACAGCATAGGAGAGAATGATGGAGTTACAAGGTTATGATGCTATGTTAGCCAAGCAAGACTAAACAGAATGAAAGTTGGAGTCGCTTCAAAAGCTTTTTACTCACTCTCAGATTTCAGCTGTTAAATTCTAGTTTCCTATGGTATGGGATAATTGTGGTGGGGGCTCATAAAGCTAATAATTGTGATGCCACGATTACTATAGTCCCAGCTCATATGAATTCTATTTGGAACAACCAGCGTAGGAAGAATGATCCTTACAATAACACTTACAATCCTGTCTAGAGGAATCACCCTGCATTCTCATAAAAACCCACACCTCAACAAGCTAATCTGCGAATTCAGCCAGCATAGCCCAATCAGCCTACTACTTGGGATATAGCTTTTGAGAAGTTAACCGAGACGACTGCAAGATTTAAAATTCAAGAAGCTTCCATAAAGAATATGAAGAATCAGATTAGTCAGCTTACCATACAATTATCCAAAAAGACTCCATGAACTTTCCCTAGTTATTTGGTTTTTAACCCCAGAGAGTACTGCAACGCCATTTCTACAATAAGAAGGATAATAATTCAGCCTATGGAAAAACCTGTAGTTGCACCGAACAATGATAGTAAAGTCGGGTAAGAGAAGCCTGCTGAAGAGAAAGCAGAAGAAGCAGTGGATGAGGATATCATTATTATTGGTGGGGAGTTGAATAAGAAAGTTGATACCTCAAAGAGGAACGTGAAGAAAATTTATATGTAGCAAAAGATGAAGCTACTTGAGAACAATCCTTATGCTAAAGTTCTTTATGCTCAAATATTAAAGCAGCAATGTTCTAAATTTCTAGGCATATTTAAGAAGCAGCCGATCAACATCCCCTTTTCGGAGGCTTTATAACAAATGCCTTCGTATGTTAAATTTTTTAAGGAGGTCTTAACCAATAAGTGAAAGCTCACAGCAGAAAGATCCATTATCTTGACAAAGGAGTGCAGTGCAATCATGCAAAAGAAGTTGTCTCCATAAAGGATTCGGGAAGCTTCAACATTCCATGCACGATTGACTCGATTACAGTGGATGAGGTATTATGTGGTCTTGGTGCCAGCATCAATCTCATACCATTATCTATGATGAAGAAGCTAGGGATCACAGAAGTGAAGTCAATCAAGATGATTTTGCAAATAGTTGATCACTCCACCAAGAAAGCCTATGGAGTTATTGAAGACATACTCATTAAGGTGGACAAGTTGATCATTCTGATGGATTTTTTTATATTGGACACAGAGGAGGATGACATTATTCTTATGATCTTTCGGAGACCTTTCTTAGCGACCTATGGAGCGCTGATCGATGTGCCAAAGGGTGAATTATCTTAATGGTGGAAGGAGAGAAAACTATTCCGAAAGTCTTTGAAAAATAATCTCCACTACTGACAACTCAGCCATAGGAGATCATCTTTATTAATGAGAAGAAGGATGAGAAATACGAGGAGAAGGATCATCAACCATTTGAGAGTCACAAGCCAACAGTAAAGATGGAAAAGCCAGGAGCAAGGGAAAACATGTCAAGACTAAGTTCAAAGTTCTTGACCCAACTTCTTCTCATCCATATGCACATGAGTACTACTATGGCAAGGGACAATTTCTAAGAAAAGGGATGGTGTCATCACTAAGCTCCAATTATAAGCCACCATGATCACAAAGCTGCCATGTCAAGCTTGTGACATTAAACAACCGCTTGTTGGGAGGCAGCCCAACGAATTTTGCTTTTATTTTATTTTACTTCATTTAGTTTTTGTTTTTGTTCTTTTTATTTTATTTCTTTTTATTTTTTGATCTCCATGGTGATGTATATTTGACAGTTTTCTGATGCTACTACTTAGTATTATTGTTATTACGTGCCCATTTTTCTTGATTCGCAGTTATTGTCGAGGACAACAAATTTCTAATTCTGAGAATAGCGAGCACCTCCTTATACGATAGCAGTTCATGATCCCCGTTGAGCAGCTGATGCAGGATTTATTTAGAATACAGTGAAGTTTCTTTCAACCTTTCTTGCATATTTCTTTCTTTCTCTTTGATTGATTTGTTGTTTTAAGCTGTGATTGCCCAAAAATGAAAAAGTTGATAAGAGAATTAGTTTGTCATTTGATCCTTAGTGTGATGAATTACAAAATATTTTTGTTGAAACATAGGTCATGAAGACTATAATTTTAAAGTTTTGATGATTGTAAAGCACCAACATAGCTCAACATGGAAGCACTCAATGGAAGATATGGAAAATAGTCCCAAATGCTACAAGAAGTCTAAAACAAAGTGGAAACATAAAAGGAATACTCAAATTAGCAAAGTCAATCTCGGAGTCTAAGTTTTCAAGTCAAAGAAGCAACTAGAGGCTCAAATCATGAAGATCAATGAAGACAAATAAAGACTGAAGTTATTACTATTTGTTATGTCTTTTTAAAGACCTAAAACTTATATGAATCAGTTTACTGAGCTTTATCTTGAGGATTGCAATAATAGGTCATAAGCTCATGCATTAGTGATATATACATTTTGATCATGCATACAAGATCACACACAAATGGAAAGTTATGATATAAGGGTGAGACATGATCCTACATATATTAGAAGTCACTAGAAATCATTTAGAAGTCTCAAAATCATTTGGAAGGATTTAAGATTTAATTTCAGCACTTAAAACTGTCTTAACTGCTGAAGTACTCGATTACCTAGGTGGAGTAATCGATTACCTGATGAACATTAATTGATTACTCCCTGACATAAATGAATTAATCTCGAAGTAATTAATATAATTATATATCCAACGACTAGTAACTCTATAGGACACTTATATAAATATATTTTTAGGGTTTTTGAACAACAATTATCAAAGAGAAACAAGAAAACACAGAATTCATATTGAAACCCCATTTGGCCTATTTTTTCATATCATTGAGAAAAAAACTCAATTACTCTCTTTTCTTAATTTTTTTATGATGTTTTTTAGAATTCTGAATGTGGTTTGGACTAATTTGATTGCTATAATCATTTATAAGACATGTGGAGTGATCCTAAGGGTCTTAGTTGAGTGTGATCATAGACTTGTAAAATTTTTCTTGTAAATTAATTTTTCTGGAACTGTTTGGAAGGTAGAACATAGTGGAACGGATCGACCTCAGTCTGCATGTAGCTTTCAAGTGGTTAGGAAGCGAACTATGATAAATCTTGGTGTTATTCTTCCTTTTACCTTTTCTTTTTAATTCCACAGTTTCATCTCTGAATTACATTTTATTTGGAGTGTTTCGATTTTGTTTAATGGTTTGAAATAGTTTTTTTTAGATTGAATTCTTTTTTGCTTGTTTTCTTGAAAAGAGGTGTTGATTTTCATTGTTTCTTACAAAAGAAAGCACACACAATTCACCGCCCCTCTTGTGTGATTGGTTAGCCATTATTTTCTTCTCGGTTTTGGTTTTGGTTGAATGAGTACTGATTGAGTAAGTCTAAGATTCAACAACAATATTAGGATTATAGTTTGAGTGATTGAGAGAAAGCGTAGTTAGTTGAATCATACACACATAGCTGTGAGGTTTTGAGCCTAAACATAAACAAAAGAAAATTGTGTGCACTTCTCTGTTGATAATATTCTAGAACTTGCTTTGTTTCTCCTTGAGGTTTTGATCCTAAACAGAAACAAATCTTGATATGATTGATGCATTTTTTCTTATTTTTAGCCACCTAGCCACCCATTATGATATCCATTGTTTAACCCTTTGAGCCTAGACCTGTTCTTTATGAATAACATATTGTCTTGATTAGGCACTTCACATACACATCTCTCTCTACCTTGGATAAGATTGGATTGCAGATTTATCTTAGTAAGGTGTGAGCATGAATACTCTATGTTATGTGTGGTTTGGTGGTGAAAAATAGTCAATGTTGTGGGGGGAAAACAAAGGTAGAAAATGGTGAATAAAAAAATATATAAAATATTTTTTGTTGCCCCTTTGATTTTTTTAAATAAAAGTACAGAACATAAGAGAAAAAGAAAAAGAAAATGAAAAGTTTTGGGGTTAAAAAGAAAAAAAAATGCAGAAACAGAAAAAGAAGGAAGAAAGTAAGAAAGGAAGTGTGAGCTAAAAAATTAACTATGCTTATACCTTGCTTTGTCTGCTTTCTAGTTCTTTAACAACATTTTCCCTTGTCTATCCTCTCATTAGCCAAACCCCATTACAACTTGAATAAAGACCTTTTGATCTTCTGTGCATACTACTTGACTGTGGAGAGTGAGAATCTGACCAAGCCTATAGTAATATTGATTTAGTGAATGTTTGAGTGAAACATTTACACCTTAGACACTTGAGTGATAAGTGAATTGGTAACTTCAGTGAGAGGTGTGTTTAGATTCAGATATCTATGGTTGATTGATAAATCTCTTATTGTTATTTTATGACTTGCTTGCTTTTGGACACTGCTTGATGAAATGTTCATTCTTAGAGTTTTGTTGTTTTTATTAAGTTTGATAACTAATGGATCAAGTCACTACCTGGTTTTCTTCTTAATGATTCATTGAGCACAAGAATTCATACTTTTGCATTTTCCATGTTCATAAACTAGTCCATTGTCAGGGACAACAATGAGTAAATCTGGGAATGATTTGTTAAGTGTCAAATAGATCATGCCTTTAGGACCAAAAGTATGCTAAATAATGATAAATATCGTCAAAGACATAGTATATACTATCAAATGCAAAACACTTCTTAGTTTTCATGTTTAATATGATTCTGATTTAAAAATACATTGGTTTCAAGTTTAAATTGTTAAATCAAAGCATTAAAGCAATGGGTAAGGTAGAAGGACTTAAAGCGACAAATGAGGAGCAATGATTTAGTGAAAATTTCCATGAAGCTTTCTTTCGGCCAATTTTTAGTATCCAAGAGGATGGATTTGGATCTTATGTTCTGCAAAGAAGATGTGGATCTTTCTTTTATCTTTCTAACAAAATGAAGATCATATTAATCAGACGAGTATAGATCAAGTTATACTCAAAATATGAAATCATATTTTTGCTGTCAGAGTTGCTCGCTAAAGTGCTCACTATAGCGAGCAAACCAACGAGTTAAATCAATTTTCTTAGAACAACTCGCTGGAATGCTCGTTATAGCGAGCAAAGCAACGAGTTTAGGTTTGAATTTTAGAAATAACTCGCTAGTTTTCTATTTACAGCGAGCAAACTAGCGAACAACGTCGTAAATAAGGCCCATGAATCTTCTTGTTTTAAAAGGCTTAAGTTAGGGTTTTGTGGTTAATCTTGACGGCTGTGGATGACTTTGGAGAGGCAGAAGAGCAATTCTCAAAGAGGACAAGGAGGAAGATTGATCAAGAACTCACCTTGTATACCGTTTACAAGTTTTATCTATGAACTCTTATTGCATTTCATCTCTTATTTTTGTTTCTATGAACATGTTAGGCTAATATCTTCTTTGTAGTTAGGGTTAGATGGAACCAAAGTGTTCCTAGTGATATTTATGCCTTTCTTGTAATTGATATTCAACGTTTATATTATAGAATTAATCTGTTTTTAATTTCTAGTTTCGTTTATGATCTGGCCAATCTTAAATGAACATTAGAATCTTGCATGACAATAAGGATGTTGGTGTTTGATTCTGATTTATTAATTGCTAGGTCTTGTATCATATAGGGATAGACTTATGAATCCTATGCCTTTTAATCCTTGTTCCTAATACTTGCTCTAGGATTACTAAGGGATTATGGTTTTGAATAGATTAAATGATTTAATTACCAAGGGATTGGAATTTAATTAATGTAGAAATAATTGTCAACATAAGCTGAATATTAGTTATAGGAAATGGTAGATTCATTAGGAAAACTTTGAGGTAATCAAATCCCTAGCTACGCCTTTGCATATTTGATTTTAATCCAATCTTGATCTTGCGTTCTTAGTTCTTGATTTTGATAATTGTTAGTTGGTAGTTTTATAATTGGCATTTTTAAGATTTAAATCATTCCAAGAAATTTTATTTTTTTTTTGGAGATAATTCCAAGAAACTTTTGATTGATCCAACTTTGACTGATAGTGAATTTAGTGATTGGTACGTCAATCCTCGTGGGATGATTCTTTACTCACTTACTTTATTACTTGTACGACCGGTATACTTGTCGTTATTGGTTTACTAGCACCCATTTTATCTAAAACCCCACTATAGAAAAATACAAGTAATTCGTTTCATTAAATAAGTTTAGTTATCATTGCGAGAATGTTATAGATCAAAGCATTAAGGGGTAATCTCATGAATGAACACGCAACCTGGAGGTTGAATGAAATGGACCAATGAAAGTGTCAAGTGGCTTATGTTAGGGTAAGAACCCTAAGAAGGAGGAAGAAGAAGACAATATGTAAGAACTTAAGAAGGAAACCTGAGGTATATTATTCGAGTAGCTGATACAATGTACACATGGCTTTATTTATATTACATTAATTTCTACAACAGTTGTATAACTAACGCCTCTACTTACATCTTCTAACTAACACCATAATCACCTTCCTATTATCTCTCTAATTGAATTTTTATTAAGCAACAAAATCTACTACCTTTGTGGAGCTGCGTTTCACCCTCTGAGATCATCTAATAACTCATTTGTTACTCAAAATCTTATAGTACAAAATCATTCCTAAAAATCTTTGATTTTTTCATACTTTATATTTCTAGGAAGTCTAGAAGTTCATTTCTGAATGGTTAACATGTAGAGCCTGATTATGTTTTAAATTAATTGATAACAATTACATATAACTTTCAAAGGAAGCTCATTTTATTTCAAAACTAAGTTGTCTTCTAATTAATAGTGTCATTAAGCTTCAAAAGAGATGCATATTCCATTGCTTATCCAGTTTACCTTGTTGCTAATACTTGAACTTTCAAGTATTGAAAATAGACATTTCATGTTAACTTTAATCTTCAAAGTGAAGACTCTTGAATAAGACTTACTTTGTGACACAAATATTAGTATCATTGCTACGAAATGCTAAAATAGCGACAGACAACTACGTTGAGAAAAAACATCGTCGCAACTTGCAATGAAATTTGCTACCAAAGCACAATTGCGAAAATTTTTTCTTCCAAATTTCAGTAATTAAAAATTAGTTTTAAAGTTAGTTGCATTTTCGTCGCAAGGCCATCGCATTGGAACATTTGCGACGGGTAGTTATGATGAAATTTTGTATGACTGGAGAATTGGTCGCAAATTTGGTAAGCAAAATTTGCAATGACAGTGAGATTTTATCCGTCGCAATTTGCGTTTGATTTTTGATTAGAAATAGACATATTGATTAGAAATTATAACACTATTAATTAGGGACTTGGATGGTAGTGGCGAAACCACATTAGGACCAGCCATTGCCTTGGCACTGGCTTGGTTTTCAAAATTGACCATCATCCATTGTAATCACGGTAAAGGATAATCGAGAGAAATTCCTGTTGGCACTGGCTTGGATATTTTTCACCTTGTTGGCGCCAAAATAGTGACTACACTCCAGCTTTCGGAGCTACGATTTGATGATCGCTTCGAAGGAGCAGGAAGGATTTGATGAAGCCTAAAGGAGCTGAACAAGGTTTTGTAGGAATGTAGTTGTTTCTTTGTTCATCGGAGAATACAAAGAAAAAGGAGCTCTTAATGGTTCGGTGGCGATGGGGATCTCATTGGCGGATTTGAGGTTGGAAAAGAAAAAGGATTTGATGGAGGAGAGGTGTGCTACGTGACCACAGCCATTTAGTGCACGAAGAAAGAAAAGAAGAATTCATTGATAAAAAATAATGATCTTTTTCAACAACCTTGGAACCCTATCTCGAGTTTTATTAAAAAATTCAAAAAAGCTAAGAGCTTGGAAAATAAAAACACAAAATAAGCACTCCATCATATCCAGATATAGCAAATAGAAAGAAAAAAGAACAAAAGAACAAAGAAATCAGGGGATGATTACATTCAAATCCAAAGAGATATGGCAAAAGAAGAAGAGTTCAAGTTGAAAAGATAAAGATTGAATGAGTGGGTAAGTAACGTTGTTCTCTGTTTGCCTCTAACTCTGTCTCTATGGTTTGAAAGAAACTAAAGAGGTAAAAAGGGCGTTGATGCCTAAACCATTGATACAGAAAGTGAGTGAGAGAGGAAGAAGAATTGAAAGGCTAAGGTTTAAGGAACCATCCAAGGATAATTTTTTCACTTCTCTCTATGTTCCTCAGAGTTTTTTTTTTTTGGAAAGTTCATCTGATAAATTTATTTTAAATGACTTAAGAATACTTGTCGAGGGAATGGTCAATGGTGAGATTTACTCATAAAGTCTTTACATTCTCCCACATAGAATTTTATAAATTAAATTAGCTGATAATTTATTTTGTAACGGAGTTATATTTAGACCATTTTAATGAAAAAATATTACTGTTTAAATGAATGAATTTAATATTATAATCTATTTGCATTATTTGACAAATTCGGCACTAGTAAGGGTGTCAATAGGACAAATCTTAGTTTGATTTGAGTAGAAAAGATGATACAGATGGTTTTTAGTTTTCATTGTTTGTTTTCAAAATACCAAAAAAAAAAGATGATACACAAAATAATTCATATAGTGAAAACGCTTGACCCGTCGAATAATAAATGGACTCAACAAAGGTCCACATTCTAGAAGGCCCAAAAGGGGCTAATAGTTAAGAGGGAATTAAGAAAATATTTTTTAATTATATAGTCTTACTACGACAGCAATGGATCAACAACTGGACCCTCAATATTTCTAAGAGGCCCAAAAGTTCACTCTTGGTAGGTAACTCGTCTATAAATAAAGGGTTAAGCCTATAAGGTATAGAGATTCTATGCCCTAACTCTTAACTATCATTGTGCATACCCCCACCCTTTGGCTATGCCGTTTATTATTGTGCACAACGATCCACTAATCTGTAAGGTATCTCTCCTATAAATACTTGAGAGAGGACACACAGATCCAACAAAAACATACCAACCATTATGTTGCACATCTCGATTTATCATATCGAAACAGGACCAATTATAAAAAAGGAAAAAGATATAAGGCAAGAGTGCAATAAAATTTTTTAAAGCTTGCACTGACTACTGGGTTCTATTTTCTTGTGTGGCTCCATCACTGTTGGATGAGAAGAAATATTTAAAAAACAAATCAAATGAGGGTATTTGAACTTTTCCCTTTTAACAAAGATTTTATTAATTTCATATTAAAAGAAATAAATTATCTCATGTTAGAAAGACAAATTTATGGACTTCACTGTCTAAAAAAGAAAAAATGGCACAGTTATCGAAGGGTGGGTAAGAGAGAAAAATTTTATCTCATGTAGCATGAGAACAATTTTTCCCTTAAACAAAACTAACTAAAATTTGTCCTACAATTCACTCCTAATCGAACGAAATCACCGATAAGGGCTAGTCGTCAGCGTTGTATTCACGTTGATTATTATCGTAACAAGTATTAACTTCCCTAGTGACGCATCATCGAAAGAAGTGACATTTAAGTGGATTTTTGTGATTTTCTTCGATCAATATCACCATCCCCAGTCCGTCATAAAATGCTGTGTCAGCATCACATACATCTGACTAGGCCTACAATTTTTTACCTTTGCATGCTTGAAGATATGAAAATTGTTGATCCCAACACTTCTATCTCAATGATCTTTTGTCAGGGATTTGATCTCTGAGATGTACAAAATAGATGATGTTCTGAAAGCTCACACTAAAGTATATTGTATTTGTAATTAACTTAACATTCGTTACTATTCATGATTGTGAATATTTAATTTTGTCTAAATTACTCAAAGTTAAATACAAATTGAGTGTTTTGATCAGAACAATTTTATATTTAGTGTAAAATTAAATATAAGGCCCAATTTAGTATAATAGTTAATTGTGAAATATGAGGCCCAATTTAGGTGCAATAGTTTCTACACGGAGTGGAGTGTGGTATACGTACAAAGGCACTATGAGGCCCAAAACACAAGAAGGATTAAGGTATTGGAATTATAGTTTCATATATGGTGATTGGTGAATGTGGGCTGCCCCTTATATAGCATAATAGTTAGTGGAGAGATATTTTTATTATCAAAATTTTCCACTACCAACTCACTACCTATTTAATTACCATTGGATCAACATTTTCTCTTTTTTCAAAAACTTTTTAACTTTCTCTCTCTTTAATCCAATGATAATTAAATAGGTAGTAAGTTAATAGTAGAAAATTTTGGTGGTAAGAATATCCTCCTCTAATAGTTAATTTGTGATATAATTCCTTTCTGATTGTGTGGAGAATATGGTATTAGATACAAGTGGAATATGGAATCCCGAGATAGTTCAAGATTTTTGCTACGAGAAAGTGTTTGGCAAAGGAGAAATTTTTCTTGCCAGGAAAATACAATTATTATGAATATGGTGAGAAAATGAATTTGGTAAGAAAGTTAAAAAATATTTGTTTGGTAGGCCAAAATTTTAACGGAAAAATTGAGTTAAATTTGCTGAGTCTATGTTTGATTGAAAGTAAAATATTAATGGAAAAATTGATATAAATTACGAAAGTGGGCATTTAAATTTTTTAACATAGAACTTTTTTGTTGTTGTTTGCACAAAAATTTTTTAACACCGAAAGCTGCATAGATTTTTTTAAACGTAGGCATAAATGTGCCAGGGACCATCGTGATGATTTTTTTTTAGTCAGTAGCTTTGCGAAGCAAGGGTGCCAAGAGTTTCTATTAATCAAGATGAAAAATAACATGAGAAAGAAACAGCAGCACTGAAAAATATATTTACTGATATTTTGTTGTATGTACAAAAAACCAAAAAATTTACATATGGTCTGCTGCCACATAATAACAGAATTGGAACTGCATCTGTTATACTGTACAGTGTTTTTTCCTAGGTAAACATCAAATACCACCTACAATGTGGTTATCATGCACGGTGTTTTCATTGCCATTTTTCACATAAATGATGTGTTTTTTTGGAACTTCTACCAAACATTGGCATGTTGAGTTCCCAATCTAATTTGTCTGGATATTTAGGAGAAAAATTCCTACCAAACAGTCCCATATAAGAAAAGTGGGATAAGATATTCTAATAATTTTTTTTTTTGGCTTACGTTATCTATTTATCTTCCATACCGTTATATCAAAAAATTTAATTATCTTCCATTCTTTCTCTTTCTTTTTTAGATTTTGATGTAATGATTGAACAAATAGATAGAGTAGGCATGAAAAAAATTAAACATAATATCTCATCACAAAAAAAGTATACGTAGGAGAAATTCTTGTTGTCCATGTGGATTCAAGTTTGGGTATGGATAATTATGCAATGGGTTAGTCGGGCTTGCATCCTGATTCTAGTCCAAAATAGACAAAGAACTCTAGGTTCTGTTTGATTTCTATTTTGGAAAATAGTCTTTTTCAAAACAAAAAATTTAAAAAACTCGTTTGGTAATATCTGTTTTGTAAAAAATGTTTTGAAAATTATAACTGTTTTTTTGTTTTTAAAATCAATTTCAGAAAATATGTATGAGATGTTTTTTTTTTCTGTTTTGAAAATAGTCTTTTTTCTGTTAATTTTCAAGTCCAAAATAGACAAAAAATATTCTGTTTGATTTCTAAAAATAACTTTTTCAAAATAAAAAAAATTAAAAAACTCATTTGGTAATATCTGTTTTGTAAAAAAATGTTTTGAAAATTATAACTGTTTTTTTTTGTTTTTAAAATCAAATTCAGAAAACATGTATGAGATGTTTTTTTTTTTCTGTTTTGGTTTTTAATTTTCAAAAAGAAAAAAATATAAAAAAATAACTGTTTTCATAACTATTTTAACAACAAACAAACTAGAACACAATCAAATGAATTTTTCCTAGTTTTGGGTTATGATCCTGAGAATCTGTTCAATAGTCTTGGGCCAACATGTCAATAAAATTTCATTACAAATAAAGTTTGTAGGTCACGTTTTTTTAAAAATTGTTTTCAGATTTTATTTATTAATTTATCTTTTAAAGATTAAAATATATATAAAATAAATATTTTAATAAATAATTTAAGGGATAGGGTAAACTTTGTAACACTATTGTAAAACTCGGCCCGACTAGGTCGAGTCGACCCGGAATCCGAAGAACCGGTCATCAAACCGGTTCAGGTCAAACATTGAACGGGTCATGCATCGACCCGGTCAAACTCGATCAAAATCTGGACAAAATCGGCCAAACCCGGTGACCCAGCGACCCGATGACCCAGCCGGATCATGCATTTAAAAAAAAAACAAAACTGTGATATAAACAAATATTATATATTGCAGTTGTATTCAAAATTTCTGAAAATATACATATTTAAAATTAGGATTAATGTTTCTCTTTCAAGATATAACTTTAGGGTGGGTGGGGCTCTCTGAGTAGAGGAGAGAGAAAGAAAATAATAATTTTTATGCACTTTCTCCATATTGCTTTATAAATATTAGGGATAAGATATTATATCTATCTTTTTCATACCTACTCTACCTATTATTTTCTAATATTGTTAGATTAAAATCTCAGCTAATCTTCACATTTTCTCTGTTCTCTTGAGATTCTAATCTTATAATATTGGAAATGAATAGATAGAGTAGGCATTAAAAAAAGAAATATGATATTAAATCACAATACTTTTTAGGAATATGATATTATGTCTATTTTTTTTTACATACCTACTTACCTGCTTATATCTAACACTGTTAAATCAAAATCTCAATAGAAGGGAAAAATGGTAAAGATTAGTTGAGATTCTGATCTTACGGTGATGAATTGGAGAAGAAAGAGTAGGCACAATATCCTATCGCTAGATCTTATGATTACGTTTTTTATGCTTACTTTATTTCTCTTCACATAGTTGGATCACTCTTTCACACTTTCTCTCTCATCCCGCTAGTGTTATATATTGTAATCAAACGTATGAAGAGAAATAGGTAAGTATGCATGAAAAAATGTGGATATAATAATATCATGGGGAATGTTATATTTACAAACTTTTTATTTACAAATTCTTACAAACTACACTAAGTCTTATTGGTCATACTTCAATCAAGAGTGTATGACCGGTCAGACTTAGAGTAATTTATAAAAAAGTTTATAAATAGATCCTTCCCCATAATATCATATCCCTAATTTTTATTATAAGTTTAATTTTTATATCAAATATTAGTAATTTAGTGAAATATAGTTTGAACACTTCACATTAATTTTTTTATGTCTAACTAATAGAATTAATGTTGATGTAAAAGTTTTTTACACTCTCGTTCAATTATGATTTGTCATATCATTAAAAAATTTGACTATCACAATCACTTAAAAAGTCTAACTAACATAGCATCAGATGATTAAAAATCACTAAATTGAAAGTTCATTAAACTTAAAACTTATACTTTTAACAAAATTAATTAATTTTACTATCACAATTTTATATGACAATGACACAAGCTTGTATAAAAAATGACAATGACACAAGTTTATGGATTAGGTATCTAGAAGATCACTGACACTGACATAGGCGTCTGCCTTCAAGGTGTGTGTGTGTGATATCCAATGACTAGGGTTCATTGCTCCACCTACCTGCCTTATATAGCCCGACTCTAGGGTTTGCTTGGGTTGGGCCGAGGTGTAGCGTGGGCTTGAGTCCAGCCCATAACAAATGGTTCATGGAAGAGCTCGGGCACAAATAGGAGAATATTTTTTTGAATTGAGATAGTCAAAGGGCCTTGCACATTGCAAGGAATCCAACCTTTCATTTCAGAATAAAGCACGTAGGAGTTCAATATCATTTTATTCATGAAATGGTGGAAGATGGAAGCATGAATATGCAAAAGACTCACACAAAGGAGAACATAGCAGATGCACTGACAAAGTCTCAACACTGATAAGTTCATATGGTGCAAATCTTCGTTTGGCCTGGAAAAAATGTAGATGACATGGAGATGGCATGATAGTAAAAACTGTGTAGAGATTAATTGGTTCTCAATCATATCTCTAAGTGGGAGATTGTTTGAACTTGCAAGTCCCATTCGGTGAGAGTATAGAATAGCAAAAGTTGAGGGGGTTATAAATACCAAAATCTCTTCTTCTCCTATACACTTTCTTGAGTGGGTTTTGTGAGGAGTTCTCTTAATTCAAAAGAGGGATAAAATTATTCTCTCTTTAAAATTAAATAGAGGTTGTAATTTTGGGATTACTCATAGTAAAAAATTTCTATTCTTGCCCCCTTTTTCCCCCCTTAATTTGTTTGAGTATTTTTCCACGTTAAATCTCTGATTTCCATTTATTACTTTCAATTTTCTTTATTTGTTGTTATTGTTTTGTCTAATGAGATTTAATTTCGTAACATAGAAAAGGTTTTAAGAGGTGATTAAATGAAGATATCTCTTGAGTTATAATAATAATAATAATAATAATAATAATAATAATAATATATTCTTAGTAACTTGCTCGCATGCAATTTTATATTCTTAGCTGCCAAAATAATTTCGGAGACAAAGTACCAACTCCCAATGCTCTGGAATTTCTCTTTCCAAATTCTGATTCACCAAAACAAAGATTTGGAATTAAACAAAGCATTGCAGAACATAGAATTTCCCACGCAAGTTCCTGAGAATAATATCCCAATCCCCTTGTCATTCTATGGTCGTATTCTTCAACCCTCATTCAATTGAACAGAGAAACGACAGTGTCTTCCCATGTGCACTTCTGCAGTTGCCCCCAAAACTTCACTGATACCTCTCTAATTTATATCAGACCTACCCAACTCACACCCCCAAAAGAAGACAAACCCCAACCAATCGTTTTTTTTTTTTTTTTTTTATAACAAACCCCAACCAATTTTTTAAACGCTCTTTACTCAATTACATACATATAGCACATTGATATCCTATTATATATATATATATATATATATATATATATATATATATATATATATATATATATATATATATATATATATATATATATATATATATATATATTAGGATAGATATATAGGGGAAGGTTATAGTTACAATTTTTTTTTTAATTAATTATTAATTCACAATATATTGATAACCGTTGATTTCCATCAATCAACGGTTATCATTTTAGCAAATTAAACTCATTATATATATATATATATATATATATATATATATATATGATAACCGTTGATTGGCGGAAATCAACTCTAATAAGGTATGTGTGTAAAGTTTTTCTTTTCTTTTTCTTTTTTTAAAAAAGTTGTAACTATAACTTTCATCATATATATATATATATATATATATATATATAAATATATATATCATCGTTTATTTCCTTTCCTTATGTCACATTCAAAATAGAGAAAAACAAAACCACAATATTGACTTAACACCAGGGGTGTTCGCGGTCTGGATTGGATCGATTTTGACAGCAAAAATCATCCGATTCAATCCCTTCGTTTTGATCATGTAATCATCCATTCGATTTGAATTTTTTTTCAAATCCGATCCAATCCAATTTTTTTCGGTTTAAATTGGATTGATTTTCGGTTTTTTTGGAAATCCTAAAATCTGTTTCATAATTTTATTTTTGAAATACAAAAGCATCAGTAAACGATAATATAATTTTTTTTTGTGACAATGAGATATATGAAGCTCCACGTAGATGCAATTTTGTTGATGAGATATGACTAGGTTTTTTCTTGGATTTAATTGATGGGTTAATGGTCTTGGGTTTAGAAATTTTTGAGTTATGATTGGGGAAAACCCAAGTAGGTAGAGAAGAATTAATATATTGGATTGGTTTGAATTGTATCGATTTTCATCAATCAATCCAAAATCCGATCCAATCCAATTAAAATTTGTGGGTTTTTTTTCTGTTTTTGATTTTTCAGTTTTTGGTTTATTCGATTATCGGTTTTTCGCTTCGGTTACCGCAATTTGAATTGATTTGGATTGTTTGATACGACGAGACAAATACTTGTTGTATTAGTAGTCATATAATTATATGTTTGAATTTTAATTACATCAATTCTGTTAACTTAAGTTATAAGAAGTACTTTTGTAAATATCTTGATTTTACTATCAATAAAATGCTTTTACTTAATAGGACAAAGTCCAGTACACAGTACTCTTGACTTTCTGATGAGGATAGAGATGAAGGAAGTTAGTATATAAGAATAATTTTGTCGTTACTCAAAGACTCGCGCTTATAATATGTACAAATGAAATGAATAATTTTGGGCTTTCTGCGCTTCTTTGTACTAAAAAAAAATTAAATGAATAAATTAATTAAAATACGTGAAAATTAACTCAAATATTATCTAATCAAAACATCAAAAGAAGTTTACCAAAAAAAAAAAAAATCAAAAGAAAATTAAGAAAAACAAACACTCAAATTGAAAATAGAAAATGCCAATAAACCCTCAATATGTGTGTGTATGTGTGTGAAAGCTGTATTTCAGTGACTTTGCTAGGTAAAAAACACCATTTAAAGTCAAAGGGTGTTCCATCAAATTCCCATTATAGGTAACAATCAGAATGAAGTACCTAGCATGATTGCCTTGTGTCCTGCAGCGATTTATGCATCAGACTTAGCCTCCTAAGGTTAGGGTTCATAGGGGAGTTGGAGTTCACGTTTCATTCTTTATAATTCAGGGGTTGTCATTAAGCATGTGTTGGCCTAATTCGTACATACAAAAGAAGAAACAAAATTGCATTGCTAGCGCCTATGACTCTTGTGCGGATAATATTCTCTTTGTGATTATAAAAATGCAAAGCATAATATCATAGCTAATTATTTTAAATGGATTGATTCCGGAGTAGTTGGCAATTTTTGGAAGGATTTAGAAGGGAGAGGGTGCTTTGATTGATGGAATAAATCTTTCGTATTACTGCGGTACCAAAGATTCAGTGCATCCTACCAATAAAAATATTACATGTCAGCCAAAATCATTTTTTTTCTGCCAAATTTTTCTCTCTCCTCTGATGTGTACTGCTCTGATTGATGAGATGTACTGAATCTAGGTACAACAGTATTACAAAAGATTTATTCGCCTTGATGAAGAGAAAAAAAAAAAGTGGGAGAGAGAATGCAAGCAAATGGTTTTATGTGTAAAGGGAAACTAACTGCAACAAATCTGATGACAATAATCCAAATGAAAAGGGAATCAATGTTGGGATGTATCTGACTTTATATGGCATTGAAAAGCTGAAACAGTATATTTTATGGGTTAGTTAAGTAACTTTTATTATTTGTCTGATGGAATGTCAGTTAGGTACTGAATACTGAATAGGAAAAAGGGCACACAATATTCCATGCAATCCTTAGTTAGATCATTCACCCCTTAAAACCCACAAGCATGTTAACTAGTGAAAGTAACATGCATCAATGGAATAAATCTTTGGTGCTATTGTAGCACCAAAGATTCAGTACATTTCACCAATAGAAATATTACATATCAGTTAACATTTTCTTGATCGATTTGGATCGTATAGCCTTGACAGGGGTAATTTTGCCTCTCTCTGCAGAGTATATGAATATAATGATAGTGTGTGGTGTGTATTGAAAATCAGGTCCCTTGTTCTGTTGAGGAGATATATTGCCTCCGATTTGAATTGGTGTGGCTGAGCTGTAGTGACGTGGGATCATCAATGCTTCGTCGGCCGTTATTAGAGGTTACATAACGTCATCACGCCTTCATAACTACAGCCCGTTTCCGATATTTGATCGTTGGTAATGGGCGTAAATATTGCTATGGTACAGATCCATAACAATATCAGTTAATATTTTCTTTCTCCTGCCAAATTTTTTCTCTCTCCTATGATGTGTAATGCTCTCATTAGTGAGATATATTGAATTTATGTGCTACAGTAACACCAAAGATTTATTCGCATCAATCATAAATATGCTCCTTGGAGGCTTCTTCCACGAGCATACAAGAAAATTCCCACACACAATACAATCTCTCTCTCTCTTTAAATTTTCAAACTAGCATTTGCATAGGTACAATCTTGAAGTTGAGATTTCAACTTCAAGTACAGTTTCCCACATGCAAAAATAATGAACCATTGAAATAGATTATAAGACCATTTTATGTTCCTTTCTGAATTTAAAAATATTTCTTGCATAAAGACCATTTTATGGCACAAAAAAGATGTTTTATTATGCATAAATACAAAGAAATTAAATTGCATGGTGCAATGTAAACTAATTAGAAAGGTGTGAGTTAAAATTTCTTGGATGATACTAGAATACATTGTACAATTTCAAAGTAAAGATTCTAGCCAGAGACTCCCATCATATACATGTATTTTATGCATTTACATTATCCTAGTGAAAATCGATGGAACCATCAATTACAATGTCATGCATTCTGTTATTCAAAACATTCTATCATCAGAATGATTGCAATTTTCACAGATTGCAATATTGTTATTTTCACAGATTCAAACAAACTTCAAAAGCTTCCTTAAAAGGTATTAAAAGAAGTAAACAAGCAACGAGAATGAAAACATAAGAGAACAAATTTATATGTATCAACACTTGGTATTCTATGCTACTATACCTTGGGCCTATACCCAAGCCTTAGCTCCAGATCTAGCTCTTCTATGGAGCAAGGGCTAAATTCACACATCTGTGACTGCATATGATGCTTATCAACTGAACTTGATTTTGGAAAGAATGAAAGAGATGAAGCATCTATTTTCCTCTTCTTGAAACATGTATCTTCCTCTTTAGTCTCAAACTGCAAAGGTGGGTGAGCTCGACGCACAAACAAGTTCAAGCTCACAGCCATGTCAAGTTTATCATTACCCCTCTTACTCTCAGAATCCAATTCTTTTGAAATTCTCTCAACACCAGCTTCAGGGTTGAACTTATGTGAAAATAATCTGCACTCTTCAGCTGAATTTGACAAGGATTTAGGGGAATTAGCAGGGGAATTCTCATGAAAAATAGAAGAATTATAAAGTGGAATCAAGGTTTTCTCTTTGCAATTCTTCTTAGAAGTTGAAGAAAGAACATGAGAAGGATGAGAAATATTAGGGTTAGTATTATAAACCAATCCACTAAGAGAAGATTGGGATGGTAAACCCAAAGAGGTAAAAGAATTTTGAGCTTGAATATTGTGTGGGTGAGTTTCAAGATCATGACTAAGAATTTCACTTTGTGGGCTAGATGGTTGTTTTAACCTTGCTCTATCCCTTCTATGAACATTCATATGGCCACCTAAAGCCTGTGCTGACCTAAACTCTCTTCTACAAAAGCTACAAGAATATGATCTTGGTGGCCATGTGCAACCAAACCCAGATGCATCTTTTGCAAAAGCTTGTTCTTCCCATGAGTCATCATCATAAGGGTAACTAGTTGGTGAAGTAAGATTAGAGCTCACAGAGAACTTCCTCTTAGTCCACATCAAACATTGACCCTCCTCCATTAATTCAAGGGAATTAAAGGAAAAGAATTAGAGAAGAGAAGAAGGTGGATATGAAGTGATGTTATATATATATCTATGCAGAGAATTGAAAGCTACATGAAGTTTACATATATAGATGGCCTAGGGAAAAGAGATGGGGTGGAAGGTGAAGAAGTGGTTGGTACTCTATCTTGAATGTCTCTGAATATAGCTAACTTTTTTGGTTTTTTATGGTTGGCTTCCAACACTAGTCAATTAACTAGAAACCAGTTTCAATACTCAAAGTTCCCGTTTTTCCTGCATTTTCTTTGTGAAGGGGGAAGCAATGCAGCAAATGCTTAGAAAATTACTTATGTGGGTCCTGAAATGTCTTGCGTAAGATGTGAGGTGGATATAGAGTACAGACTCAAATGAAGAAATCTTACTGAAATCTCTCTGAGAGATCCAGCAAAGTTGTGCCATTCAGTTTTCTTTGACCTGAAAACATAAGGGGTCTTCATGTGTCCATTTAAAGTATATATTATTATTATTATTATCATCATCATCATGGGTTTTATAAAAATTTCCTACATATGTGTGCGGAAAAAGTGATTATGTAATGTTATAAAGATTCGATTTGCGTGCCTTAGTTTTTTTTTTTCTTCAAAAAGTGGATATTTGCTTCAAAAAGTATTGGGTGCCTTAATTTTTTTTTTTTGTTTTTGTTTGTGTAAAAATTTTTTTTGTATATAAAAACTTTTTTGTATGAATGTTAAACCCCTAGTATACATTATTATTATTATTATTATTATTATTATTATATGCGCAGATCATAAGCATTTGGGTATTTCCCCATATGTTCACTGTTCAATGACAACATGTGTAATTTTAAAACTTGGTAATTCACAACTAAATTAGCTTATTTTGTAAATAAATAAATAAATTGTGAAGGAAAATGTTGATATGTGATCTAGATGGTTCAGGGTATATATATATACTGTCATTGAACTTTTGTGTGATGTATACTATTATTTAGATGTAAATACACCACACAGATAATGATTTAAAATTTTCACTTTGAAGGATTGGTTTGTTTGACATTTGCATAGATATATATTTATTGAAAAGCTGATTTTTTCTCTTTAATTCTTAACCTTTATTTGTTCTTTGACATTCAATTAAAAGAATAATTAATACATTTTTTTTTTTTTTTAAGTTTGACGTGGAAGATATAGCTCTTCAGTCATGGAAAACAACCTTTTAAACTTAGGAAAGGGACCTTCTTCTTAGGCGTTACAGTCTATTCATAGCATGATCTGAAATGTATTTCATGCAACGTTAACACCATATTTGACATTTACAAATATGCTAATCATTAAAAAATGGGAATTGCATTTGTCATTTAACATGATCACAAAAAGTTTCCTACACATACAACATTTTGTGGGGTCCACATCTTTTGAAGAAAAAAAAATTACGGCACACAAAATGAATCTCTATAACACAACGCAATCACTTATCCTACGACATAACTTTTATAAAACCCTTAAAAAAATTGTCAATATTCAGGTAGAAGATACCATTTATCTATTCAAGAGTCAATGACAACATTGACTGATTTTGATAAAAAATAATAAAAATTAACAACATAGTATTTTTCATTTTTCAATTGATCAAATAATTCGAGACTGCTCTTCAATATATAAAATGTTTGATATTTGTGAAATAATATAATATTCCTTTATAAATATATTTGAATTGATATTGTAGATTTTAATTCCACGCATGAAAGTATGTAAGTTAGAACATTGAGACGCCTAGTTAAATGAAAATGACGGTGTACCAAACATTTTCAAGTGACTGAACTAGTTCACTCTAATTTTTCTTTTTGTTTTAACCATTTTTTAAGTACATATAATAGAACACTACTCTTACAATAAAGCTGAAACACTTTCTTATTTCACATTAATTAACTACGTATTGAATACGTATTCCCTACGAAAGAATTTGGTTTGATGAACTGATCCGAAAATGAGTGGATAAAGATATTGTTCTGGAAGGCATACCATATCTAGCGGCCCAAAGTTCAGCCTCATATTCCCCCGGCCCTTTTCCACATCAGCTCTACTCACCAACCCCCTCTTTCCCTGTGCCTGGCGACCGCCTCTCGCTCACGATGAGACACCAAAATGTCTCACCTAAGAATACCAACCCCGCAAAATATCATCTCCGGTACCATAAGTGGCAATCCCCCCTTTTGCAACTGCAACACCCGACGCTGGAATCACTGGCATTATGACTGCGTCACTGCTGTCATCACAGCAACATCAGCCGGTGCCCAAATTTGACTTCCAGTACCAACTCACTCCAAGCAGTGGCGGAATCGGGATCGGAGGGTGAAAATTAATTTTTTATCTTGCATAATATAACTATTCATTTTACTTGCTAATCTCATATGAACTCATTTAGGTAATTTCTTACTAAAATATTAACTTTTAACAATATTTGGAAGACTAATAAAATGTACTTTTGGTCTAAAAAGTTTTAAAGCAATAATTAAAAAAAGTATCTTAACTAAAACAATGTTTTTAACTATATTTTTTTTAAAAAATAAAATAAAAGACTATGACCCAAAAAGTGAATCTTTTAAGTTAGAGCAAACTCATTTTTTGTATATGAAATCACTACACAAAGAGAAACACAACCATGCAAAAGGATGACAAAAAGGCCAAAGCTTTTATTAACCACATAGCATAAGAAAATAAAAAAGAAAATGCAAAAAAAGTTACTCATAACACATACACATTAAGTGAAGTGAAGGTAAATTTCAACTTGGATTTCAAATTAAAACTTAAAAAAAACACATTTAATAGTAACAACAATATTATGTTTGGCCTTCAACTATATTAATTTATTTTTTGGAGGAGGGAGGGGAGCGGCCAGCCGCCCACCCTAACCTTCCCCGTCTCCGCTCCTAACTCCAAGCAAGTATCTCACCCTCTATTGGGTATGTTATATATTGTTACCCTGATAGTTTATAAGCCCAGACCAAGACTTTGGGAAAGAAAATAAGGCCTTAAAAAAAAAGTTATACTTTTTTTTTTTCTAGAAAACCAAAAGCGAATATTCGGAAACCTGGCTCAATAATTGAAGATATGACTAACGTTTCCTTTCCATTTATTTAGTCTAAGCAATGGTCTAAATGATACCCCAATTTTCATGACAAGCAATCTGAACTTAGAGTTACTTATAAGTTATTGAACCAAGAAACAAAAATAAAAAAATAAAGTATTTTTTAACTTTATAATGGCCAAAATGCCACTCAATTTATCACACATATATATATATATATATATATATATATATATATATATATATATATATATATATATATGCGCCTAGAAAACACTGTGGAAGATTATAATAATATTAAGTATGCTTTTGCTACTCTCTTTTTTAGCATCCCTTGCCCTATTACTGAGTGATGCAATGGCTATTTTGTTCTCTTTTACGTTTCAGTGAGGATAGTCCCCAAAAGATTCCAATTGGATTGTAGCTCTTGTATGCCGCCCAATAGACGTAATACAGAAAGTTGAACATAACCTTTGTAGATGTACTTTACAAGAAATTACAGTTTTTGGTCAGCAACAAATTGTGTGTATCAATTAAGTTGTTTATTCTTTTATCAACATATCATTGTGTGTATCAATCTTTATTTTTTTTGTCAAATCTCTCTCCTCCTTTATCTATTTCTTTCTTTTTCTTGAAATGACACAACTTTACATCCTTTAAAAAGATACACATTTTATCCATCAATTAATTAGCAAATGAATCTGATAGCTTATATATATATATATATATATATATATATATATATATATATATATGAAGCGGCTATCTTTGAGATAATTTTTTGACACCTCATCTGAGAGCATTAGATCCAAAAAGATAACCAAATCAGAGTCATTGATCTTTTTTGATCTAACAGCTCTAAGATAAAGTGTCAAATTCCAAATTTGATATATATATATCTGTGTGTGTGTGGCCTATCTTTTCTCGAGTTGTTTTGAGATAACTTTATCTCCGATCATTAAATCGTAACGATATAAAAAATCAATGATAATAAAGGAATAGATAAAATTTTGAACTAACCATTCAAAAGCGAATCAATTAATATAAAAAAATATATATAAAACGATGTGTGTGGGCTGAAGAAAAATATTTCTCAAATCTCAAACTGTTTGAGAAATATTTTTCTCATATATATATATATATATATATATATATATATATATATATATCCCGGAAAATATTTTTGCAGTTAATGGAAATAAATTATCTACATTTAATCTCAAAACAACGTCGTTCTGGTATTGAATTCTTAAAAAATTATAAATATTAAGACTATTATAACGTTGAAATAAATTAAAATTACAAAAATACCATGATTTCCGCCCCAAAACAACGTCGTATTAGTTTACTGCAGATAACTTATATGCAGTAACTGCAGAAAAATGAACCCATATATATATATATATATATATATATATATATATATATATATATATATATATATATGGGTCAAGATCATTTATATATAGGGTTTTCATTTTATCCTTTAACATAACACAACAAACTTTTCTACACGTACAACATTTTGTGGGGCCCGCACATTTTAAAACAAAAAAAAAGAAAAAAATATGGTACGCAAAACGAATATCTATAATATTACACAATCAATATATATATATATATATATATATATATATATAAAAGTTTTAGTTCACCCCCTTTATTTACG
Organism: Gastrolobium villosum; assembly: GCA_032173675.1. Lineage (NCBI taxonomy): Eukaryota > Viridiplantae > Streptophyta > Magnoliopsida > Fabales > Fabaceae > Gastrolobium > Gastrolobium villosum. The sequence goes on along the minus strand of JAVKPL010007797.1, from coordinate 16,396 downwards.
TTTTTTTCAATCGAAAGTTAAGACTTCCTCCCAATAATTTTAAGGATGCAGTACCTCTTATATCGACCAATTTATTTTTAGGTGTCATGCTGACAACATTTTCTCACAATTAAATTAAGAAGAATGCTTACCAAAAAACAGAAAAACAAAAAAACAAAAAAATTAAGAATACGAGAAAGAAATTATAAAGGAAGCCACTAGAATTGGTCTAGTGGTGAGAGATTTAAGTATATTGTATTATGTTATATGTTCAATTAACATTTGTATCTAAAAAAAATTAAATAAATAAATTTAAAGGTATGGTAACAAAAAAGTAAATAACTCAAAATAAAATAGTGAGTTGAATGAAAGCAGCCTTTTAATTACTACTTCTAAGGTCGCTTGTCGTTAGGTGATTGGTTCTTGACCTTTATTACTAAGTTCAAAGCTTGGGCTACCCTTAAGAAAATTAAATATCCTAAATGCCTTACGGCAATGTACCAAGTGTGCGCTTAAGATGGTTTGGGAGCATATTTATTTAATAAATACGAGTTTTGTTTTAGGTGAAAGTTTAAAGTGATGGGAAACTCTCTTCAAGGTTACGGTAAACAATGACCCTCAACGAAAAATTTACAATAAGATTACATATTATTTATTCGAAGAAAACCCACTCTTTGAACTCAAAGCTAGATACATACACCATGAATTTTTTTTTTTAAATGTGATTATAAGAAAACATCCCTCTTAAATAGGTGAACTTGTTGGCAATTGGCATGGTCCCGGCGCAAAACAAGTAAGGTATAGACTTGCAAAATAATGACAATAATGCATAATTATAATAAAGTAGCAGTACAGAATTTTGTTTACCCTAACCTTGTCTTTTTATCTATAATTTAATATTGAAAATATCAAATGGGGTATTGCAATTAAATAAATAAATATCAAATTGGTACTAAAATATAATTTTATCTGAAATTACAAGGTTTTGAGTGTGGAAAACGCATGCAGGTTTCTTTATTGAATTTTTTTTGATAGATTTATTGAATTTTTTATTTTTATTTTGCCAAGGAGATTTATTGAATTTTAAAACCCAATGAATTAGCATATATGTCATGAAAGTTTATAATAATTAAATTAGTTTTTCACAGAGAAAAAAGTAATAATTCAAGCTGTTTGCTTCCTGCTGCAGTTAAGACGAATATTTATATATGTTACGTTATTCTCTTCTCCAGTACCGGACAAATTAGAAAAGACGCATAGCTGCTCCATACATTATATTTTTTTTTTCGGTGGTTGTAGCATGCATTATATTTATTGTTTACAACGACATAGCTCTTTTTTTTATATAAATATTACCTCTAAATTGTCCTGCACTAGCTCTCATATTTGGCTAAAATGTCTTCATTCTCTCTCCATGTGTTTTTTTTTTTTTCATTACTTTATAATTAAGGGAGAGGTATATATATAATTATAATTATGATTATTTATGAATTAAGAATCAATTTATTAGAGAGAGATGGATATCGCTACGGATAACAATGGTTGTGTGATATGACACTGGATGACGTAGAAATAGGAAGATTTGATTTGAATCCCGTATATCTAATTTGTTATGTTATTGATCATGCTTATATATATAGTATCTTGCATGTATAATTATCTCATGTTGCATGAGATAAAATATCTGGGATCATTTTTTTCTTTATAAAAAATAGGGGTGCACAATTTTTCTCTGTTTCTGAAAAAGTTATAGACCCACACATATATATATATATATATATATATATATATATATATATATATATATATATATATATATATATATATATATATATACCCACTCTTTTAACTATGTTTATAATTTGTTTGCTTTTATTCGTATTATTAGATAAAGGCACACGCCTTGGGTGGTACATGCATTTCTTAGGAAGAGAGCCAAGATTTTGCATGCCCATGGGCATGAACTCCACTCACAGTCTTATCTTATTATAGACCTCGCCCCATGTAAGCACCTTAAGGGTTTGAATATAGTTATATAGGTATGCATGCTTCTTTACCTAGAGTCATATTTTGACTTTTTCTGTGACTCTTGAGTGTTAAGAGTGTCTTTATAGTTAACAATTGTGCCAGGAAAATGTATTAAATGTAGCAAAAAGAAAGAAAGAAGTAAATAAGCAGTACCACATTCATGTAAAAATTATGAAAATAATATAGTGTGTTTAGAAATTATTTTAGAAGTTATTATCTCAAAGTTCTCTTTATCTTCTTTTTTTTTTGGTGAAAAGTTCTCTTTATCTTTGTTATTAATAATTCCATACATGCATTTTTTTTTCAATGGTAAAAGTCTCTCTAAAACCATTTTTTATCGTACAAATATAAAAGATTTTAACTAAACATCGAATTAGTTAAATAAGCAACAAAATGTGAGACTATAAGGGCCTGGTGTGACGTATAAGGTATGATAGTATAAGCTTATACTATATGTTATGACATTTTCAGTTGTTTGGTGTGACTATCGTATAGTATAAGCTTATATAGCATAATCCCTTAATACATCAAAATGATGTATAACTTAATCCTGCCTAAGGGGGAGGGATAAGGCCTGATAAGAGGTTGGTGTATTAATATATTGTTTTAATATTAATATATTAAAATAAAAAATAATTTTTCAATATATTAATTTTTGAAATATTGAATATTTTTATTTTTATAAAAATTAATTTATGTTTTGGACACACTGAGCAATAAATATCTATAAAAATTAATATCATATGATATTTTTTGAAGAATTATATAAATTCTTTATTAAAGGATATTTTTATTAAAAATATTTATTTTTATCCTAATAATATTATACAGTGCATTACCAAATACTAGATGATATTATCTTATACAATATATTATTTTATACAATGTCGTGCCAAACGCTGGATAGTATTAAAATTCAATCAGATCTTATACAATCAGACCTTATATTATCAGGTCTTATACTATACTATGTACCAAACACGCCCTAAGGTCAGTAAGGATTGGCACAGCTGCTTGGATCTTCCACCCATGTTGTATGTGGCTTGGGTTCGATTCTCACTTTTTGTTTTTTTCTTTCGTAGATGATATATAATCTCATTTTAAATCCTCTTTTTGTTCTTGTCTGACCTTACATGGGGGCATGCTTCTTCTAATCTATTTTGTTTGTAAAAAAAAAATATAATTGTAAGTCTACAAGTTTTTCTTGTATTTCTTCCTTAAAAAATTGATGACTGTCCATACAATATCTTAGCGTCTAGAAAAGGAGAAAAGATAGTTTGAAGAAAAGGTGTCGGTAGGGTCATTTTCTTAATTAATCAATTATAAAACAATACAATGACAAACTTAATTAGGTGCAACAAGTGCTTCGTTTTAAGCTATACATGCGCCTTTGATATTGTGTTCATTGTAAACATTGCCAGCAAATTACAAGCCTTACAACGATGCAAGGAGACAAAGTTTACCTCTATAATTACATCCGAAACATGAAAAAATGACTAATACTGTTGATATTGTCATGAAGTCCCAATCATGTTAACACAGCACAGAATACAACAAAATGTGTTAATCATCAAGATACAAGAGGAATTGATAGTAATCTTTGTTGTGTTAAACTATACAACATTGGTTCTATTATATAACAAACCAATTGAAGAATACAAAGAGACACGCACAATGTGGGACTTCTATACTATTCTAACACTAACACTCTTAACACTCCCCCTCAAACTGTAGCATATAGATCATATGCTACAAGCTTGATACATAAATAATACTCCCATTAGGAACCAAAAACAATAGTGCTACATCAACGAAATGAAATGACTAAGTACAGCTAATCAATTGGAATGACCATTGTAAGAACCCGCACCGCTAATTAAGGTAATTAGTGAATTAATTATGATAATTAGGAAATGATTCCATAATTGACCTTAATAATTATTATTTGACTTAAATAATTATAGTTAGTGAGTAAAAATGTTGAAAGCGTACCGGAAAAGTATCCCGAAAAATTATAACGAGTGCATGATAATTACTAGAATATTATGTAGGACTTGTAAAACAAGTTTCAAGTTAAAATAATATGAAATGATGCCAGAACTGAAACTGGCTATGGAAAAACGCGTACCGGAAAGGTGCTCCGAAAAATAAAATAAAAATATGATAAATTTTAGAAAAATGTGTAGGTCTAGATTCCAAAGTTTGGGATCAAGATCTTTTGTGTTGCTATTAAGGCTAATACTGCGCATTATGACTTAAACCCCTATTTATACTACCATTAGTGGGCACATAACCCTAGAAAACTACCCTATAAGTGAGTGTTGTGGAGGCTGAGCAGCTGCCACTGTTCCATTGCCTTCTCCTCTTGTTCTTGAGCCAAATGATCACCTTTACACCATCTCTTCATCCCTAAACACCATTACCTTGGGTGGGTTGCTCTTGTGAGGTGGTGAGTGGCTTCCTTGTTGAGTGGTAGCTTCTGGTTTCTAGGTTGTGGCCACTGTCTTGGTGTGTTTGGTGGCTGACTTCATGGGTTGAGTTGGTTGGGAGCTTGGTGTGGACTCTTTGATGCTTAAAGAAGCTTCCTTGTGAAGAAAGAACCTATCTTTGTGGAGACACTTTCGTTTTCCATACAAGTCAGACTTTGGAGCTGCATTGTGAGCTCCAAAAGCCTTCCTTTCTTCTGAGTTTGAAGCTCCATTGGTATACCTTGAACTTCCCTTTTAAGTTCTCATGAAAATGGCTTGTTTAGGTTATGAAAAGAGATAACTTTGATTAATCAAGTTAAAAGTGGTTAATATATGCATGATAAATGTTGTTGAACATCTATTTTGATGAAAATCGGACTTGGGAACCTTGGGAGGCCATTGGAGCTCGGATTATGCAGAAAAATCTGCATTTTGCGTTTCTGCACAGGTGGTAATCGATTACCTTCGAGTGGTAATCGATTACCATGAAGGGTAATTGATTACCCCATGTATGGTAATCGATTACCTAGTGCAAATATGACAGCGACGACCTAGTTTAGTAAAATCGCGATATCTCGAGCTACAGGGCTCCAAATTGAGTGAGGTTTGGACCTATGTGAAGCTAACACATATGGCTACATCTCTGTAAAATTTAGTAGCCATTGGATCATTTGTTTGATCGCAATGTCAATTTTAAGTCGCGTTTTGGTTGCTGAAAATTCCGTTTGCAGCAGTCACCTTGCGTAAAACATAACCGGAGTTATACAACTCCGATTGAGACATAAAGTATATTGTTGGAAACCTCAAGGTGTATAGTTTAAAATAGATTGTGATTCTTCTGTGTTTGGACTTTGAGTTTGTGCGGACTTTTGGCTTGGATTGATTGCTTGCAAGGTAAGCTTTCGTGTCCTCGGTTTAGCCATGTTGTGGTTCCACCTTGTCCCATGGGGATGTGGTTTATGCATGTTGTGTTACATGCTTTGATGTTTTGGAAATGTTGTTGATCTATTATATGCAATGTGCCTTTATGATATACATGTGGTGTCCACCTTTACGGTAAGCCTGAGTATGTAGTACATACGATAAGGTGAGGCTATGGGTGAGGTGCAAGCGGTGTTCCTTGTACTCATGTGGGTTTAGACGTATTCCTACATTTCTCTGGCCAGTAGATTGTATAAAAACACATGGCACGAATATCTGTTGCACTGCATAGTTTTGGAACTAATATTGGAAATATTGTTTTTGAACTTATATTGCACATGTAAGTGAGCTTGGGGTGGAAGATCCTTGAGGACCCCTTATCTTACTGAGATTTCTTATTTAGAGATCTCACCCCACGTTTGGGGACGCTTATTTCAGGTTCAGGTAATGTTGAGGCCTCAGGCGGTAGGACGCCGGAGCTGAGTTAGATATCGATGATATTATATCCTGACATTGTTGGATGCTGGTTATGCATGCTGCTTTATGCTTTTAGCTTCATTATGCTTGAGACTGATGTTGGGCATTGTTGCCTCATTTGTTGAGCATGGGGATTGTCCAGGCCACATAGACTTGTTATATTTTCTGTTAGTTACAGTTGTATTAAAGTATCAGGATTTTGGTCCAGGCTATGTGTTGTAGTCTTGTGACTTAGATACTCACTTATTATTTATATATGAGGTATTTCAGTTAGTTGACTTGCAATTTATATACAGGCAGTATTTTATGAAATTGATTAAGTAATCAAGTTGGCTAAGGTTAATGACGTCATAATTGAATTAAATAAAAAGTTATTCCGCATTTTAAATAAGCGTGGCTTAATACAATAGTATGTTAACAATCCGGGTTAACACGGGCTGTTACATTTTTTGGTATCAGAGCACTTTCTAGGGAAAAGCCTGTATGTATTGCAATAACTTAGGATGTTTCGTTGCGTGTCTACTTTGTGTTCTCTCTGATTGGTGTGTATTATGATAATGCATATATGACCACATGGCGTGGGCCTGATCAACTCATTCTTTGTGTAACTTGTGCAGAGTCATGGTGCCACCAAGGAGGAACCCGAGTACGAGCGAGGATCAACCGGATCCTATCCTGGCCGCATTAGCTGAGATGCAGGTGGCCCGACTAGCCGACCAGGAGGCCACGAGGTTTGCAAATCAGGCTATGCTGGACGCCATCAGAGAGGCGAACAGGAGAGCCACTGCTGAGGTTCTGGATGAGAACCGGATGGCCAACATGACTATGATGAGGGTCATGTTGGAGGAGATGAGGGCTGGTCCTGCTGCTGGCCAGTGTCCTCCACCACCGCCTCCACCTCCACCTAGTCAACAGGAGGACACCCAGAGTCAGATGGGATGTAACAGCCCGTGTTAACCCGGTCTGTTAACACACTATCGTATTAAGCCACGCTTAATTAAAATGCGGAATAACTTTTTCTTTAATTCAATTATGACGTCATTAACTTAACCAACTTGATTACTTAATCATTTTCATAAAAATACTGCCTGTATGTAAATTGCAAGACAACTAACTGAAATACCTCATATATAATTAATACGTGAGTATCTAAAACCACAGGACTACAACACATAGCCTGGGTCAAAATCCTGATACTTTAATTACAACAGCGAAATAAAAGACAAGAGTCAACCCATGTGGCATGGACAAACCCCATGCTCACCAAATAAGGCAACAAAGCCCAATAGCAGTCTCAACATAAATAGCATAATCAAAACGGAAAACATAACAGTCAACTCAGCACGTCAGCATATCATCAATATCAGCTCAGCTCTGGCCTCCTGCCACCTGAGCCCTCAACATTACCTGATCCTGAAATAAGCGTCCCCAAACGTGGGGTGAGATCTCTAACAAGAAATCTCAGTAAGACAAGGGGTCCTCAAGGAGTCTCCACCCCAAGCTCACTTACATGTGTAATATAAGTTCCAAAAACAGTATTTACAATATAAGTTCCAAATCATGCGATGCAGCAATTAATCATGTCATGTGTGCTTTCAAATCTACTGGCCAGAGAAATGTAGGAATACGTCTATGCCTACATGAGTACATGGATACTACCTGCACCTCACCCACATGCTTCTCCATCTTGTATGTACTACATACTCAGGATTGCCGTCTAGGTGGACACCACATGCATATCATAATGCTCATTACATATAAACAGCTCAACAGCATTTCCAAAATAATCAAAGCATGTAACACAGCATGCATAAACCCATCCCCATGGGACATGGTGGAACATCAAAATGGCTAAACCGAGGACACGAAAGCTTACCTTGCAAGCTAGCTATCCAAGCCAAGAGTCCAACCACTCACAAGTCCACAACAGCAGTATCACAATCTGATATGGACCAATAATACATTAATAATCATGCATCACAAGCATACAACTTAAAGACTACGCCTTTCTTTTACGTTTTACGTCTCAAGGCTTCCAACAAAGCCATAAGCCCTTAATCATGTGATTCTGACTTAGTTTATTAATTACAGAAGTTCAACTTCCTTAATCTAGGGTCCACACACACCCCATAGCTTACTGTTCATACAGTAAGGCTACTGTCTGCGCAGAACCCAGGATATCCGGATATCATGAAGAACATATCCGGATATGTCATATCCGGATATCACACTGGACATATCCGGATATGTCATATCCGGATACCCAGATCCCATATCCGGATATCAATATCCGGATACCATATCCGGATACTGATATCCGGATATCTGTTCGACGAATATCCGGATATCTCACGACAGAATGCAGTTTCTGCATTTCGTGAATATCCATCCCAAAGGTCCAACTTTTAACACATGTACACGTTAAAGCATGCATCTTTAGTTCATTTTAGGTTCATATACCTTATACCCTCTTGTTTACTCATTAAACATGGCCAAGACATCAACTTTAAGCATTGAAACTTAAGATCAAAGGTGAGGGAACTTACCACAGTTCAAAACAGAGGCAAGGCTGCTCTTGGAGCTCACTCAAGACACCTCAAACTCAGCCTAAGTAGGAGCACGAAAATGGCACTTCAAGGTGGGTTCTTGCACCACAAGAAGGCTCTTTGAAGCTTACAATGACTACCACAAGGTAGCCATCACAAAAGCTTCAAGTTCAGCTCACTAACTACACACACACAGCAGTGGACACTGCCCAAAAACACTCCTTTCACTCTCACAAGGAAGATGCAAGTGTGTAAGAAGGAAGAAGGAGGAGAAACCAAGCCAAAGATGAAAACTTGATCCTCAAAGGTTGAGGGAAAGCAATGGAACAGTGATCACACTCCCTCAGCCACCCACTCACGTTCTGAATGCAAGGTCTCCTAGGGTTGTGTGCTAATGTGTCTATTTATAGGCACATGGCCACTAAACGCGCAGTATTAGCCTTAATCGCAAAGTAAAAGATATTGATCCCAAACTTCGGATTCTAGACCTACTCATTTTTCTAAGATTTGTCATATTTTTATTTTATTTTTCGGAGCACCTTTCCGGTACGCGCTTTTCCATAGCCTGTATCAGTTCTGGCATCAGATTACGTCGTTTTGACTTGAAACTTGTTTTACAAGTCCTACATAATATTCTAGTAATTATCATGCGTTCGTTATAATTTTCCGGGATACTTTTCCGGTACGCATTTATACCGAGTAGCAGAACCGGTATCTGCGCTTTCCTTCCGAAAAGCGACTTTCAGCATTTTTACTCACTCAATATAATTATCTAAGCCCATTAATAATTATTAGGGTCAATTATGGAATTATTTCCTAATTATCATAATTAACTTACTAATTACCTTAATTAGCGGTGCGGGTTCTTACATTCACCCCACCTTTTTAAGGATTTTGTCCTCAAAATCAGAAACATACCTGTCTCGAAAGTCGGGATACTGTCGGAGAAGCTCATCCTCTCGCTCCCAGGTACACTCCTCAGGAGTTCTTCCTGACCATTGCACTTTGACCATCGGAATGATCTTGCTCCTCAACTGCTTCTCGCCACGATCGAGAATCTTGAGTGGTCCGACGGGAGTCTTTAGGTTCTCCCGAACCTCCACATCATCCGGCTGCACCACGTGCGAAGGATCTGATATGTACTTCCGAAGCTGAGACACGTGAAACACGTCGTGGATGTTGGCTAGGTTCGGAGGTAAGGCGAGTCGATAGGCAACTGGTCCTACTCTACCAAGGATCTGGTAGGGCCCTATGAATCGCGGGCTCAACTTCCTCACGCCGAGTGCCCGTCCAACACCGGTGACAGGTGAAAGTTTCACAAACACGTGCTCACCCTCACTGAACTCCAGTGGTCGATGCTTGACATCGTAGTAGCTCTTCTGGCGATTCTGCGCCTGCTTCAACTTTTCCCTGATCATTTGGATCTGTAGGGTAGTATCTTGGACAAAGTCCAAGCCGAAAAACTCTTTATCTCCAACCTCAGACCAGCAAGTAGGAGTCCGACACCTCCTACCATACAGCGCCTCGTAGGGTGCCATGCCCAGACTAGCATGAAAACTGTTGTTGTACGAGAATTCAACCAACGGAAGGTACCTATCCCATGCTGATCCCTGCTCCAACGTGCAAGCTCTCAACATGTCCTCCAATGTCTGGATGGTCCGCTCAGTCTGTCCGTCAGTCTGAGGGTGATAGGCGGTACTCAATCTCAACTGCGTACCAAAAGCCTCCTGCAGCGCCTCCCAGAACCGAGATGTGAACTTCGGGTCCCTATCACTGATGATACTCTCGGGCACCCCGTGAAGCCTCACAATCTCGCGGACATATAGCTTGGCCAACTGCTCTGTAGTGAAGTTCACCTTCACTGGAAGAAAATGGGCAGACTTGGTCAATCTGTCCACTATGACCCAAATAGAGTCACAACCAGCCTGAGTTTTAGGCAATCCCACCACGAAGTCCATGGAAATACTCTCCCACTTCCACTGTGGAATCTCCAGAGGTTGAAGTTTACCAGACGGTTTCTGGTGCTCGATCTTCACCTTCTGACAAATCAGACACTTGGACACGTAGACCGCTATGTCCTTCTTCATGCCCGGCCACCAAAAATTCCTTTTTAAGTCCTGGTACATTTTTGTGGCACCAGGGTGGATAGTGAACCGGCCTTTATGAGCCTCTGCCATAACCTCCTCAGTCAGTGGCCCTCGAGGAATAACAATCCTCTTCTGGAACAGCAATAAACCATCATCATTCCAAGACACACCGTCCTGGTTCTTCACGTAATCAAGGCATTCTCTTTGCACTTGCGCCTCTTTGATCTTTTCCATCAGCTCATTGATCACTTCTGCTGTTTCCATTTCGAGCAGTGCGCCCCCAAACAAGGAGTTCACTCTCAAGTCTCTGAACTTCTCGATCATCTCGTAGTCGTTCATCATTAAGCTGGATAAGCTCACGGATTTCCGACTCAAAGCATCAGCTACCACATTGGCCTTGCCAGGATGGTACCTCAACTCGAAGTCGTAGTCCTTCAAGAACTCCATCCATCTTCGCTGTCTCATGTTCAACTCCTTCTGGTCAAACAGATACTTCAGGCTCTTGTGATCACTGAATACAGCAAACTTCATGCCAAACAGGTAATGCCTCCAAATCTTGAAAGCAAAAACGATGGCTGCCAACTCCAAATCGTGAGTCGGGTAGTTCTCCTCATGAGGTTTTAACTGTCTTGAAGCGTAAGCAACCGCTTTCCCTTTCTGCATCAGCACACAGCCAAGTCCTTTACCAGAGGCATCGCAGTATAATTCGAATTGCTCCGCAGGATCAGGAAGGACTAACACAGGAGCAGTAGTCAGTCTCTCCTTCAACTCCTGGAAACACTCCTCACACTCATGTGTCCACACGAATGGAGTCTCCTTTCGGGTAAGGCGAGTCATCGGTAGCACCATCTTGGAGAATCCCTCGATGAACCTCCGATAGTAGCCTGCCAAACCCAAGAAGCTTCTCACTTCTGTAACCGTCTTGGGCCTCTCCCAATCCATCACGGCCTCAATCTTGTTAGGATCAACTGCAACTCCATTAGCAGAAATCACATGACCCAGAAATTTCACCGCCTTGAGCCAGAACTCACATTTCGACGGCTTAGCATAAAGCTTTTTCTCTTTTAGCACTTGCAACACAATCTTCAAGTGCTCGGTATGCTCCTCCTCCGTCTTGGAGTAGATCAAGATGTCGTCAATGAAGACGATCACAAACTGATCCAGGTACGGCTGGAAAATTCTGTTCATGTAGTCCATAAACACTGCGGGTGCATTGGTGAGTCCAAACGGGATCACCAAGTACTCGTAGTGCCCGTACCTCGAGCGAAATGCTGTCTTTGGGACATCCTCCGGCTTTACCCGTATCTGATGATAACCGGACCGGAGATCAATCTTGGAATACACACAAGCACCCCTGAGCTGATCCAGCAAATCATCAATGCGTGGAAGAGGGTACTTGTTTTTGATTGTCACCTTGTTCAACTGTCTGTAGTCGGTGCACAACCGCATGGTCCCATCTTTCTTTTTCACAAATATGACCGGTGCTCCCCAGGGAGACACACTCGGCCGAATAAAATCTTTTGCTGAAAGCTCCTCGATATGCTTCTTCAGCTCCGCCAACTCTGGTGGCGACATCCGGTATGGAGCCAACGAGATAGGCCCCACACCAGGCAATAAGTCGATGGAGAACTCTATCTCCCTCTGTGGTGGAAACTCAGGAATCTCCTCAGGAAACACCTCGAGGAACTCCTTCACCACAGGAATGCCAGTGAGATCCTCCTGTGTCCCACTCACCAAACCTCCCAACATGACATAGCCAAATGCCCCTGCTCTCAAGGCCCTCCTCGCCTGCAGGACTGAAATAAACGGTGAGGAACTGGCTGTGGACCCACCCGGAGACATCACCACTTTCTTGGCACAACAGTCAATCATTGCACAGTTTCTGGACAACCAATCCATGCCCAGAATAATTTGAAGGTTGGCCATCGGTAATCCTATCAGATCTACCAAGAAGTCACGGCCATCCCACTGAAACGCTACATCGCGATGAACAGTGGAGGTCAAACATTTTTCTCCGGTGGCGGTGGTAACCCGCATCGGTGGAGAAAGCACATCACTGGGCAACTCAAGCCCCACAGCAATAGGGGTAGCAACAAAAGAGTGCGTTGCCCCGGAATCAAATAAAACATCAATAGCTGATCCACCAATGGTAACAGTACCTTTGACCAGGTTCGGAGCTCTGTCCGACTGCTGACGATCAAGTGTGTAGACTCGTCCGGTGGTAGGTGGCACGGCTGGTGCCCCAGTAGGAACCATCTGCAATGGCACAGCCTGCACTGCAGCAACTCTCGCCGTCGGGCAATCTCTCGAGTAGTGGCCCTCCTTGCCACACTGGAAGCAAATCAGCTGACCGGTAGAGCACGGCCCAAAATGTGACTTCCCGCATCCCGAACATCTGGGAGCAGGAGGTCTAGCGGTGTTCCCCGAAGCGGCAGTCTTCCTGAACTGATTTGGCGCTTGCTTAGCCGCCAACGGTGGTTTACCCTTGCCCTTGTTGGCAAATTTCTTGTTCTTCCAGGGAGTAGAACCACCAGCGCTCTGTGGCACCTCAACCTTGGCCCTCTTGGCCTGACTCGCCCGGCAGTAGTCCTCGATGTCGCGGCACTGCTGCACCAACGCTCCGAAGTCTCTCGAAGCAGAACCGGCGAGATGTCCAGCAATATCCTCATTAAGTCCCCTCCGGAACTTGGCCGCCAAGAATGTAGGAGTAGGCCTCGCCATGCGGAAATGAGAGAACTTGACCAGCTCATTAAACTTGGCCAGGTACTCGTCGACAGACAACGAGCCCTGCACCAACCGGTCAAACTCCCCCTGCTTCCTCTCCTGTGAGTCATAAGGGAAGTACTGACCCAAGAAGCTCTCCTCGAAGAATGGCCACGTCATCACATGACCCTGCATCTCGTAGACCTGAGAAAGGTTGGTCCACCACTCATGGGCCTCACCCTCCAGCATATAAGTGGCGAACAACAGCTTCTGCGGATCTGTGCACTGCATGATCCGGAAAATCTTGTCCAGCGCCTGTAGCCATCTGGCAGCAGCAATGGGATCATACGATCCGTCGAAGGTAGGTGGCTTATGCTTGCGGAAAGCATTCAGCCGGCGATCGATCTCGTCACGATCCTCAGCAAGTACGGGGATAGTCTGCATAGCCCCCGTCAAATGACTACCCTCACCCATCTGGCTCTGGGTGTCCTCCTGTTGACTAGGCGGAGGTGGAGGCGGTGGCGGCGGTGGAGGTGGTGGAGGACCCTGGCCCGCAGCAGGACCAGCCCTCAACTCCTCCAACATGACCCTCATCATCGTCATGTTGGCCATCCGGTTCTCCTCCAGAACCTCTGCCGTGGTTTGCCGGTTCGCATCTCTAATTGCGTCCAGCATTGCCCGGTTTGCCAGCCTCGTGGCTTCCTGGTCGGCTAGTCGGGCCGCCTGCATCTCAGCTAATGCAGCCAGGACAGGATCCGATTGATCCTCGCTTGTACTCGTGTTCCTCCTCGGTGGCACCATGACTCTGCACAAGTTACACAAAGAATGAGTTGATCAGGCCCACGCCATGTGGTCACATATGCATCATCGTAACACACACCAGTTAGAGAGAACACAAAGTAGACACGCAACGGCACATCCTAAGTTATTGCAATACATACAGGCTTTTCCCTAGAAAGTGCTCTGATACCATAAAATGTAACAGCCCGTGTTAACCCGGTCTGTTAACACACTATCGTATTAAGCCACGCTTAATTAAAATGCGGAATAACTTTTTCTTTAATTCAATTATGACGTCATTAACTTAACCAACTTGATTACTTAATCATTTTCATAAAAATACTGCCTGTATGTAAATTGCAAGACAACTAACTGAATACCTCATATATAAATATAATGTGAGTATCTAAAGCCACAGGACTACAACACATAGCCTGGGTCAAAATCCTGATACTTTAATTACAACATTTAAAAACAAAAGGACAACAACACAATCATGTGGCATGGACAAACCCCATGCTCACCAAATAAGGCAACAATGCCCAACAGATAGTCTCAACATAAATAGCATAATAAAAGCGGAAAACATAACAGCAGTCAGCATATCATCAATATCAGCTCAGCTCTGGCCTCCTGCCACCTGAGCCCTCAACATTACCTGATCCTGAAATAAGCGTCCCCAAACGTGGGGTGAGATCTCTAACAAGAAATCTCAGTAAGACAAGGGGTCCTCAAGGAGTCTCCACCCCAAGCTCACTTACATGTGTAATATAAGTTCCAAAAACAGTATTTACAATATAAGTTCCAAATCATGCGATGCAGCAATTAATCATGTCATGTGTGCTTTCAAATCTACTGGCCAGAGAAATGTAGGAATACGTCTATGCCTACATGAGTACATGGATACTACCTGCACCTCACCCACATGCTTCTCCATCTTGTATGTACTACATACTCAGGATTGCCGTCTAGGTGGACACCACATGCATATCATAATAGCTCATTACATATAAACAGCTCAACAGCATTTCCAAAATAATCAAAGCATGTAACACAGCATGCATAAACCCATCCCCATGGGACATGGTGGAACATCAAAATGGCTAAACCGAGGACACGAAAGCTTACCTTGCAAGCTAGCTATCCAAGCCAAGAGTCCAACCACTCACAAGTCCACAACAGCAGTATCACAATCTGATATGGACCAATAATACATCAATAATCATGTATCACAAGCATACAACTTAAAGACTACGCCTTTCTTTTACGTTTTACGTCTTAAGGCTTCCAACAAAGCCATAAGCCCTTAATCATGTGATTCTGACTTAGTTTATTAATTACAGAAGTTCAACTTCCTTAATCTAGGGTCCACACACACCCCATAGCTTACTGTTCATACAGTAAAGCTACTGTCTGCGCAGAACCCAGGATATCCGGATATCATGAAGAACATATCCGGATATGTCATATCCGGATATCACACTGGACATATCCGGATATGTCATATCCGGATACCCAGATCCCATATCCGGATATCAATATCCGGATACCATATCCGGATACTGATATCCGGATATCTGTTCGACGAATATCCGGATATCTCACGACAGAATGCAGTTTCTGCATTTCGTGAATATCCATCCCAAAGGTCCAACTTTTAACACATGTACACGTTAAAGCATGCATCTTTAGTTCATTTTAGGTTCATATACCTTATACCCTCTTGTTTACTCATTAAACATGGCCAAGACATCAACTTTAAGCATTGAAACTTAAGATCAAAGGTGAGGGAACTTACCAAAGTTCAAAACAGAGGCAAGGCTGCTCTTGGAGCTCACTCAAGACACCTCAAACTCAGCCTAAGTAGGAGCACGAAAATGGCACTTCAAGGTGGGTTCTTGCACCACAAGAAGGCACTTTGAAGCTTACAATGACTACCACAAGGTAGCCATCACAAAAGCTTCAAGTTCAGCTCACTAACTACACACACACAGCAGTGGACACTGCCCAAAAACACTCCTTTCACTCTCACAAGGAAGATGCAAGTGTGTAAGAAGGAAGAAGGAGGAGAAACCAAGCCAAAGATGAAAACTTGATCCTCAAAGGTTGAGGGAAAGCAATGGAACAGTGATCACACTCCCTCAGCCACCCACTCACGTTCTGAATGCAAGGTCTCCTAGGGTTGTGTGCTAATGTGTCTATTTATAGGCACATGGCCACTAAACGCGCAGTATTAGCCTTAATCGCAAAGTAAAAGATCTTGATCCCAAACTTCGGATTCTAGACCTACGCATTTTTCTAAGATTTGTCATATTTTTATTTTATTTTTCGGAGCACCTTTCCGGTACGCGCTTTTCCATAGCCTGTATCAGTTCTGGCATCAGATTACGTCGTTTTGACTTGAAAC